>CM068952.1:28738174-28753258 GCA_035128595.1 Eptatretus atami | reverse complement strand
CACAAGAGAGAGATGCCCATCCCTCGGAGCACTGCAGTTAGAGCATGAGAGTGGTAGCTCTTGACAGAGAGTCTGAAGTGAAGGCCCGCTGGCCGGTTACTTTGAGCGGTTGTACCAGGCTGATCCCCCAGCTGTCGAGTGGACGCGTCAAGGGTGTTACAATTCCTGTTGCGACCCTCGAATCAACTGTGGTCCACCTTCGCGTTGTGGAAACACGGGCTGCGGTGAACCAGTTGAACGGGGGTAAAGCTCCAGGGATCTGTGGCATCCATGCTGAACTTCTCAAGGCTGTGAAATTGTCTTGCATCGTGTCGTTTGCCATGCAGTTTTGTTGCTCTGCCTGGAACACAGCATCATCCCAACCGATTGGAAGAGGGGCCTTGTTGTTCCTCTCTGAAAGGGAGAAGGGTGATCGCAGACTGCAACAAACTTACGAGGGGTGACGCTGCCTTCAGTGCCGGGCAAGGTTCTTTTGCTCGGATAATTTTGATAGGGTTCGCCACCATCTGCTTGAACACCAGCGTCCAGAGCAGTCAGGCTTCTAACCCAAAAGAAGTCAATCGAAATTGACCGTTATCCTTGCTCTTCGTGCTCACGCGAACGCAGACGAGAGTTTCGGCAGGGCTGCTTTGCACGCCTCATGTTGATCTCTGTAAAGCGTTCGATTCAGTGATCGGGAGTGTCCTTGGAGGATTCTTGTCTTCGTGGGGTGGCCACCAAAACTGATCGATCTGATGTCTGAACTCTACTTCTGGTACATGGAGAGTGCTGTGAATGTGTGTGGTTACCATCTCTGACTATTCAGTTGTTACTGGAGTTCGTCAGGGGTGTGTACTGGCCCCACACTTTTCAGCCTTTATGGCACTGGATTTTAGGCGAGGAATGTCGGAGGATCAAGCTGCGGTGGCATCGTTTGGAATGTCAGAATCTCCGACTTGATTTGCAGATGAGCATGTGCAGTCATCTTTTGGCGAGACTTTAGATATTCCTTTGGGGGCCCTCGAGGTGCCTGATATGAGGAGGTCGGAAGCCGCTGGGCATTACGGGTTCTTGGTCAAACTAAGGATCCAGGCTTTGGTGACATCATTGATGCTGCCTGTCCTGTCTGTGTCTGTTATGTGGGAGGATGTTGAGGTCGTGGAGAGATTCATACCTTGGCGTGATATTCATGTCTTGCTGGCTTGTGAGTTCAGAGGTCAATCGACGTCTGGTCGGGCCTGGGGAGTCTGGATTCACTGATCATGTGGGTGGTTTGGCGCTGTCTGGTACCTGTGCGGGAGGACGAAAGTCCGAGTCTTCAGGTCCTTTGATACTTCCAGTCTTGCTCTATGGATGCGAGACTTGGACTCTGACCAAGGATCTGAGACGGAGACTTAATTCCTTTGGTACCAGGTCTCTTCGGAGAATCCTTGGCTTATAGCTGGTCGGATTTTGTGTCAATCGAAGCGTTGCTGAAGAGACTCGGATGAGATTTGTTACCTGCATAGTCGTGAGCGTCAGTTGCGGCTGTATGGACATGTGGCTCGTTTTCCTGACGCTGATCCTGCTCACCAGATTCTCTCAGCGAGGGAGTCTCATGATGGAGAGGCCAGTGGGCCGACCACTGTGCCTCGTGGTTGCAGCAGGTTGACCATCATCTCAAGGAGATGGGGATGGGCCTGGCATCTGCTGGGGGATGGCCAGACGGAGGCCCCTGGTGATACCGGCGGAAAGTGAACGCAGCGACGCGCTTTCTGGCACAGCTCCGCCCTACCTGACCTGAATCAATGATGCGGATACAATCAATTCACCAAATTTCAGGTCCATTCCCAGAAGTGTAAATGAGACCTTCTGACCCTTCTTAAGTAGAAATGGCAGGAAATATTTTTTCTTGAGTTATAAATTTGTGATCAGTTGTGATAGTGATCTGATTATGTGAATTTCAGTTTCATTCTCCAAAGTGTAATTGAGACCCTTTTGGCCCTTACCGGGGCCTTCTTAAGTAATAATGCCAGGGAAATTTCTTTTCTTGAGTTACATTTATTCATACTAATACTGCTCGAGAACAAGAATCCACAAATGAGTTCAGCCTTGTTCTCAAAGTGTAATTGAAGGTCATATTTTTGGGGGTTTGAAGGTTACCCCTCTAAATGCCAGGAATGTGACACACAAGAAATGGATTTTATTTCTCCATCCAGCATTCTGAATAGAATAGGGCATCAAACCTTTCATTCTCAATAGTGTAAATGAAACTAGCTAGCTCCCGTCTATTGTTGTGTCCGAGTACCCATGAACACAGGATTCCTCAGAGCTGGGACCTTTCGTCCTGAGAGATGGTTCAAACGGTATTTTATGGCACTACATTCAGTTATTACTCTACTTTAATAATTCCCCAAGGTTTCCCGAATGAATCAAAATCCACGGCGCACACCCACATGGGAAGCAGATGATGGCTCAACAGGTTTTTTTTTTTAACCTTTTAAAGGATTATTTTGTATTGAATAGACAGGGAAGAAGGTAGACAAGACGCTAATACTAAACAGACAAACCAAGTGAGTCAAATGACACAAAGAGGAGAATGAGGCTATGCAACTTGTAATACAGTGCCTTCAAAAAGTATTCACACCCCTTGATGTTTTCACATCTGTTGTGTTACAGCCTGAATTTAATATGGATTTAGTTGAGATTTCTTGTCACTGATCCTCACTTAATACCCCATAATGTCAAAGTGGATATTTTTTTTCAAGAAATTTACAAATTAATTTTTAAAATGACAAACTGAAATGTCCTAAGTCAAAAAGTATTCAACACCTTACTGTGTCACTCGAAATTCAACTCAGGTACATTCAATTTCTTTGATCATCCTGGTACAACTTGAGTCCACCTGTGGCAATTCAATTTGACATGATTTGGAAAGACACACACCTTCAATATAAGGCTCAGTTGACAGTTGGATGTAAGAGCATAACACTCTACCATGAAGTCAAAGAACTATCTGTATAAACTCATATAATTGTGAGGAGGTATAGATCTGGGGAAGGGTATAAAACAATTTCTAGAGTGTTGAAAGTACCCAAGAGCACAGTGAGCTCCATCATTAGGAAATGGAAAGAATATGGAACTACCTAGACCTTCCTAGAGCTGGCCGTCTGACCAAACTGATCACCGGGCAAGAAGGACTTTGATCAGGAGGTGACCAAGAAGCCAATGACCACTCTGACAGAACTACAGAGTTCCTTGGCTGAGATGGGAAAACCTGTAAGAAGGAAACAATCTCTGACAACTTCACATTTTAGACTTTATGAGAGAGTGGCCAGATGGAAGCTACTCCTGAGAAAAAGACACATGACAGTATGCCTGGAGTTTGCAAAAAGGCAGTGAAAGACTGAGAGCATGAGGCTAAAGATTCTGTGGTCCATTGAGACGACAATTGAACTCTTTGGCCTGAATGCAAAGCACTACGTCTGACGGAAACCAAGCACAGCTCATCACCATCTAACCCATCCCTACCGTGAAGCATGGCAGCAGCATCATGCTATGGAATGCCTTTTGGTGGCACGGACTGAGAGACTTGTAAGGATAGAAGGAACAATGAATGGAGCTGTGGAAGAAAACTCTCACAGGTTCTTTTCACACTTTATTATCACAAGCTGAATCACTTGAACTTACGTATGGAGGGAGGCACTCCAACAATGGGGAAATCCTCTCTAGTGCCCAACAAATGTCCCTTTTCATACACACTCAAGCAAACAATTATGCAATGAGACAGTTTGATCAAAAGAAGATAATAACTCCTTGTGGGGCATGAGTCAGCAAAATTCAAAAGCACAAACATCTTTCTCAAAGTCCAATACACACTGCTTGTGTGGCTACTTCAGCACTTTGCCAAAGCAGTTACTGTTTATAGGAGCTAAAATATAATTTAAGTACAAGTAAACCAGAATATAAAAGCTATTTAATCACATAACTAAATAGTTTCTAGTCAATTTTTAATGGAATACAAAGAAAATGAATATTCCCAACAGGATCCTCTCAATTATAGCATATGACATGGGTTAAATCAATATTGTGATATGGGCAGAATGTTCTTCATTTTATCAGACCGGTTACAACTTAAATGTTTCACTGAGAGTCCAAATATGTTTTAAGAGTGCAGAAAAGGTTGTGAATAATTCCCTCTCCTACATTGTTTCTCACAATCAAATAGCTCTAATATGAACCAACGACTTCAATAAGCCATAAACTTATACTGATTTAAGTTTAAATCAAAACAGAGTGCAAAACATTAAAATGTTAAATAATTGCTGGAGTGCTCGATTTTACAAAGCTCTGCATTCTGCTGCGAAAGTGAAGTTTCATGGGTATCTTCAACAAAGAATGAGGAGGAGATAACATCTTATCTCGCAAGCCATACATTTTTTCAAGGACAAGCTGGGTTTTGCAAAAACCCTGGCTCTTAATTCACAGCCTGACAATTAAAGGCAACAAACAAATTAATTATTATTAAAATCAGATATATATATATATATATATATACATATATATATGTTTTTATAAAGCATAAATGTAATACAGGATTAGTTTGTATATTCCCAACAGAATTCTTTCCATTGAACATGTTAAACAGCTTCGTCAATTTAATTAATATACTTGCGTTGGCTGCATTTATTTAAACTGCTACATCTTCATTTTTTCCGAAAGGTCCAGGCAAATGTTTTGTCATAGAAAAACCACTTCGACAGAGCCAAATACAGACAAATCCTTGAGAAAACCTGCTTCAGAGTGCAAAAACCTTGGACCTGTGGCAAAGATTTACAATCTAACAGGCTAATGACCCCAAGCATACAGCCAAGCAACACTGGAATGTCTTCAGAACAAGAACGTGAAAGACCTTGAGTGGCCAGCCAAAGCCCAAACTTGAAGTCCCCTTCAGAATCTGTGGAAAGACTTAAAGATTGCTGTATACCGACGCTCCCATCCAACTTGACAGAGCTTGAGCAACTCTGCAAGAAGAATGGGAGAAAATCCCCAAATTCAGATGTTGCACAGCTGATACAGACATACTCAAGAAAACTCGCTCTAATTGCTGCCATAGGCGCTCCACAAAGTATTGAATCGGGGGTTGAATACCTATGTAAATTCGATATTTCTGCATTCATCTTCAATAAATTTGGAAAAATATTTTCACTTTGTCATTATGGGGTATTTGTATAGATCGGTGAAAAAATTTAAATTCAGGCTGTATGTAACTCAGCAAAATGTGAAAAAGTCAAGGGGTGTGATTACTTTCTGAAGGCATTGTACAATGGTGAGAAATAAAAGCTGAAATCCTAACCCACTATCAGCACCACCGGAACACACTTTTACAACATGATAAGAATGCAAGCAGGACTTCCCTTTGTCTACAATGCGTAGGGTGGACACAGAACGCAATGCAGCCTGCTTTGGATACCAGGAGCAAGATGAGAGCCAGTAACAAGCAGGGCCATTGACGGCTAGCCCTGAAGATGAACAAAGCCAGACAACGACGATCAAGTGACCCAGCCACGAGGGCGTTAGCGACGAGTAGGCCCTCAAACAGCCCTCGTGGTCCTCTTTGTCCTTTTCCTGACGAGGCTCCTGATCTTCTTCCTCAAAGTCAAGGGAGTGCTAACCTTCTCTCCTTTCATACAACACCTGAGTGATCCACACTCGGGTCATGCCCAACTCCTGCAGAAAGAACCACAATAAATCTCTGCCTCGCAAACTCCTTCCGTGGTTTATAATCGACCTCCTTCCACATGAGCCTCTCTGGTTCTCTTCATCTGGGGGCAGAGTTCTCCTCTGTGGTACCACCCATGGGGCAGCCCCAATAGAAATAAATGTACCATCTTTTCTTCCAGGTTCCCCAGCCCACTACACCACCATGGCTGCACACACACTGGCAAGAGATTGTAATCGCCTTTCGCACACATGATGCATGTGGCTCTGTGTTTGGGAAGCACAACATGATGCATGTGGCTCTGTGTTGGGGAAGCCCACACTGCGAATAAACAAGAGATGTTTCACATCAAAAATTTATTAATGTCTGCCTGTATATAAGTTACATATGCTGTTTCCTCAGCATCAAACGTGCAACAAACGACTTCCTCAAAACACATGAACCAGGTGAGATTTCCATGTAACAGGGACCTGTTACATGGCAATCTCACCTACTCGAAACACATGAACTACACGACACATACCACAGTCCAGCCCTGAACCCCACACCTCCCTTTTCCACATAATATTTTCATGAAAATGCTTCGTCGTCGGTAAGGTCATTAACTAATTAGACATATTTCCGAATCAGTATTAGAGCAGCTGTCTTGTAATTACTCCAGACTGCATCACTTGTCAAGAATACCTCCTTGTTTTCTCTCCATCCCGTTGTATTTTCACATTTTATATGCCCTTTCCTTTCTATAATCAGGTCAGGCCAGATATTATCTGTGACTTGCTTACAGGTACCATGTAAACCTGCACTAACCTGTTTCATGGTCGGGTGTCAGCGCCAAAACCGTCTCCCCTACCAGGTTTCCTGGAGGGAGAGTGTATGGATATGTAACACCCAAGGACTGAAAACAAAACCTGTCAAGTGTGGAGGAGCTCCTTGTGAGCCAAGGGACATCCATAATCTGCTGCCCAACTGCATCTGCGGATATATCCTCCTGCAGTGGGTAGCCTTTCTTGGAGATTGTGGCAGGATTTGCACTCTGGCCACCGTAAACACTTCACTCAGTAAAACACATTAAAAACAGCAAAGGAAACTGAAAACCCTCCCATGGGAGTACTTCATGTGTAGCTGCCCTTCGCAGGGAAGCTCACCGGATGAGCAATTGTGGCAAAGCCTTTTCGGACCCCACTCTTTGATGATGGATGGAAACACACTGGGTAACCTTCCCTGGTTGGATTGCGGTAGTGTGTGTCAGGTGGTGCTGAGGTGTCGTCCACCCAGACGGCGGTCTCGTCGGGTTAACCTGAGCGTTCCTCTTCGGGTGATGCCTGGAATATCCTTTCCCCAAGAGACGACGATCACCTGTTTCTGCTATCGTCTGGAGCTCCAGCACTGGAACATCGTATTGCAGCACTCTCTGAGGTTCGAGATGGAATAAGTGGCGATATCATGGCGGGTTGTTACACCTACTACTGGTCTGGTCGCTCTGAACGGTTTACCATGCCCAAGGAGTTGCTGTAGTTGTGTCCACTAGTGACTCCCACGATAATTGAGATATTACTGTGAATGAGCGATGACGAGACTGGGAGATTCGTCCACTCATTGGTGTTATTCCCTGGTCTCTATATATGCTCCGATGAGGCCGAGTGATCTCACCGTGAAGGAGAAATTCTATGCCACGCTTGAGTCTGTGGGTTGATTAGTGCCTCAGACGAATGCCTTTTCGTCTTGGGGGATTTCAATGCATCAACTGGCACTGATAGGGATGGCTATGAGACTGTCAGTCCCCAAGTGTCTGAACTGTGAACCACAATACAACTAAGTTCCTTGACTTTGCAAAAAGTTGTGGACTTTGGATAGCTGGTTCACGGTTCAACGCCCACAAGCTCATCGCTGGACTTGATATTCCAATGCTGGCGATGCGCAAAGGAGATTTGACCATGTGCTCGTTGATGGTCACTGGAGGATGATCCAGAACTGCAGGTCTACCGGAGTGCTCAGTTCCTCAATACTGACCACCGCTTGTTGCAGCAACTCTATTGCAGTTACATCCAGGAGAATGGTACCATCCCAGCCGGGCTGGATGTTGGCAAGCTCAAGGATGAGACAGAAGCTGAGGAGTTTGCGAACAGGCCGAGTGGAGATTTGGGGGATCCTGAAGAATTGTGGAGTGCTTCAAGACCACCATCCTTGATGTTGCCGGGAGATGTCTTTAACTCACGCGAGGGTGAAGAATAATTTTGTGTCTCAGGGACACTGGATACCATTGCCCAGAGTCGCAGGCCAGCTGAATGCAGAGCTGAGCTATCAGGGAGCTGAGGCGTAAAAACTGTACGTGCACCAAGGGTGACAAGGAGGCCTACGTGCGAGGAATCTGTGAGGGGTAGAGTATCAACCTGTGTCATTGATTCTCTCGTCCTGCTTACAGTGAAATTGCGCATGGTTCGTCCAAGCCTGTCCCTCGGTGCACTGCAATTAGAGAAGAAGGTGTGGCTCTTGGCAGAGGAGTCCGAAGTGAAGGTCGACTGGACCGTTATTTTGAGCAGCTGTACCAGGCTGATGCACCAGCTGGGAGTTGGATGTCAGGGGTGTGACAATCCCTATTGCTGACCCTCCAATCAACTGTGTCCACCTTCGTTGTGGAAACACAGGCTGCGGAACCGGTTGAAATGGGTAAAGCTCCAGGGATCTGTGGCATCCATGCTGAACTTCTCAAGGCTGGTGGAAATGCTTGCACTCAATGTCATTGCATGCGGTTCTGTGCTTTGTGCCAGAACACAGGCATCATCCTAACTGACTGGAAGAGGGGTCTTGTTATCCCTCTCTGGAAAGGGAAGGGTGATCACCAAGACTACAACAACTACCAAGGGGTGACCCTGCTCTCAGTGCCAGGCAAGGTCTTTGCTCGATAATTCTGATAGGGTTTCGCCACACCATCTGCTTGAGTACCTAGCGTCCAGAGCAGTCAGCCCTCACACCAAAGAGGTCAACGATTGATGGTGTCTTTGCTCTTTCGGGTCCTCGCCGAACGCAGATGAGAAGTTTCGGCAGGGGCTGCTTGCAGCCTGTGTTGGGCCTTTGTAAAGCGTTTGATTCAGTGAATCGGGTGTCCTCTGGAGGATTCTGTCTTTTCGTGGGGTGCCACCAAACTGATCGATCTGATGTTTGAACTCTAACTTGGTACTGGAGAGTGCTGTGAGATGTAGTGATACAATCTCTGACTTATTTCCAGTTGTTACTGGAGCTCATCAGGGGTGTGTACTTGCCCCTACAACTTTTCAGCACTTGTATGACTGGAATTCTGGGGAGGATGTTGGAGGAGATCAAGCTGCGTTGCATCATTTGGGAATGTTCAACATCTCTGACTTGATTTTAAGATGCTGCAGTAATCTGGTAAATACTGGATGTCCTTGTCGGGCCTTGAGGCACTGAATGAGGAATCCGAGCCACTGTGACAATGGGTTTCCTGGTCAAAACAAAGATTCAGGCTTTCAATGACATCTTGGATGCTGCCATCTTGTCTGTACCTGTTTTGTGGTGAGGATGTTGAGGTCACAGAGAGATTCACTTACCTTGGCAGTGATATTCACATCTCCGCAGTTGTGAGCCGAGGTTAACAGATTGTTCAAGGTTGGGCCTGGGGAGTCATGGATTCAGTAAATTATGGGGTGTGGGACTGTCGGAACCTGTGCAGGACGACGAAAGTCCCAGTCTTCAGTCCTTGGTGCTTCCAGTCTTGCTCTACGGATGTGAGATTTGGACTCTGACCAAGGAATCTCAAATGAGATTTCTTACCTGTATAGTCCTTGACCGTCAGCTGCGGCTGCATGGACATGTGGCTCATTTTCCTGATGCTGATCCTGCTCACCAGATTCTTTCAGCGAGGGAGCCTCGTGAGTGGAGAAGGCCAACAGGACGGCCGCATACCTCGTGGTTGCAGCCGTTGATCGGCATCTCAAAGAGATGGGGATGGGCCAGGCATCTGCCTGGGCGATGGCCAGACGGAGGACCCTGGAGTATCGACGGAAAGTGGACACAGCGACGCGCTGCTCGACACTGCTCCCATATCTAACCTTTTCTTTTCCTCGAACCCCTCCTCTCACAAAATTTAATTACGCCAGCGTTCATGGCTTTATTTTATTTCCGCACATGCCATTACCTCAAAAATGTCTTAATCTCAACCAAATTTTCAAAATTGAAACTTCGTTATTGACTTCAGCAGTCGTTCTGATGGCTAAAAAAGGTGTTCATTTGTCCAATCTGGACATCGCTTGGGTGCCTCTGGTGCATGGGTTTATATGACTAATCGGTGATTGCTTATCGCTTGCCAAGCCAGTCATTCCTTTTCAACCGTTTATGTTGGAGTGCTTTAAGCCACTTGGCGAGCGCTCTATAATATTCGCACTGTCACTGCATATCGATCGACTTGAACAAATTCAGGGCCCATTCGCCTGTATTTGATCGTTGATGACCGTCACTTCGTCATTGATAGATACATGTTTAAAAAAATTAAAAGTTTTTTCGACCGTTTCATTGTTCTGCTTGCTTGAGTGGTTTGCCACTCAGGCGAGCGCTCTTCAAGCCTCGATGGCGATACGGCAGCTCGGTTCTCTGTGAGAGCATTCTGCAGTTTCGGAAGGCAAAATAAATTAGATGATTATAATGAGTAAAAAAAAATGTTTCAGTTGTTACAAAGCAATGAATCGCCACATCATGGCAGGATAGCCGAGAGGATGCACACTCGCTCTAAAGCTGTCTCGTCTAGGTTAGAATCTCGACCCAGCTATAAACTGTCATGCTGGTGTTTCACGACTCACCCACCCCTCTCCGGCAGGGTGATTCATCAATGTGTGTGCTGTCTCTCGGATAGACGTTAAACTGGATGTCACATCGGCTGGAATCTCCCCTTCCCTCTCTCACCTTTCTCTTTCCCCCCTCTCTCACCCCTCTCACTCCTCTCCCTCTCTCACCCCTCTCCCTGCTCCCCCACCCCTCTCCTGCTCCCCCCTCTCCCTGCTCCCCCCACCCCTCTCCCTGCTCCCTCTCCCTGTTCCCCCACCCTCTCCCTGCTCACCCACCCCTCTCCCTGCTCACCCACCCTCCCCCCGCTACCCCACCCTCCCCCGCTCACCCACCCCTCCCCCGCTCACCCACCCTCTCCCTGCTCACCCACCCATCTCCCTGCTCCACCCCCTCTCCCCCTGCTCACCCACCCTCTCCCTGCTCAGCCCTCTCCCCTCTCAGCCACCCCTCTCCCTGCTCAGCCACCCCTCTCCCTGCTCCACCCACCCCTCCTCCTCTGCTCACCACCCCCTCCTCCCTGCTCAGGTGACTGTTGAGGACTGACGGTTTAGTTTTGTTTTTAAAATGTAGCATAATATAGCATGTATGAATCATATTTGGAGTAAGCCGACTGGAAAGGTGCAAAAGTCACTGCATGTGCGAGCATGCATGCATGCTGCAGGCAAGCCTTTACCAAGTATATAGCTTGGGTTTTAAATGCTCCCGCCTGGTTTTATATAAGAACCCATAAAGTTAAAAAGAAAATGTTGCTGTTTGGGCGCGTTTTATTGCCCTTCCCTTCCCCTCATTCTGCCTTCCCTTCACGCCGGCCGGCTGATCCAGATAAATAGTTATGACACATTTATTTTGATTGTATCCGAAAACCTTTGTGACCGTGATTAAGAGGAAAAGCTTGACACATTACCTTCAAACCCTTCAAGTTAGAATGTTAAAGTAAACAAAATCAACGAAATTAGTATGTATTCAATAGCACATGACATCTCTGTTGAAAACTGCAATGTCAAAGGTCAAGTTCCAAAGAGAAGAAAAGAAATTGCACCATTTCGAGAATTTACATCCACCCTGGTGAAATCCCACACATATGAACCGAACATCTAGTAGCAATGAAATTTTTTTAGCCGAGCAAGTCGGATAACTCCTAACTAGGGTACTTTTTACAGTTTGCCCCCCCCCCCCCCCGACTATACTCTCGTGTTCTAAGCCTTCAACAGATATTTAATAAAAGCAAAAGGAAAACCAAAGAAGTTATGGACTGATGAGGGAACAGAGTTCTATAACAGAAGATTATTAGTTTTCTCAAAACGAAGGTAAAGCTGTTGTCATTGAGCATTTTAATCGCACCTTTGAAAGAGAGATTGTATAAAAACATTCCTCAACTCGGACATCAGAAATGGGTATCTTTAATTCAAAATATTGTAAGTGATTACAATAATGCAGTTCATTCCTCAACAAATTCAAAACCATCAGAAACATTTACAAAAATTAGAATACACAAAGGAGATCAACTCAAGAAAACCAAAATTTTAAGTTGGTGATGATGTTAGAATATAAAGGTGGAAATCTCATTTTGCAAAGGTTATATCAGAAATGATTAGTGAGCTTTTTTGAGATTGTTGATCGTTTAGATACAGTACCTTGGACTTACAAATGATATGATATGAATGGAGAAAGATTTTAGGTTAATTTTATGCTCAAATAATTAAAAAACTTTGATGGATGTCAAGAAAACAATGGAAAACAACTTACTACGATCTCAAAATGATATGTGGCTCAGGAGGCATTCAGAGCAAACATTGAGAGAGGTTATCATTTCATCTCTGCTCAACAAAGATATTTGAATCAAGAACCAAGTCCAACACATTGTCAATAATCACGATGGTGATGAGTGCCACAAGAGAATAAAACAATTTCATAAAATATAACACAACCAAATCTTTATCAGTTCTCTTTACGAGTTTAAACACCAAATATGCTAATGTCAAGAATGGGGTTGAAAAAGAATATGATGCACAATGAAGAGGTTAGAGTACGGTGTGTGTGTACACACCAGTCGGAAAAGCGTGGCCATGGCTGAGAAAAAGTGGTGGCAGCGAGCATCTGTCAAGTGGTTGGTTTATTAGAGGGGACAGATTATGAAAAAAAACAAAAAAATTCCACAAATATTTTTACATGGTGATTTCCCGTTTAAAAATGTCCAAGACAAACATTCTCCCACGAGAGTGTGTGTTGTGGCTCCCAGGCTCCATCTACACAACCCCCCCCTCCCCACAAATGCATAATTAATGTCCCATGCGACCATAGCATGCCATAAAATGAATACAGCTTTATTAGAGGGGTCTAATGTTAAAAATACGGTCATGTACAATGTACAATCCATTTATTTACCATCTTTGTGAGTCTTCCTTCCGCATCTTTGTAGGTTGTGCATGCCAGGTATTTTGCGATCATCAACGATCCCACTTCTATTCCCGCTTCATATTGTCCTACTGGCTTCATCAATGTGATTATTGGGAAAAAATATGACAAATCTGTTTATTCATTAACACAATTTATTTTCTTGCATGCATTATTCCCCACCCTTCTGTTGTGTATCTTGCATGCACGTCATCTTTTTTTTGGAGACAATGTCGAGGCTCGTATAAGAGCGAACCCAAACAACGTATAAAAAGCAAGCAGAGACAGGAGCGGCGGGAGAGAGAAGCACAAAATAGTGGGAACAGAGACGTTAGGAAGATCTGTGGAATGGAGAGGGATGGCACGTGGTCCATGCGGTAAACAGATGGACACGACAGGGACTTTCAGGAAGGAAAACAGGGAATTTGAAGGAGGTGGGTTTGGGGTGGATTAACGGGGGTAGAAAAGATCATGGTTTTGGATGGGGAAGATAAGAGATGGTAGTGAACAGCTGTTTTGAAGACCTTGAGGGAAGAGTGGGTTTAAGAAGGTGTGGGAGTTTGTTCCACAGGTGGGAAAAAGAGGAATGAATACTGGTGGACATTGAGTGCCCTGCAGAAAATATATGGGGGGGGACATACACAGACAGAGCAATGGGGGTGGGGGGGGGGGACATATCACAGACAGAGCAAGGGGGTGGGGTGGGGCGAGGCCAGTGAAAAGACGGTAGAAGACAAGAAATACCAACGACTTGCCTGCGGTGAGAGAGTGAGAGGCCCAAAGACTCAGCCTCATCGCGGGAGATACAATGATCTGAAATGCCTTGGTTTCCACAGCGCGAAGCCGAGAAAAGGTGTAAAGACAGGAGCACCAGCCCAGAGGGGAGAGCAGTATTCCATCAGGCTGTGGAGAAAGCTTTGTATGTGGTCAGGAGCTCAGCTCTGCCAAGGAAGGATCTTTGCATGAGGAGGATGCTCAGTCGGTGACTGGCTTTGGAGGCCAGCTTGGAAATGTGGTTTCCCAGGAAGATCATGGCAGACAGTGAGACCCAAAAGCTTGAATGAAAGAACTTCTTAAGAGGATTGTTGAGAAAGTAGATTGGGGGGGGGGGTGGTGTTTCCATTCGGTCCTTTCGGAGAGACATAGTGAGTGTGTGAATTTGTCAAAATTGAAAGACATGTTCCATGTGTTTTGACCAGCTTGTGATTTTTATCCAGATCTGCAGAGAGTGAGGAGGCTGCTGCTTGTTGCTCTGAGGGATGACAGATGGAATCTGAAGACGAGATGGGATAAATCTGTGCATGAAGAGCAAATTTCTTTGAAAGAATTCCCAGGATGAGTTGATGTCAGAGAGAGTAGAAAAGGGAGACAAGTATCGAAGTTTCATGGCTGCTTGAAGTCCCTGCCAGTTGGCCTGAGTGAAATACCAGACTCGTCGGCACCGAGGTGGTTCCCTAATAATGGCCAGAGAGGTAACCACTTTAACAAGCATGTGGTCAGATGAACCGACTGTAGCAGAAGAACAGCAGCAGACATTTTCTGGGAAATTGGTCAAAATCAAATCCAGAAGAGATGGAGTACCGTTGGCTGAGAACCGGGTCGGCAAGTTGACAGATTGTATCAGTCCTAATGAGTTGCAGAAATCCTTTGTTGAAGTACCATGGCAGGTGAGAGAGGTACCGACATCCAGCCAACTGGCATGATGGCAATTGAAATCACCACATCTGAGGAAGAGAGAGTTTGGATGAGTGGCTCAAAGTTGGTCCATGTTTTCGGAGAGCAAGATGTAAATGGAGTCATCACTGGTTGGTGGACGGTCCAACACACATATAAACGAGAGGTGGGAGCAGAGGGGACGCCGTAGCCAGAGGTATTCCTGGGGGTGTGGAGGAGTGAGGACAGTGCATGGAGAGTGAGGGATAGATATTTTGATAGAGAGCAACTCTGCCACCAGGACGAGGCTCAGGTCTATCATACCGGAGGATGGAGTAACCAGGGAGAGAAACTAAGAAGTCAGAGATGTCTTGAAGGAGGAAAGTTTCTGTTAAGCAGATTATGTCTGATTTGTCATTGGCAACCTGGATGAAAAGATCAGTCAGGTTAGAGCGAAGGCCTTGGATGATTGAGGTCCACACCATTAAGGAAGAGGGAGGGGAGTAGGCTTTGGGTGCAGGGGAGGGGAGGGAGAGGGTAGGTCGAGTGAGGAGGGTTGG
>CM068952.1:28715167-28738149 GCA_035128595.1 Eptatretus atami | reverse complement strand
CACAAGAGAGAGATGCCCATCCCTCGGAAGCACTGCAAGTTAGAGCATGAGAGTGGTAGACTCTTGACAGAAGAGTCTGAAGTGAAGGCCCGCTGGCCGGTTACTTTGAGCGGTTTGTACCAGGCTGATCCCCCAGCTTCGAGTGGACGCGTCAAGGGTCGTTACAATTCCCTGTCTGCTGACCCTCGAATCAACTGTGGTCCACCTTCGCATTGTGGAAACACGGGCTGCGTGGAACCAGTTGAACGGGGTAAAGCTCAGGGATCTGTGGCATCCATAGCTGAACTTCTCAAGGCTGTGGAAATCGCTATGCACTCGTGTCGTTGCATGCAGTTTTGTTGCTCTGCCTGGAACACAGCATCATCCCAACCGATTGGAAGAGGGGCCTTGTTGTTCCTCTCTGGAAAGGGAGAAGGGTGATCGCTCAACTGCAACAACTTACCGAGGGGTGACGCTGCCTCTCAGTGCCGGGCAACGGTCTTTGCTCGGATAATTTGATAGGGTCGCCACCATCTGGCTTGACACCAGCCGTCCAGAGCAGTCAGGCTTCTACCCAAAAGAAGTCAATCGAAATTGACCCGTATCCTTGCTCTTCGTGCTCACCGAACGCAGAGAGAGTTTCGGCAGGGGCTGCCTTTGCAAGCCTCATGTTGATCTCTGTAAAGCGTTCGATTCAGTGATCGGGAGTCCTTGGAGGATTCTTGTCTTCGTGGGGTGCCACCAAAACTGATCGATCTGATGTCTGAACTCTACTCTGGTACATGGAGGAGTGCTGTGAAGTGTGGTGGTACCATCTCTGACTATTCAGTTGTTACTGGAGTTCGTCAGGGGTGTGTACTGGCCCCCCACAACTTTTCAGCACTTTATGGACTGGATTTTAGGCGAGAATGTCGGAGAGATCAAGCTGCGGTGGCATCGTTTGGAATGTCAGAGATCTCCGAACTTGATTTTGCAGATGATGCATGGAGCAGTCATCTTTGGGGACTTTAGATATTCCTTTGGGGCCCTCGAGGTGCCTGAATGAGGAGGTCGGAGCGCTGGCATTACGGGTTCTTGGGTCAAACTAAGGATCCGGCTTTGTGACATCATTGATGCTGCCTGTCCTGTCTGTGTCTGTTTGTGGGAGGGATTTGAGGTCGTGGAGAGATTCACTACCTTGGCGTGATATTATGTCTTGCTGGCTTGTGAGTTCAGAGGTCAATCGACGTCTGGTCGGGCCTGGGGAGTCATGGATTCACTGGATCAGTGGGTGTTTGGCGCTGTCGGTACCTGTGCGGGAGGACCGAAAGTCCGAGTCTTCAGGTCCTTTGTACTTCCAGTCTTCTCTATGGATGCGAGACTTGGACCTGACCAAGGATCTGAGACTTGAGACTTAATTCCTTTGGTACCAGGTCTCTTCGGAGAATCCTTTGGCTATAGCTGGTCGGATTTTGTGTCAACGAAGCGTTGCTGAAGAGACTCGGATGAGATTTGTTACCTGCATAGTCGTGAGCGTCAGTTGCGGCTGTATGGACATGTGGCTCGTTTTCCTGACGCTGATCCTGCTCACCAGATTCTCTCAGCGAGGGAGTCTCATGATGGAGAGGCCAGTGGGCCGACCACTGTGCCTCGTGGTTGCAGCAGGTTGACCATCATCTCAAGGAGATGGGGATGGGCCTGGCATCTGCTGGGGGATGGCCAGACGGAGGCCCCTGGGATACCGGCGGAAAGTGAACGCAGCGACGCGCTTTCTGGCACAGCTCCGCCTACCTGACCTGAATCAATGATGCGGATACAATCAATTCACCAAATTTCAGGTCCATTCCCAGAAGTGTAAATGAGACCTTCTGACCCTTCTTAAGTAGAAATGGCAGGAAATATTTTTTCTTGAGTTATAAATTTGTGATCACTTGTGATAGTGATCTGATTATGTGAATTTCAGTTTCATTCTCCAAAGTGTAATTGAGACCCTTTTGGCCCTTACCGGGGCCTTCTTAAGTAATAATGCCAGGGAAATTTCTTTTCTTGAGTTACATTTATTCATACTAATACTGCTCGAGAACAAGAATCCACAAATGAGTTCAGCCTTGTTCTCAAAGTGTAATTGAAGGTCATATTTTTGGGGGTTTGAAGGTTACCCCTCTAAATGCCAGGAATGTGACACACAAGAAATGGATTTTATTTCTCCATCCAGCATTCTGAATAGAATAGGGCATCAAACCTTTCATTCTCAATAGTGTAAATGAAACTAGCTAGCTCCCGTCTATTGTTGTGTCCGAGTACCCATGAACACAGGATTCCTCAGAGCTGGGACCTTTCGTCCTGAGAGATGGTTCAAACGGTATTTTATGGCACTACATTCAGTTATTACTCTACTTTAATAATTCCCCAAGGTTTCCCGAATGAATCAAAATCCACGGCGCACACCCACATGGGAAGCAGATGATGGCTCAACAGGTTTTTTTTTTTAACCTTTTAAAGGATTATTTTGTATTGAATAGACAGGGAAGAAGGTAGACAAGACGCTAATACTAAACAGACAAACCAAGTGAGTCAAATGACACAAAGAGGAGAATGAGGCTATGCAACTTGTAATACAGTGCCTTCAAAAAGTATTCACACCCCTTGATGTTTTCACATCTGTTGTGTTACAGCCTGAATTTAATATGGATTTAGTTGAGATTTCTTGTCACTGATCCTCACTTAATACCCCATAATGTCAAAGTGGATATTTTTTTTCAAGAAATTTACAAATTAATTTTTAAAATGACAAACTGAAATGTCCTAAGTCAAAAAGTATTCAACACCTTACTGTGTCACTCGAAATTCAACTCAGGTACATTCAATTTCTTTGATCATCCTGGTACAACTTGAGTCCCACCTGTGGCAATTCAATTTGACATGATTTGGAAAGACACACACCTTCAATATAAGGCTCAGTTGACAGTGGATGTAAGAGCATAACACTCTACCATGAAGTCAAAGAACTATCTGTATAACCTCATATAATTGTGAGGAGGTATAGATCTGGGGAAGGGTATAAAACAATTTCTAGAGTGTTGAAAGTACCCAAGAGCACAGTGAGCTCCATCATTAGGAAATGGAAAGAATATGGAACTACCTAGACCTTCCTAGAGCTGGCCGTCTGACCAAACTGATCACCGGGCAAGAAGGACTTTGATCAGGAGGTGACCAAGAAGCCAATGACCACTCTGACAGAACTACAGAGTTCCTTGGCTGAGATGGGAAAACCTGTAAGAAGGACAACAATCTCTGCAACTTCACATTTTAGACTTTATGAGAGAGTGGCCAGATGGAAGCTACTCCTGAGAAAAAGACACATGACAGTATGCCTGGAGTTTGCAAAAAGGCAGTGAAAGACTGAGAGCATGAGGCTAAAGATTCTGTGGTCCATTGAGACGACAATTGAACTCTTTGGCCTGAATGCAAAGCACTACGTCTGACGGAAACCAAGCACAGCTCATCACCATCTAACCCATCCCTACCCGTGAAGCATGGCAGCAGCATCATGCTATGGGAATGCTTTTTGGTGGCACGGACTGAGAGACTTGTAAGGATAGAAGGAACAATGAATGGAGCTGTGGAAGAAAACTCTCACAGGTTCTTTTCACACTTTATTATCACAAGCTGAATCACTTGAACTATACGTATGGAGGGAGGCACTCAACAATGGTGGAAATCCTCTCTAGTGCCCAACAAATGTCCCTTTTCATACCACTCAAGCAAACAATTATGCAATGAGACAGTTTGATCAAAAGAAGATAATAACTCCTTGTGGGGCATGAGTCAGCAAAATTCAAAAGCACAAACATCTTTCTCAAAGTCCAATACACACTGCTTGTGTGGCTACTTCAGCACTTTGCAAAGCAGTTACTGTTTATAGGAGCTAAAATATAATTTAAGTACAAGTAAACCAGAATATAAAAGCTATTTATCACATAACTAAATAGTTCTAGTCAATTTTAATGGAATACAAAGAAAATGAATATTCCAACAGGAATCCTCTCAATTATAGCATATGACATGGGTTAAATCAATATTGTGATATGGGCAGAATGTCTTCATTTTATCAGACCGGTTACAACTTAAATGTTTCACTGAGAGTCCAAATATGTTTTAAGAGTGCAGAAAAGGTTGTGAATAATTCCCTCTCTACATGTTCTCACAATCCAAATAGCTCTAATATGAACAACGACTTCAATAAGCCATAAACTTATACTGATTTAAGTTTAAATCAAAACAGAGTGCAAAACATTAAAATGTTAAATAATTGCTGGAGTGCTCGATTTTACAAAGCTCTGCATTCTGCTGCGAAAGTGAAGTTTCATGGGGTATCTTCACAAAGAATGAGGAGGAGATAACATCTTATCTCGCAAGCCATACATTTTTTCAAGGACAGCTGGGTTTTGCAAAAACCCTGGCTTCTTAATTCACAGCCTGACAATTAAAGGCAACATAACAAATTAATATTATTAAAATCAGATATATATATATATATTATATACATATATATATGTTTTTATAAAGCAAAATGTAATACAGGATTAGTTTGTAATTCCCAACAGAATTCTTTCCATTGGAACATGTTAAACAGCCTTCGTCAATTTAATTAATATACTTGCGTTGGCTGCATTATTTAAAACTGCTACAATCTTCAGTTTTTTCCGAAAGGTCCAGGCAAATTGTTTTGTCATAGAAAACCACTTCGACAGAGCCAAAATACAGACAAATCCTTGAGAAGAACCTGCTTCAGAGTGCAAAAACTTGGACTGTGGCAAAGATTTACATCTAACAGGCTAATGACCCCAAGCATACAGCCAAGCAAAACACTGGAATGTCTTCAGAACAAGAACGTGAAAGACCTTGAGTGGCCCAGCCAAAGCCCAAACTTGAAGTCCCCTTCAGAATCTGTGGAAAGACTTAAAGATTGCTGTATACCGACGCTCCCACCAACTTGACAGAGCTTGAGCAACTCTGCAAGAAGAATGGGAGAAAATCCCCAAATTCAGATGTTGCAAGCTGATACAGACATACTCAAGAAAACTCGCTCTAATTGCTGCCATAGGCGCTCCACAAAGTATTGAATCGGGGGTTGAATACCTATGTAAATTCGATATTTCTGCATTCATCTTCAATAAAATTGGAAAAATATTTTCACTTTGTCATTATGGGGTATTTGTATAGATCGGTGAAAAAATTTAAATTCAGGCTGTATGTAACTCAGCAAAATGTGAAAAAGTCAAGGGGTGTGATTACTTTCTGAAGGCATTGTACAATGGTGAGAAATAAAAGCTGAAATCCTAACCCACTATCAGCACCACCGGAACACACTTTTACAACATGATAAGAATGCAAGCAGGACTTCCCTTTGTCTACAATGCGTAGGGTGGACACAGAACGCAATGCAGCCTGCTTTGGATACCAGGAGCAAGATGAGAGCCAGTAACAAGCAGGGCCATTGACGGCTAGCCCTGAAGATGAACAAAGCCAGACAACGACGATCAAGTGACCCAGCCACGAGGGCGTTAGCGACGAGTAGGCCCTCAAACAGCCCTCGTGGTCCTCTTTGTCCTTTTCCTGACGAGGCTCCTGATCTTCTTCCTCAAAGTCAAGGGAGTGCTAACCTTCTCTCCTTTCATACAACACCTGAGTGATCCACACTCGGGTCATGCCCAACTCCTGCAGAAAGAACCACAATAAATCTCTGCCTCGCAAACTCCTTCCGTGGTTTATAATCGACCTCCTTCCACATGAGCCTCTCTGGTTCTCTTCATCTGGGGGCAGAGTTCTCCTCTGTGGTACCACCCATGGGGCAGCCCCAATAGAAATAAATGTACCATCTTTTCTTCCAGGTTCCCCAGCCCACTACACCACCATGGCTGCACACACACTGGCAAGAGATTGTAATCGCCTTTCGCACACATGATGCATGTGGCTCTGTGTTTGGGAAGCACAACATGATGCATGTGGCTCTGTGTTGGGGAAGCCCACACTGCGAATAAACAAGAGATGTTTCACATCAAAAATTTATTAATGTCTGCCTGTATATAAGTTACATATGCTGTTTCCTCAGCATCAAACGTGCAACAAACGACTTCCTCAAAACACATGAACCAGGTGAGATTTCCATGTAACAGGGACCTGTTACATGGCAATCTCACCTACTCGAAACACATGAACTACACGACACATACCACAGTCCAGCCCTGAACCCCACACCTCCCTTTTCCACATAATATTTTCATGAAAATGCTTCGTCGTCGGTAAGGTCATTAACTAATTAGACATATTTCCGAATCAGTATTAGAGCAGCTGTCTTGTAATTACTCCAGACTGCATCACTTGTCAAGAATACCTCCTTGTTTTCTCTCCATCCCGTTGTATTTTCACATTTTATATGCCCTTTCCTTTCTATAATCAGGTCAGGCCAGATATTATCTGTGACTTGCTTACAGGTACCATGTAAACCTGCACTAACCTGTTTCATGGTCGGGTGTCAGCGCCAAAACCGTCTCCCCTACCAGGTTTCCTGGAGGGAGAGTGTATGGATATGTAACACCCAAGGACTGAAAACAAAACCTGTCAAGTGTGGAGGAGCTCCTTGTGAGCCAAGGGACATCCATAATCTGCTGCCCAACTGCATCTGCGGATATATCCTCCTGCAGTGGGTAGCCTTTCCTTGGAGATTGTGGCAGGATTTGCACTCTGGCCACCGTAAACACTTCACTCAGTAAAACACATTAAAAACAGCAAAGGAAACTGAAAACCCTCCCATGGGAGTACTTCATGTGTAGCTGCCCTTCGCAGGGAAGCTCACCGGATGAGAATTGTGGCAAAGCCTTTCGGACCCCACTCTTTGATGATGGATGGAAACACACTGGGTAACCTTCCCTGGTTGGATTGCGGTAGTGTGTGTCAGGTGGTGCTGAGGTGTCGTCCACCCAGACGGCGGTCTCGTCGGGTTAACCTGAGCGTTCCTCTTCGGGTGATGCCTGGAATATCCTTTCCCCAAGAGACGACGATCACCTGTTTCTGCTATCGTCTGGAGCTCCAGCACTGGAACATCGTATTGCAGCACTCTCTGAGGTTCGGAGATGGAATAAGTGGCGATATCATGGCGGGTTGTTACACCTACTACTGGTCTGGTCGCTCTGAACGGTTTACCATGCCCAAGGAGTTGCTGTAGTTGTGTCCACTAGTGACTCCCACGATAATTGAGATATTACTGTGAATGAGCGATGACGAGACTGGGAGATTCGTCCACTCATTGGTGTTATTCCCTGGTCTCTATATATGCTCCGATGAGGCGAGTGATCTCACCGTGAAGGAGAAATTCTATGCCACGCTTGAGTCTGTGGGTTGATTAGTGCCTCAGACGAATGCCTTTTCGTCTTGGGGGATTTCAATGCATCAACTGGCACTGATAGGGATGGCTATGAGACTGTCAGTCCCCAAGTGTCTGAACTGTGAACCACAATACAACTAAGTTCCTTGACTTTGCAAAAAGTTGTGGACTTTGGATAGCTGGTTCACGGTTCAACGCCCACAAGCTCATCGCTGGACTTGATATTCCAATGCTGGCGATGCGCAAAGGAGATTTGACCATGTGCTCGTTGATGGTCACTGGAGGATGATCCAGAACTGCAGGTCTACCGGAGTGCTCAGTTCCTCAATACTGACCACCGCTTGTTGCAGCAACTCTATTGCAGTTACATCCAGGAGAATGGTACCATCCCAGCCGGGCTGGATGTTGGCAAGCTCAAGGATGAGACAGAAGCTGAGGAGTTTGCGAACAGGCCGAGTGGAGATTTGGGGGATCCTGAAGAATTGTGGAGTGCTTCAAGACCACCATCCTTGATGTTGCCGGGAGATGTCTTTAACTCACGCGAGGGTGAAGAATAATTTTGTGTCTCAGGGACACTGGATACCATTGCCCAGAGTCGCAGGCCAGCTGAATGCAGAGCTGAGCTATCAGGGAGCTGAGGCGTAAAAACTGTACGTGCACCAAGGGTGACAAGGAGGCCTACGTGCGAGGAATCTGTGAGGGGTAGAGTATCAACCTGTGTCATTGATTCTCTCGTCCTGCTTACAGTGAAATTGCGCATGGTTCGTCCAAGCCTGTCCCTCGGTGCACTGCAATTAGAGAAGAAGGTGTGGCTCTTGGCAGAGGAGTCCGAAGTGAAGGTCGACTGGACCGTTATTTTGAGCAGCTGTACCAGGCTGATGCACCAGCTGGGAGTTGGATGTCAGGGGTGTGACAATCCCTATTGCTGACCCTCCAATCAACTGTGGTCCACCTTCGTTGTGGAAACACAGGCTGCGGAACCGGTTGAAATGGGTAAAGCTCCAGGGATCTGTGGCATCCATGCTGAACTTCTCAAGGCTGGTGGAAATGCTTGCACTCAATGTCATTGCATGCGGTTCTGTGCTTTGTGCCAGAACACAGGCATCATCCTAACTGACTGGAAGAGGGGTCTTGTTATCCCTCTCTGGAAAGGGAAGGGTGATCACCAAGACTACAACAACTACCAAGGGGTGACCCTGCTCTCAGTGCCAGGCAAGGTCTTTGCTCGATAATTCTGATAGGGTTTCGCCACACCATCTGCTTGAGTACCAGCGTCCAGAGCAGTCAGCCCTCACACCAAAGAGGTCAACGATTGATGGTGTCTTTGCTCTTTCGGGTCCTCGCCGAACGCAGATGAGAAGTTTCGGCAGGGGCTGCTTGCAGCCTGTGTTGGGCCTTTGTAAAGCGTTTGATTCAGTGAATCGGGTGTCCTCTGGAGGATTCTGTCTTTTCGTGGGGTGCCACCAAACTGATCGATCTGATGTTTGAACTCTAACTTGGTACTGGAGAGTGCTGTGAGATGTAGTGATACAATCTCTGACTTATTTCCAGTTGTTACTGGAGCTCATCAGGGGTGTGTACTTGCCCCTACAACTTTTCAGCACTTGTATGACTGGAATTCTGGGGAGGATGTTGGAGGAGATCAAGCTGCGTTGCATCATTTGGGAATGTTCAACATCTCTGACTTGATTTTAAGATGCTGCAGTAATCTGGTAAATACTGGATGTCCTTGTCGGGCCTTGAGGCACTGAATGAGGAATCCGAGCCACTGTGACAATGGGTTTCCTGGTCAAAACAAAGATTCAGGCTTTCAATGACATCTTGGATGCTGCCATCTTGTCTGTACCTGTTTTGTGGTGAGGATGTTGAGGTCACAGAGAGATTCACTTACCTTGGCAGTGATATTCACATCTCCGCAGTTGTGAGCCGAGGTTAACAGATTGTTCAAGGTTGGGCCTGGGGAGTCATGGATTCAGTAAATTATGGGGTGTGGGACTGTCGGAACCTGTGCAGGACGACGAAAGTCCCAGTCTTCAGTCCTTGGTGCTTCCAGTCTTGCTCTACGGATGTGAGATTTGGACTCTGACCAAGGAATCTCAAATGAGATTTCTTACCTGTATAGTCCTTGACCGTCAGCTGCGGCTGCATGGACATGTGGCTCATTTTCCTGATGCTGATCCTGCTCACCAGATTCTTTCAGCGAGGGAGCCTCGTGAGTGGAGAAGGCCAACAGGACGGCCGCATACCTCGTGGTTGCAGCCGTTGATCGGCATCTCAAAGAGATGGGGATGGGCCAGGCATCTGCCTGGGCGATGGCCAGACGGAGGACCCTGGAGTATCGACGGAAAGTGGACACAGCGACGCGCTGCTCGACACTGCTCCCATATCTAACCTTTTCTTTTCCTCGAACCCCTCCTCTCACAAAATTTAATTACGCCAGCGTTCATGGCTTTATTTTATTTCCGCACATGCCATTACCTCAAAAATGTCTTAATCTCAACCAAATTTTCAAAATTGAAACTTCGTTATTGACTTCAGCAGTCGTTCTGATGGCTAAAAAAGGTGTTCATTTGTCCAATCTGGACATCGCTTGGGTGCCTCTGGTGCATGGGTTTATATGACTAATCGGTGATTGCTTATCGCTTGCCAAGCCAGTCATTCCTTTTCAACCGTTTATGTTGGAGTGCTTTAAGCCACTTGGCGAGCGCTCTATAATATTCGCACTGTCACTGCATATCGATCGACTTGAACAAATTCAGGGCCCATTCGCCTGTATTTGATCGTTGATGACCGTCACTTGTCATTGATAGATACATGTTTAAAAAAATTAAAAGTTTTTTCGACCGTTTCATTGTTCTGCTTGCTTGAGTGGTTTGCCACTCAGGCGAGCGCTCTTCAAGCCTCGATGGCGATACGGCAGCTCGGTTCTCTGTGAGAGCATTCTGCAGTTTCGGAAGGCAAAATAAATTAGATGATTATAATGAGTAAAAAAAAATGTTTCAGTTGTTACAAAGCAATGAATCGCCACATCATGGCAGGATAGCCGAGAGGATGCACACTCGCTCTAAAGCTGTCTCGTCTAGGTTAGAATCTCGACCCAGCTATAAACTGTCATGCTGGTGTTTCACGACTCACCCACCCCTCTCCGGCAGGGTGATTCATCAATGTGTGTGCTGTCTCTCGGATAGACGTTAAACTGGATGTCACATCGGCTGGAATCTCCCCTTCCCTCTCTCACCTTTCTCTTTCCCCCCTCTCTCACCCCTCTCACTCCTCTCCCTCTCTCACCCCTCTCCCTGCTCCCCCACCCCTCTCCTGCTCCCCCCTCTCCCTGCTCCCCCCACCCCTCTCCCTGCTCCCTCTCCCTGTTCCCCCACCCTCTCCCTGCTCACCCACCCCTCTCCCTGCTCACCCACCCTCCCCCCGCTACCCCACCCTCCCCCGCTCACCCACCCCTCCCCCGCTCACCCACCCTCTCCCTGCTCACCCACCCATCTCCCTGCTCCACCCCCTCTCCCCCTGCTCACCCACCCTCTCCCTGCTCAGCCCTCTCCCCTCTCAGCCACCCCTCTCCCTGCTCAGCCACCCCTCTCCCTGCTCCACCCACCCCTCCTCCTCTGCTCACCACCCCCTCCTCCCTGCTCAGGTGACTGTTGAGGACTGACGGTTTAGTTTTGTTTTTAAAATGTAGCATAATATAGCATGTATGAATCATATTTGGAGTAAGCCGACTGGAAAGGTGCAAAAGTCACTGCATGTGCGAGCATGCATGCATGCTGCAGGCAAGCCTTTACCAAGTATATAGCTTGGGTTTTAAATGCTCCCGCCTGGTTTTATATAAGAACCCATAAAGTTAAAAAGAAAATGTTGCTGTTTGGGCGCGTTTTATTGCCCTTCCCTTCCCCTCATTCTGCCTTCCCTTCACGCCGGCCGGCTGATCCAGATAAATAGTTATGACACATTTATTTTGATTGTATCCGAAAACCTTTGTGACCGTGATTAAGAGGAAAAGCTTGACACATTACCTTCAAACCCTTCAAGTTAAGAATGTTAAAGTAAACAAAATCAACGAAATTAGTATGTATTCAATAGCACATGACATCTCTGTTGAAAACTGCAATGTCAAAGGTCAAGTTCCAAAGAGAAGAAAAGAAATTGCACCATTTCGAGAATTTACATCCACCCTGGTGAAATCCCACACATATGAACCGAACATCTAGTAGCAATGAAATTTTTTTAGCCGAGCAAGTCGGATAACTCCTAACTAGGGTACTTTTTACAGTTTGCCCCCCCCCCCCCCCGACTATACTCTCGTGTTCTAAGCCTTCAACAGATATTTAATAAAAGCAAAAGGAAACCAAAGAAGTTATGGACTGATGAGGGAACAGAGTTCTATAACAGAAGATTTATTAGTTTTCTCAAAACGAAGGTAAAGCTGTTGTCATTGAGCATTTTAATCGCACCTTTGAAAGAGAGATTGTATAAAAACATTCCTCAACTCGGACATCAGAAATGGGTATCTTTAATTCAAAATATTGTAAGTGATTACAATAATGCAGTTCATTCCTCAACAAATTCAAAACCATCAGAAACATTTACAAAATTAGAATACACAAAGGAGATCAACTCAAGAAAACCAAAATTTTAAGTTGGTGATGATGTTAGAATATAAAGGTGGAAATCTCATTTTGCAAAGGTTATATCAGAAGATGATTAGTGAGCTTTTTGAGATTGTTGATCGTTTAGATACAGTACCTTGGACTTACAAATGATATGATATGAATGGAGAAAGATTTTAGGTTAATTTTATGCTCATAATAATTAAAAAACTTTGATGGATGTCAAGAAAACAATGGAAAACAACTTACTACGATCTCAAAATGATTGTGGCTCAGGAGGCATTCAGAGCAGAACATTGAGAGAGGTTATCATTTCATCTCTGCTCAACAAAGATATTTGAATCAAGAACCAAGTTCCAACACATTGTCAATAATCACGATGGTGATGAGTGCCACAAGAGAATAAAACAATTTCATAAATATAACACAACCAAATCTTATCAGTTCTCTTTACGAGTTTAAACACCAAATATGCTAATGTGCAAGAATGGGGTTGAAAAAGAATATGATGCACAATGAAGAGGTTAGAGTACGGTGTGTGTGTACACACCAGTCGGAAAAGCGTGGCCATGGCTGAGAAAAAGTGGTGGCAGCGAGCATCTGTCAAGTGGTTGGTTTATTAGAGGGGACAGATTATGAAAAAAAACAAAAAAATTCCACAAATATTTTTACAATGGTGATTTCCCGTTAAAAATGTCCAAGAACAAACATTCTCCCACGAGAGTGTGTGTTGTGGCTCCCAGGCTCCATCTACACAACCCCCCCTCCCCCAAATGCATAATTAATGTCCCATGCGACCATAGCATGCCATAAAATGAATACAGCTTTATTAGAGGGGTCTAAATGTTAAAATACGGTCATGTACAATTGTACATCCATTTATTTACCATCTGTTGTGAGTCTTCCTTCCGCATCTTTGTAGGTTGTGCATGCCAGGTATTTTGCGATCATCAACGATCCCACTTTCTATTCCCGCTTCATATTGTCCTACTGCTTCATCAATGTGATTATTGGGAAAAAATATGACAAATCTGTTTATTCATTAACACAATTTATTTTTCTTGCATGCATTATTCCCCACCCTTCTGTGTGTATCTTGCATGCACTCATCTTTTTTTTGGAGACAAGTCGAGGCTCGTATAAGAGCGAACCAAACAACGTATAAAAAGCAAGCAGAGACAGGAGCGGCGGGAGAGAGAAGCACAAAATAGTGGGAACAGAGACGTTAGGAAGATCTGTGGAATGGAGAGGGATGGCACGGGTATGCGGTAAACAGATGGACACGACAGGGACTTTCAGGAAGGAAAACAGGGAATTTGAAGGAGGTGGGTTTGGGGTGGATTAACGGGGGTAGAAAAGATCATGGTTTTGGATGGGGAAGATAAGAGATGGTAGTGAACAGCTGTTTTGAAGACCTTGAGGGAAGAGTGGGTTTAAGAAGGTGTGGGAGTTTGTTCCACAGGTGGGAAAAAGAGGAATGAATACTGGTGGACATTGAGTGCCCTGCAGAAAATATTGGGGGGGGACATATCACAGACAGAGCAATGGGGGTGGGGGGGGGACATATCACAGACAGAGCAAGGGGGTGGGGTGGGGCGAGGCCAGTGAAAAGACGGTAGAAGACAAGAAATACCAACGACTTGCCTGCGGTGAGAGAGTGAGAGGCCCAAAGACTCAGCCTCATCGCGGGAGATACAATGATCGAAATGCCTTGGTTTCCACAGCGCGAAGCCGAGAAAGGTGTAAGACAGGAGCACCAGCCCAGAGGGGAGAGCAGTATTCCATCAGGCTGTGGATGAAAGCTTTGTATGTGGTCAGGAGCTCAGCTCTGCCAAGGAAGGATTTTGCATGAGGAGGATGCTCAGTCGGTGACTGGCTTTGGAGGCCAGCTTGGAAATGTGGCTTTCCCAGGAAGATCATGGCAGACAGTGAGACCCAAAAGCTTGAATGAAAGAACTTCTTCAAGAGGATTGTTGAGAAAGTAGATTGGGGGGGGGGGGGGTGGTGTTTCCATTCGGTCCTTTCGGAGAGACATGTGAGTGTGTGAGATTTGTCAAAATTGAAAGACATGTTCCATGTGTTTTGACCAGCTTGTGATTTTATCCAGATCTGCAGAGAGTGAGGAGGCTGCTGCTTGTTGCTCTGAGGGATGACAGATGGAATCTGAAGACGAGATGGGATAAATCTGTGCATGAAAGAGCAAATTTCTTTGAAAGAATTCCCAGGATGAGTTGATGTCAGAGAGAGTAGAAAAGGGAGACAAGTATCGAAGTTTCATGGCTGCTTGAAGTCCCTGCCAGTTGGCCTGAGTGAAATACCAGACTCGTCGGCACCGAGGTGGTTCCCTAATAATGGCCAGAGAGGTAACCACTTTAACAAGCATGTGGTCAGATGAACCGACTGTAGCAGAAGAACAGCAGCAGACATTTTCTGGGAAATTGGTCAAAATCAATCCAGAAGAGATGGAGTACCGTTGGCTGAGAACCGGGTCGGCAAGTTGACAGATTGTATCAGTCCCAATGAGTTGCAGAAATCCTTTGTTGAAGTACCATGGCAGGTGAGAGAGGTACCCGACATCCAGCCAACTGGCATGATGGCAATTGAAATCACCACATCTGAGGAAGAGAGAGAGTTTGGATGAGTGGCTCAAAGTTGGTCCATGTTTTGGAGAGCAGATGTAAATGGAGTCATCACTGGTTGGTGGACGGTCCAACAAACATATAACGAGAGGTGGGAGCAGAGGGGACGCCGTAGCCAGAGGTATTCCTGGGGTGTGGAGGAGTGAGGACAGTGCATGGAGAGTGAGGGATAGATATTTTGATAGAGAGAAACTCTGCCACCAGGACGAGGCTCAGGTCTATCATACCGGAGGAGGGAGTAACCAGGGAGAGAAACTAAGGAGTCAGAGATGTCTTGAAGAGGAAAGTTTCTGTTAATCAGATTATGTCTGATTTGTCATTGGCAACCTGGATGAAAAGATCAGTCAGGTTAGAGCGAAGGCCTTGGATGATTGAGGTCCACACCATTAAGGAAGAGGGAGGGGAGTAGGCTTTGGGTGCAGGGGAGGGGAGGGAGAGGGTAGGTCGAGTGAGGAGGGTTGGATGTTGGGAGAGTTGTTGACAGTGTGTAGGAGGTTGCAGAAGAGCTAGGGGAGAGGTTTGGATGGGAGGAGGACAAAGGGTTGGTGGTGAAGGATGAGTCACAGTGGGGAGTAATAAGAGAGGGGGCAAAGGAAGTAGGAGATTGAGGAGATGGGGGAATGAATTGGAAGATAGAGGGTGGGGAAGGAGGCAGCTTTGTGGATATGAGGGGGGCAGCTTTGAGAAGAGAGGGGACGGGGGAGCATTGAGGGAGAAGGGTTAAGGGTGAGAATTGAGGAGAAGGGTCAGAGGGAGAAGGGTCAGGGGTAAAAGGAGAGATGTTTGCTTTGAAGAGGGAAGAGGTGGCTAATTTGAGAGGGAAGCTTTGAGGGAGAGAGGAGACGATGAGAGCAGGCACAGCCGTGGGGAGGAGGAGAAGGGAGAGACTGGTAGTGGTATTGTGAAGATGGGAGTGGACAGGGGAGGAACAAAATTGAAGGGGTGGCATAGGGGAGGTGTGATGAGCTTTGAGGGGGTGGGAAGAGGAGAGGCAGCTTTGAGAAGGGGGGTGATTTAAAGAAGGGGTGAGGGAGAGATTTGAAGGGGAGAGGTGAGGGGGGAGATTTGGGGGAGAAGGGTGAGAGGGAGAATTGAAGGAGAAAGGTGAGGGGAAGCTTGGGGGGGGGAGAGTGATGATTGCCTTGAAGTGGGAGGAGGTGGCTGAATTGAGATGGAAGGAGAGAGGAAGTGGAGACGATGAGAGCATGCACAGTCATGGGGGAGGAGGGAGAAGGGAGAGGGGAAGGATGAGACTGAGTAGAGGTATGATAAAGCTGGAGCGGGCAGGGGGAGGAACAAGATATGGGGGGGGGGGTGGGAAGAGGGGGAGGTATGACGAGAGGAAAGAGAGAACAAGTTTGAGATATTGTGGAGTGCACTGAATGAGAGAGTGGGATACTTGTTATGCTGGAACGAGTCCATGGATGTTTGAAAACCATTCAGATTGGATACCAGAGGGGGAGCTGTTATTAATGTAGGGGAACGAAGGAGGAGGTAGGATGGGGGGAAATATGGGAAGAATAAGGAGGGGGGTAACAAGGGAGGAGTTACGAGGAAGTATATTCAAGGAGACGTGATGAATTTGCACTGAAGTGGAAAAAAATAATGAATGGAAGATGAACAACAAGCATTGCAAAATGAGGTTTTAAAAATTTTTTAGGTCAGAGATTCATTTAAATACCTTGGGGATTAGTGTAGTAGATAGTAAAAAATCGTGCAAATTATGATACAAGCATAAAATTTGGCATTTCTGTTCTGCAGGGCTTTCTGATCAAATCTGCCCGATTGCCATTTGAAAATCCAATTTTGAAAATTTGAAAGAAAAAAATAATTCAAAAAAATTTGAAGTCCACAGCTGGCTGAAATTCTTGAGGCGCAAGTGAACATCCCAGACAGAGAACCAAGGGGAGATGCAGTCATCATTGATAGCTCAGCACTTATCAATGCCCTACCTCTACGCACTTCAAAGATATTTGATGACTATGCTAAAGAAGACATCATCCAAAGGTGGAATCCTATGGTGCCAGGTACGAGAAGTGGACGTAGTGTTTGATGTGTACAAGAAATCAAGTCTGAAGTCCGAGGCAAGGTCGAAAAGGGGCAAGGAATCAGAAGAAGAGTGCAGGAACCAGTAAGACCCCAAGTAACTGGAGAAGCTTTCTTCGAGATGACAGCAACAAGACTGAGCTGTTTCACTTCCTTGCGGAAAAGATGTGTGAAGCACAGACGACAAGCACAGTCATTGTCACAAAAGGAGAAGATGCCTTAGCAACACAAGGAAGTCACTGGATGATGCTGTCTCCATGTTGTCATGAAGAAGCTGACACTCGAGTATTGTACACGCCAGGATGCAACACGACTGGTAGCAAGTCCATTATCATTAAGGCTAATGACACGGATGTACTAGTCATAGCAATACTTGTACTGCCATCCTTACAGGAACTAGGTCTTGAGACATGTGGATTGACTTTGGCCAAGGAGCAAGCGCGATGGATTCAGTCCATGAGGTAGTTTCTGCAATAGGGCCTGAGAAAGCTAGAGGGATCCCATACTTCCATGCGTTCACTGGATGTGACATCGTGTCTGCCTTCCGCGGTAAAGGGAAGAAAAACTGCATGGCAGACTTGGAACGTCTTTGATGATGCTTCTGAAACATTCACCAATCTCAGCCAGCATCCAACATTGATTCGTGATCTTAACTTTTTTGAAGTTTTTTTTTTTTCAAATTTTTCAAAAATTTGGATTTTCAAATGGCCAATCAGGCAGATTTGATTAGAATCCCTGGAGAACAAATGTGCCAAATTTGCCCAAATTTGATGCTTGTATCATCATTTGCACGATTCCTCTCAAAAATTGCTGTTATCTGCCCCACTAGTTGGATGGAGTTCAGAAGAATTGAGAGAATGAAGGAAGAGTTGCAACAGATGGAATTTTTCAACACGGGATGAAAGAAAGGTCGAAAATAACTCTGGTGTTGATCCTGAACATCCTTCTCATCCTACACCTGACCCGTTTCATGCTCAAATAATACAGAAGTGCCCCTTTGGTGTAAAACAGCTTCACAAACTGTTAATTTTTGCTCTTTCACCCAAATACATTGTAGTACTTCTGCAGTCGACGAGATCATTATTACCTCCACCACCAAAGGCGGACGGAGGTTATGTTTTCATGCCCATCTCTGTCTGTCTGTGAACAGGATATCTCAAAAAGTTGTGGATGGATTCGGACGAAATTTGGTGGACAGGTTAGGTGTGTGACAAGTACATATCGAATATATTTTGGTGAAGATCTGATTCCGGATCTGAGAATTTTCTAAGTGATTCTTCACCATTGAGTCATAGGGCTAAAACGATATATAGCATAATAATTGAAAAAGTTGTAGACAAGTTATGACAAAACTAGGTTGATGAGCTGGTTAGGTGATGAGAAAAAGCTGGTTAGATTCTGGTTCAGGTCCGGATCCAGCCTATCAGTGTGATACAAAACGTAAACTGTTCAGCCTGGCAGAGGGATGTGCTCCACTGAGTGCTGTTCTAGTTTACCCTGCTATCATGGTGACATTAAATGTCCAAGGTCATGGTGACATTCTATGGCCTACATTTACGATTATCGCTTTTTTGAAATTTCTTGCTTATTCCACTGAGTACAATGCTTCCTTGAGTATCAGATAACATACTTGAATTACCCACCCCCCACCTACCACTGCTTTATGGTACTGCTGAATTGGAATGGCAACTAAATCGTGCCTTGAAGAATTGCTTTGTTATTGGCAAAAATTAAAGTTTGCAAAAACATCAAAATTGTTTTGGTATAAATGTAGTTTTTGATATTGTTTGTATGAAATTAGTCTTCAGCGCATGCAAATTTTTAAAGTTTGTTATTTACCACACTCGGCATAATGGTTTGAGGGTCCGCTCTTCTGAGTCTGGGAGGTCGCTGGTTCAAACCCCGAGTCTGAGTCAATCAAAGACTTTTAAAATGGTCCATGCTGATTCCTTGCTTGACGCTCAGCATTTTAAAAAAAGTATTCTAGAATGGACAAATGATCATAGGTTGGCAACTATTTCACATAACAAGCTTGATGGGCCTAATGGCCTCCTCCTCCATTGAAGTTCCTTGTAAGCGAACTCGCATTTATTTTCTTGGGGTTTTTATGCCTCCGCTGATTAAGTCGCCAGAGGCATTATGTTTTCGGGTTGTTCATCCGGCTGTCCGTGCGTCCATGATAGGTTTTCGTTGCAACTATAACTTAAGAACAACTGAAGGGATGCAAGTCAAACTTGGTACAACTATGTATAATGATGTAAAGATAAACTGATTTGACTATGGGGTCAAGAGGTGATGTTAGGTAAAAATTCTGTTACCGAGCTAACTTGTGAATCGGTGATGGGATTTCGACCAAACTTGGTATAAGTATATGTTATGATGCAAAGATCAACTTGAGAATAGCTGAAGGGATTTAAATCAAACTTGGTACAAGTACGTACAATGATGTAATAATGTGGGCAGAGGCATATCGGTCAACATCGTGACGTTGAAGAATGCCGTTTTGCCCTTTTAACATGGCTATTGTTGCTTTCCTCTTGTGGGCTATTTTGTTTTTCTATTAATTTTTTTTCTTTCTTTTGTGGCTCAAGGATCCTCTTAAGGAAGGGGAACAAAAGATCAAGGCAGACTTTGCACAGCTCAGCGAGGATATGCAGACTGCCTTCCGCAATCTGGAAGATTGAGCCGTTCTGACCACAATCCTCAAATGTCCGAAACCTTTGGCCTCCCAAGGTTTTAATCCTCATCCAAGCCATCATGTGTTTGAAGTCATTGCTGTTATTGTGGTTTTTGTGGTGCCTCCTTCCACTCCTTTGCCAAAACTTGCACTCTGATTGTTTTTTTTTTGTTTGTTTTGTTTAACACTTGATCCTGACTGTTGTCAGCACCACCCTTTCCCATTTCTCATCCTCAGCTCTGCAGGCCAGGATAGGAGGGAGTGATGCAGAGTTTGGAAAAAAAAAAATAAAAACCAGTGGGATTGTCTCAAAGGATTTGTTCCAGGTACTGATGAATTTGTTTGTTTGTCCTGTGTGTTTCCTTTTCTCCTTTTATTGATAAAAAGCAGAATTATAATTGTTTGAGATTGTAAACAGATTATGAAAACATTCCATAATATGTGATAATTGCCTGTTGAGAGGAATAAAAAAATGTCTGTGGCATCAAATGTTTCCTTCTCATTCTGATCCTGTACAGTTGATGTCAAATAGTTTAAGCCAATGAGCAGCAGAAGAGGGCCTTGAGTTTGGAAGGGGTTGGGGGAATTGGGAAGGGAAACCTTTCTCAAATCTGTTTGGTTGGATTCTAGTTGCTTAAACAGAGTTGTTCTCTTTTTTGGTGCTATCTATGCTTGTGCTTCATTATGCAGTTATCCCAAATTAATACCCCTTTAACTGTGGATCACAAATTAATTTCCCTTTTCCTGTGTTGATTTGTCCATTCTCATTTGATTTTGTAATTACCTCCACCACCGAAAGAGGATGGAGGTAAAGTTTTCACCCCTGTCTGTTTGTCTGTGAAAGGATATCTCAAAGTTATGGATGGATTGACCCAAAATTTGGTGGATAGGTTGGGTGTGTGACAAGGACGAATTGATTCGATTTTGGTGAAGATTCGGACAAGTTGTGACAACACTTGGTGGATGAGTTGGTTAGGTGACAAGAACAAGCCAATTCGATTTTGGTTAAGGTCTGGATCCAGATCCGGCCTATCAGTGGGATGCCAAATGTAAACTGTTCAGCATGACGGAGGTATGCATTCGACCGAGTGCCGTTCTAGTTACCTCCGACACCCGAAGATGGAAGGAGGTTGTTTTCATCCTTGTCTGTCTGTTTGTTGCTTGCATAATTGAAGATTTTTCAAGTAATCAATGATCTCTCCGACTTTCTGGAAAATCCTCTATCTCTTTGCTGATGAATCCACCCTCTGCCGTACCATCTGTCATCCTTCAGACTGGCAAGCCGCAGCTTCTTCGCTCTCTGCAGATCTGGGTAAAATCACGAACTGGTCCTTCAATCCTGACAAATCTCACACTCTCACTATGTCTCTCCGAAAGGACTGCTGACAACCCCCCCCCCACCCCCATCTATTTCTCACAATCCTCTGAAAGAAGTCCTTTCATTCAAGCTTCTGGGTCTCACTATCTGTCATGATCTTTCCTGGGAAAGCCACATTTCCAACCTGGCCTCCAAAGCCAGTCGGCGACTGGGAATCCTCCGTCGTGCAAAGTCCTTCCTTGGCCCACCTGAGTTCCTGACCACATAAAAAGCTTTCGTCCACAGCCTGATGAAGTACTGCTCTCCCCTCTGGGCTGGTGCTCCTGTCTTACACCTTTTCTCGGCTTCACGCTGTGGAAACCAAGGCATTTCGGATCATTGGCATCTCCCGCAATGAGGCTGAGTCTTTGGGCCTCTCACTCTCTTACCGCAGGCAGGTCGGTGGTCTTCTACTGTCTCCTCTCCGGTCTTGCCCTCCTGCTCTGTCTGCGATATCTCTGCCCCCCCCCCATATTTCCACAGGGCGCTCAAGGTCCGCCAACAACCCCTTCTTGGTAAAACTACCAAAACCACAAATCGCTGCTCACCTTCACTCTTCCATTCCTCTTTTTTCCACCTTTGGAATAAACTCCCTCACTCTGTTCAATCCCATTCTTCCCTCCAGGCCTTCAAAACACCGTTCACCCACCACCTATTATCGTCCCCCATCCAAATCCTCAATCTTTTCTACCCCGTTAATCCACCCAAACCACCTCCTTCAAATTCCCTGCTTTCCTTCCTGAAAGCCCTGTAATGTCCATCTTGTATACCCATGTTCCCGCGCCATTCTCCCCTTCCACAGATCTCCTAATGTCTCTGTTCCCCACTGTTTTGTCCTCCCCACTCCTGTCCCTCTTGTCTCGTGCCCCATTGCTGTGCATTGTGTGTTAGCTCTTATATGAGCCTCGACAATGTATACAAAAAAAAAAATGTATATTTGTCAGTCGATTTTGTTATCTGTCTGTCTTTTTGTCTGTCTGTCTGTTTCTCGCCTACAGGTCACAATTTTAAACCGATCTTCACGAAACTTCACACTTGGTGGAGTTTGTCATAAGGAGGAAGTCTATTGTTGTTGTTTTTTTATGTCAAAAGGCAACATTGGCCAAAGGTCAACAGCTTTGGTGAGATGTCTAACATCTTCAATTTTCATCCGATTGACTTCAAATTTGAAGAGGATTTATATTTCAGGTCAATGAATTCAAACAGCCAATTATTTTTGAGATCAACATGGACAAAAAGGTCAACATAGGCCCAAGGTCAACAACTAAAGTGGTGCTTCTAAAATCCTCAATTTTCAACCAATTGACTTGAAATTTAAAGAGCACATATACTTTGGGTCACTGAATTCAACCACCAATTATTTTGGAAGTCCACATCGGCCAAAAGGTCAACATAGGTCAAATTTTTTAAATTGTGAATTTTCATCCAACTTACTTGAAATTTGAAGAGGAGTTGCATATTTGGTCCGTTAATTCAACGCAATTATTTTTGAAGGGTCAAATTTTTTAAAAATGTAATTTTCATTACTTGAAATTTGAAGAGGAGTTGCATATTTGGTCCTTTAATTCAACCAATTATTTTTGAGGTCAAATTTGTTTTATTTTGCAAGTATCGTGCTCTGCACGTCGTCTACTTGTTTGTCTGTTTGTTTCTCTGTCTGTTTGTGTGCAGGATATCTGAAAAAGTTGTGGATTGATTCGGATGAAATTTGATAGACAGGTTGAGTGTGTAACAAGGACGAACTGATTAGATTTTGGTGAAGATCAGAATCCGGACCCGATAATTTTTAAGTGATTCTTCACCATTGAGCGAAAGGACTTAAAAACAATATATAGCACAATCTACTATAAATAGATGAGGTGTGTGTGTGTGTGTGTTTTACTTTTTGTGTCTATTAATTACATACATCTATTAATTACGTATGATTGAAATGTACGTTTTGACCCTTTATACCACTCGAGACCCCTTTGACATTTGAAGACCCTTTAACTCCCACAAGACTGTAAGGACCAAAAAGACCCCGATGACCCAAAAGTCCCAGATGACCCAAAAGACCCTGAAGACCAGTGATCTTCACTATTTTTTTTAGAAGGGGGCCACTTTTGCCAATAAGACATCAGTGTGAGAGTTGCCACACCACCTGCAGGACTCCAAAATGGCTGCTATTAGACCTGCCAACATGTACTCTTTGTTTTTGTTGTGGTTACTGGGCTGCAAGCATAATTGTTGCCTCTCAAGGCTCGCCTCAGCCTGCTCCCTACTCTCTCTACAGATCATGATGTCATCCGCGAACATCATA
>CM068952.1:28677327-28689785 GCA_035128595.1 Eptatretus atami | reverse complement strand
TCAATTCTTCACTTCTTACATGTTTTTTAATCTTAATCGTCACTAACCCTTGTTTTCAATTACTTCAAAGTGCTTTCGTACTTCTCGTGCCATTTTTGCACTCATGTTTTCATCTGCTGCTCCCAAAGCTGTTTCTTTTCCAGTTCCTTCATCTCACACACACTTTATTCTTGCTTTTCATGTGGCTTGAAAATGTGTTATCGACATTTATCCCATTGATAGCTATGAACCTGCACATCACTTACAGTTCACATAGCTTCCGTTTTGTAGGCCAGAAGGTCACATGTCGATTTGCCTTATCTTCTTCTTCAACGGCCCAATCCCCCCCCCTTTCCTGCCCTTTTGAAAGAAAAATAAAAGAAACAAAAAGTACTTTTCTTGTCCTTCCTTTTTGTAGCTGAATGCTTGATCATGTGTATGTAATGGGTGAATGTTAGCTTATATCTTTTGTTAGCTTTTATTGTGGACCATTCCATTTTGCAACTGTTCTTGCATGGAATATGTGACGTTGTTCAGTGGCATGTTCTTCAGCTTTGTAGTCTTATCCTGATAGTTCCTGGTGACTTTACCACCTTCCCTACCATTCTCTTATGTTTCATCTCACCTCATGCAGTTGGCTTGGTCAAAGAATTTCTTGGGCTTGACGTACTTAACTTTTACCTTGTCTCCTGTCGAAGTGAGGCAGATATCCATGGGTTGCTTATGTCTGTTCATGCTTGTGCATTGGTAACATCCCAGCACTCTAACTGCAGTGAACCAAGGGACTTGAACTGCTGTATTCGCACTTTATGTCAACCTTCTCTTCTGACTTGTGGAGCTAAAAATTACTGATTGAACTTTAGCAATGTTGTTTATGTGTTCGTTGAAATGTGCTAGATATTTTGTATTACGCAAATGAAAATTAAAATTGTAATTATTTCATTTAAAAAATGTTATTATTTTGAAATTAAATGGGCATATAAGATTGGTATTCAACTTATTACCTGCTCGGTCTCGCCCAACGCTTCTCTCCGAATTAATTTGTCCTCACCCAGCCCCCATTGCGGGTCCTGACAGCCGTTGCACTCCCCCCCAGCTCGTTCGCTCCAGGACGTGGCGGGCGCCATTTAAAGCAGCATCCACTGCCGCGGTTCGCTCGCCCGCAATTTGCCATTATGACTGCCTGCAGGGCCACATGGCCCATGCTCTGCATATCACCCGCAATTTTTTTCATTTTTCCTCAATTGTTCTTCACCTGCTTGTATATCGCGTTCATGTTAGTTATTCATTCTGCACGCAATTTGTTTTTAGTCTTCATTCGTGCTTGCTTTCCATTTGTTATTTACTCACAATCTATTTTTATTATTCCGACTCCTGCACGCATTTTTATTTAGGTTGATATTGCTTGCAGCCTCTCGCGCGCAAACCATTTCCCCCCACTTGGCTGATCTCGGCCGACCCCGAACAGTGGAGACGCCTCGGTCGGCGCGGCCTCGCCTGGGGGTTGGGAAGGATTTTGACGAAGGACGGGGTGGCGGAGGTAGATCATCCACCGCGGTTTCTGCTGTCCGCGCCCCATTTTCGCAGCTTCCTGGCTCGGCTGAGGAAATTCGTCGCTGCACATATAGCATTTCCTGCTCGGAGGTTCTCAGTCCTGTGGCCATGGATTCTACAATTTTCTTTCCCTTCATTTCCATCTTCTCAATTATATCCCCCAGGGCACCCGCATCGCCTTGAAAACGCATCTTTATTCTCGAAAGAAGATTAATTTAGATCGTCGTTAATTATGGGGGGGGACAGGGGGTTCCTTCGCAACACCCCGGCCGAACTCCCTGTAAATTTAGTTGGAGACCGGGGTGGATTTTCTAATTCCCACACTCCCTGAACACCAGTGTGCGAATTTCTGGCCCGCGCTGGGGTGCGACGCGAATTGGTAAACCCTCCAATCGCGCAATACCACGTGTTGCGCCAGGAAACTACGCCAGGAGCCATCACGGGTGGGGGTTAACCTCACACGATCGTGCCAATTTTGCCCACCCGCGCAGGGATAGGTGTGCTCGCCAAATTCGACCTACCTAAAGTACCTGCCGAGTGAGTCGACGGCGTCGTACCTCGCCGCAGGTCGGCCCTAGGACACGAACCGCGTTTAAAGCGGTTCCGTTGTCCGATGCTATAGAGTGAATAAGCCGAGCGGGTGTTATCGCCGACCTCGACGGATGTGATTCTGTTACCGGGGCTGACACCCATTCACCAATTTCTTCCGTGATGCAAGATGGACTTTCAAAAGGGGAAATGGACGCATACCCGAACGGGAACAGCTTCAACAGACACATTTATTCAAACCCACACGTATATACAGCCAACACAATTGAATCATGCAGTCAAAGCAAGCAGATAAAAAGACATTATACCACCGAATAAAGGTTTTTATTCCCATTACACAGTCACTTAATACAAGGCTACCTTACTAGACCTGCGCCACAACATGCATTTTATAACATAACAGCAACAGAAATAGCACCCCAAAGACCAAGGGTGGCAGACAGGTCCGTGGACCGAATGTGCGTGAGCCTGGCATGAACGTTGTCAGGCCCACGAGACCGAAGGTTCTACCCGCGCCACTCGGTGGCGCGACACGGTTGGGGCAGGTCGCAGTACGTCGGACTTCGCCCCACGGGCCTGGCACGGGCCGCGCCTGTACCTCGGGCACCCGGCTTGGTCCGGTGAGCTCTCGTCCGGACGTTCTCCACCCAGGAGCGCAGCTCGCGCCGCCACAGCAGGCACCACGGAAGGACGGGGTGTTGCCGGCGCTCTCTCCAGCGCGGATGCTCAGTAGGGGGAATTGCTGTTGCTCCTCTCAGCACGTCGATGCTCTTTTAGCGATGAGACGGCTCTGACTTTAGCTTCAGGAGTTGACAGCTTTCTTAACGAATTGTTGACGCTCTTTAGCGAGTTGACGGCATTTTGACACGAGCACCCTGGACCGCCTTATGGCCCGCTTAACTCGCTGGCGCGGAACCACTTCTTGACACGGAGCTCCGTTCTGCTGCCCTTTATCTAGGCCGGGGAAGCCGAGAACGACCTCATGACCCTTGACCTCACCCTGGCACCCAAGCGCGGACGGTAGAAATTCACCAAAAACACTCGCTCGACAGCGTGACTCCTGACCCACGCAAAGCGGATGTCGGTAGGAAATCACAAAAACACTCGCTCAAGCCGTGACTCCTGAGCCGGCCAAAAGCCGAATGTCTGGTGTAATTCACCCGTAAGCTTTCGCCTGGCCAGCGCGCTTCGCGTCCGGGCCGAGCCGAGTGTGTTAAATTTCCACCGAAGCTTCCGCGTCCAGCGTGGCTTCGTCCCGGCCGCGCCACGTATGTGTGTAAATTCCCGAAGCTCGCCTGCACACCGCGGCTTCGTCCCGCCGCGCCTGATGTGTGTAATTCATCGAAGCTTCGCCTAGCCAGCGCGGCTTCGTTCCCGCGGCCGGCGCCGATGTGTGCTAATTCACCGAACATTCGCCTGCCACGCGCGGCTTCGTCCGCCCGCCGATGCTGTGTAATTCACCAGAAGCTTCGCCTGCCAGCCGCATGGCTTCGTCCCGGCCGCGCTTGTGTGATAATTCACGAATAAGGCTTATCGGCCTGCCAGCGCGGCTTCGTCCCGGCCGAGCCGAATGTGTGATTAATCACCGAAGCTTGACCTGCCAGCGCGCCTGCGTCTCCGGGACCGCGCCGTAATGTGTAGTAATTCACCGAAGCTTCGCTTGCAACAGCGCTGGCTTCGTCCGCCGAGCCGATGGATGTGTAATTCACCGAAGTTCGCTTGCCAGCGCAGGCTTTCGTCCGGACCCAGCCGATTGATTGAATGAATTCCAACAGAAGCATTCGCCTGCCAGCGCGGCTTCATCCCGGCGCGCCGATGTGTGTAATCACCAAGCTTGCCTCGACAGCGCGAAGATGCGGTGTCTCCGGGATGGAGGTGAAGCGATGGTTGCGGGTGGTGTTGTTGAATGGTAGTGAAGTTAAAGAGGCGAATGAGGTGTGGGTGTTTGGTTGTGGTGTTGTGGAACGATGTTGGTGGTGGCGATTGGTTGTTCCGTTGTGAGCGTTCTTTGTACGAAATGCAGTGTGTGAACGATGTTTGCGGGAGAGTGGAGTTGTGGAGGGTAAAGAGGCGAGGATGGATGTGATTTGGAGTTGTATTGTATTGGGAATGATGTTGGTGGTGGCCGATTTGGTATGTAATAGGGAATGATTGGTCAAAATAATGTTAAGAGAAAGCAAAACGGCTACATCTCAAAGGAGTCGACAGGAGCCCGGTGACACGAATAAATTCACCTCTCTAACAACAGTGGGGAACTATCTGCACATAAACTACTACCGGCATTTAACTGATCTTAAAGTGACCTTTCTTTGGTGTTGTGCCAATTTCCACAACCGTAACAATATGACGATGTTTGGGTTACTGCAGAACTTTAATATGGATACAAACAAACATGACAAATAGTGACGAACTTTTCGTTGCTCACTCTCAGGTTAAAAAAAAATCACAGCAATGACAGGAGGAAGTGAAGGCGTTGTGCTTTATACGCAGGATCTCAATAAGTCAGACGCTGATTGCGTTCAACCGTAATGACGTTCACGGTTAATCGACACGCCCATTTGGTTGGCTCATCTCTCACCTCGAGCTCCCATTGGCGGAAGCCATGAGTTCTTGTCGGAAATGATTGACGTTTGCAACCAACATCTTGGCAGAGAGGGGGGAATGGGTTTCCCCGAAGGTACCATTCGACCAACTTGTTACCATACTTCGCTTTTATCGTTTCCATGCTGAAGAGACCACAGAGTTCGTCACAAAAATTCCTTTTGCACGAAATATTGGTTGGGTGGTAGATGAAGGTTGCTTCCAACATACATAACATGAAAACAAGCTCCGACTAGGACTCAATACCTGACACATATCTGCATTGTACTGCGTCTGCACACGATACGGGTTGGCACAGGTGCTGCTTTGCAATGGCAGATGAAGCAAGTACAGTGGCCTGGGGTGGGTTGCTGGATTAATTTCAATGTTGCCTGCTTTGTCCGGACGCCATGTGGCCCGAGCAGTCCAGCCGGACAGCACACCTCTCTATGGGCAGATGGGCGGGTCGGAAATGCTCGCGCAGGAAAACAATGCGGGGAGCAAGACGTGTTTGCGTTTACCATGCCAGACCATGGAATTACATGCCAAACGATATGTCGCGCACGTAGGAAATTTTCATTTTAGTCAGTGAAATGGAAATGACACGAAATTCGGTAAATGTATTGTTACAACTATGCGGTACCAAGTTGAAATGATGTGTAAATCAGTGCTTACAGTGCTGCGCGCATCTGCTAATTTGTACATGTGAGTATTTTATTACCGGGCTTGATAGGTGGTCCTAGAAAAATATTGAACACTATTTCCTCTCTCCACAAGGTATTTTATGCCTTCATATATAACTTAAGAGCACTACAAAATTTTCTTCTAAGAAAACTATTACTTTAGGGGTCACCCCATTTTTATTCCAAAATCAGAGTTCCCACAGTGATGATATGTATATTACAAATGTTTGTAACGTAACAATTAAATTGTTACTTGCTCCCTTATGTTGTAGTTCGGAGTATCATATGTGGTTTGTACCAGTCTAAGCAGGAATTTGTTCTCATTCTTGTTAATGTTTCATTTATTTTTTGAATTAGGCTGATTGCCCCGTTCCGCAGTGTCATTTACCTACTTTGAGCTGGAAGAGGACCGAGCCCTAGCTGTCATTGTTTACAATGGATCATTCTGTCCACTGTATCCAGGAGGTTTTTCAAAAATGTTTGATGATTTTGCATTCCACCTTCTATCAAAAACATCAAGTAGAAGGACTGTCTTTTTGTCACAAGGTCCTCCAACTTAGGTGTTCCCTTTATCCTTGATCTGTAGCCGCCGAAGAGCAGTCAGGTAACTGTGGACGCTGTAGGTTCTGGACCATCTTTTCCTTTGTTTAGGGTTAGGGTTAGAATTTTCCTAACAGTGCGATTCAAAAGAGTTCCCTGTGATCATGAGCAAAACGTGTAACATATTTGGCAACCATATATACAATATACATATATAATGTTAAATATATATATGTAGGACATGCTTGGGGTGACCTCTAAATATCCACAAATCGAGCTCAAATTCCACACATGTGGTAAGTTACACCTAGTGGACACAAAATAAGGTATGTGGAGAAATAATTTGACAACATCATTTTTTACTGTAACAGTTTGGACCACCCAAACGGGGCTGCACCCGTGTCTGCCTTCGTGCTCGCGGTTATTTATCACAGGCAGGTGGTGGTGTGCAGGGGTGCCGGCCCTGATCTGTCTCTGGATTGAGGAAAATATTGAATTACTAGATGTCGATTCGGGTTGAAAAGAGTATAGATAAAAGTATTTAGATGGAGATTTGGATTGAAAAGAGGAGAGATAAAATTATTAGATGGAGAAATGGGTTGAAAGAATGCGCCGTGTGCGTCCTGCCACGGTGCTGGCGTTTCGTGTTTTGCTTCTTTTGGTCTTCTGCGAGGACGCATTCTTACAGTGAAGGGTGGAGGCGGCAGTTTTTACAGGCGGGCTGCTGCTGGATTTATCTCAAGGAATTAAGAGAAAAAGAGAATAAGATTAGGAATTAAGTTAGAGATTTAATCAGACATTATTATGAGATCCACACAACGCACTTTGTCCCATTATGTAAAAGGGAAGGGTCCAACTGTACTTATATTAATGAAATAACTGTCTGGGACTACTGTGTGATGGATGCCATTGCCTTGGAGGGATGCGGTTCCCGAACCGCAACACTACACCCTCCTTTTGCTGAACTCGTCCCGAAATCGTTCAACATTTGTGTGCATGCAGTGTAGTTTCGCCCGAGTACGCTTTTACCTACAGATCCCTGAGTGCGACATTTCAAATACATGTCCCAAAAATAATAAACCTAGTGTGTTGCGTTATCTAAACTAGCAGACTCATACGGACATCCTTACGCCTATCTCGGAATTGAACTAAACAAACAGGTGGGTTAGAACTACTGTATATATAATTCTAATTATTTACATTACTCATGGCCCAGACCTGTGACTCAACAGGAAGAAAACACAGTAATGAAACCTTTGTGGATGAGCGCAGCACAGGTCATCACGCAGCTGGCGTTCTTCAGGGCCCTAAGTGGTCCCTTTTTATTTGGTTTTTTCCTGGCTGGTGCTGAGGCAACTCACCCGAACACGGCAGGCCACACGCCGTCTCACAGTCCATTCGAACTGGGCCTTTATCAAAAAAAACTGCTCCGGGCTGTGCAAATACAGTCCCCGGTAAATGCGGCTGCCGCATGGCAGTCCCTACAAAAACTATTTTCACAACAGATGGTCCTGGTGCACATGGCAAGGTTTCAGTGATAAATGGCAAGGCATTGGTAAGTGGAGCTCAAGGCAAATAAAGGCATGGCAAGGTATGGCTGGTGGAGTCAAAGCAAAGACATGGCAAATGCAGACCAGGTAAGGGGCAATGAGACGGCATACGAAGCTGGCCGGCCTCGGTGTGGTCCCGTGGAGTTGTGGAGGGGAGTGTGTGGCATTTGGCCGGTTCGGTCTACCCTAGGGTCTCCCCCACCCCCCCCCCTCTCTTGCCTTTGCCTGTCTTTGTCCATACCCACCCCCATTAGGTTTATCACAAACTAATTCGATTTAGAATTTTTTTGGGCCCGCTGACCCGCATTATCACTTTTCCTTTTCTTTTTTTCCTAAATACATGCGTCCCTTAACCCGCTTATCGTCTGTGTTCGGCTCACCTGTTCGAACTGTCTATTCCCAATCCCCGAAGGTCCCTTTAAAGAGGATGAGAAAGAGCCGAGTAAACTGTCCAAAGGTCCAATGCAGCCTCAGAATAATCCCCACAGGCCTCAGCATTTTCCACGATAAGTCCAGCGGCCTACGAACAGTGAAGGGAATGGATGGTGCGAAGGGGTACACATATTCGAATCTATCCTTCATTTATTACTCTTTAAACTATCCCCAGGATTTCAACATGCCTGTCTCTCTAAACTAGCGGTTCTCGCAACCACGATTCCCGTCGCCTGTGTGTGTGTGGCATCATTAATATTGGGCCTTGGCCCACAAATTTTCCTCTGTGCTCTCGCACAATTCGTGGCTGGCAAGCACGGGCTACACTTACAGGTCTCCCCACCTGCCGAAACTCTATCTCTCAGCACCCCAGGTCACTTTGGCGTGCTCCGATCCTACCTACTCCTCTACTTAACGTGGGGAATGCCTCACTGGCATTTCCCCGCTGATGCCCACATGGCATTTTGGCGCTCCGGGTCCCTTTTCCCTGGTACCCGTGCCCATTAATACTCTAAATCCTCGGTCCCTTGGACCACAGCCTACTCTGGCCGACTCCCTCTGGTGCACGGGGTGCCCCTCACATCGACACTCATATTTCACAAGCTATTGCTCCAGCCGGTTAACCGTCCCCCACCTGCAAAAAGTTTTCGTGCCTTCGTCAACACCAACCACAAAACAACAGTCCTTTGTTAATTTGAACTATCCCGCTTACTAATATTACACTAACCCCGGGTTAATTCCCTTTGGTGGGATTCACTCCTCCCCCCAATCATTTGTTCGCACCAGGCATTCCACATTCACTCCATTTACAATCGGGCCGGCTGACCCGCATTCACTCATCTTTTTTTTTTTCACTCACACCGACGCTCTACTAACTACGTCCTCCTAACTAACTGCGTGCTCCCCGTTATCCTTACTCGAATGCAGTTCCATTAACTCTATCCGCAAAGTTACGTCCCATGGTCTGTCCATGTTTCCAAACCGAAATTACCCACAACTCCGTGTTCCCGGGCCCACATGGAGGACTGCTCCTAATGCCCCCATGGGGGCCGGTCTATCTAATGCTCTACCTTCCACTAACTAGTGCTCCTTTGCCCGGATGAGAATGCTTACTACATCCTGGCCAAGGCTTCGTCTACTCGTGGCAACTCTCGGCGAGCCGGGGTGGTCGACAGCACACCCATCCCTTCGGTCGGGCCGATCCATGACGGCGTAACGTCGCCCTGTTAATCGAATTAAATGCTTGCATTGGCTTTCGGTCTCCATGGCGGTGGTCGACAGCACACCCATCCTTCGGTCGAGCCGATCCATGAGGGCGTAACGTCGCCCTGTTAATCGAATTAAATGCTTGATTGGCTTTCGGCTACTCCCACATGAAACGCCGTGTTTTGACCCATCCGCCATTCATGCGCGGGATCCCCGCTGACGTCATTCGCAAAAGGCCCGCCCCGCGAGCTTCACTACGCCCACTCTTACCACGCACACGAGCCGTCCGACGTCACGTAGCCACTTCAATTCGCGTCGCGCCTGACATGGGCTCCCATGGAAAATATCTTTTCAAATTAATTTAATCCCTTTGTTCCGCTTCCTTTTAGCCATCCGCACTCCGGTAATGTATCTGGCGCAGAGCGTTTCGACGCCAGCTCCCCGAAGCCATTAGCACATCGAGCAATGATCCGCGCTTGGGCCGGTTTGCAAAGCAACGGACCGCGCACACACTCGTACCTTGCACGCAGAGGCCCTGGAGCCAGCCCGGTTTCCAAAATAACTTTATCCTGCTCAGGAGGCTCGCCCCTCCCGTTCGTACACTAACCGCTACTCGCGTCTGGGTTGATGTTATCCCTTTGTCTCTCGCTGCACTCACCCATGCCATGTTACTTGCACTCTGCACACGTTCTGGGCACAATCATACAGGGCGTTTGTTACCCAAGAAATCCCGGAGCCTCTACCCCCCCCCCAAAACTCGGCATGTACTCTTTCGCATCATGCAAGCTCCACTTTGTGCAGACTTCACTTCACTGGACTCACCGCTGGTCCGTCTGCCTCAGGAGTGTATCGTCTCCCTTTGTTCCTGAGGGAGGTTATCCTGACCCTTACTCGGGTCTCACAACATTGAACAAGCTCAATGTTAACATCCTTCAACATTTCTATTTTGTGTTTGCTCCTCTTTTACTTTACGTAATTTGTCCTTCACCCGTTCCATGTCTCTTTGTGTCTCTGTTACCTCATTTAATTCATTCTTTACGGCTCCCAATTCCTGGTTTTTCGTCTCTACCTGTCCGAGTTTATATATTTCTCTCTTAACCGCCATTACCCCATTCGTCACTTCTTCCTTACCCGTCTTCATCGCGGTCCAAACAGCTTCCACCATTTTCCTTCACCGCGATCATTTCCTCACGTACTGTCACCTTCTCCTCTCCCCCCGCACTGTCCCAATCTCATTTTGAAGAAATTCAGCTCCATGTTTTTGCATCTCGCCCTTTACCTTTTCCAGCTCGAGGTCCAGTTTGCTGCCCCGCCTTTACATATTCCAGCTCTGCATTGGCATTGCCCTGAATCCAATGCAACATCGCTTTCCTCCTCAGCCATTTTTTCATATCCACTCTTATTTCACCCATTTGTCTTAACATTTCTTTCATCCACTCACAGATTTCTTTTCTTGTTTCCAACATGAACTGGTAGCACGCACCCGTTTTTCACTCGACGGCCCCGGAATGGGGAAGGTTCTCACCCTCCCGTCATTACCTGGCTTCCACCCTCGGCTCGCTTCCTTCATACTTATCACCGTTTCTGTTCAACAGTTTTGTTTCCCATTCCTTCATTTGGTTCATATCAAGTGGCTTTGGCGAGGCCAATCATACAACTGTTGGGTGGGCTCCCATGGACTTGCGATTGTCGGTCCGTGGAGGAAATTTGATGGTGGGGGTCGCAAAGCATTTTGTTGTAGTCACGGTTGCCCCCATTATCTCTGGGTATAGCTGCAGGGAATGATCTCTCTCAAAGTTGTTGTCCTGACCCATGGATTCCTCTAACTTGTTGTTTTGAAACCCGACCTGAACCAGCTCATCTTGGTCCGCCATGGTTCGTACCATAATTAAATAAAATTTGTATCTTAACCCGATCTTAATTTTGGGGGAGCGTGAGCGCACCCAGGTTCGAATCCCGTTCCACGACACCAAATTTTCAGGCTTTCGTACCACTCTCTACACCAAACTGTTGCTAATTGTCGTAGTTGTTGTGGCACCAATCGTTGGGATAAGTCCTGGCTAGGTTAGGATACGGACCATGCTGGATCAATGAAAGAAAAGACAAAAATCGAGCTGGGAACATTTCTACAAAAGAATTTGAGTTACAGGCAGCGAGGAAAGATATGTGGCATAATAGACTTTATTGTTGTGTGTGAGGAGAGACATACATACATACAAATATATATATATATATGAGAGAGAGAAGAGAGAGAGAGAGAGAGAGAGAGGAGAGAGAGAGAGAGAGAGAGAGGAGAGAGAGAGAGAGGGAGGACATATAGAGATATATAGAGATCATGAACACTAAACATATACGAAGGTCCAGCTGAAGAGTAATGGACTGACTTCACAGAAATTTTATTCCAAAAAATATATTGAAAATTAAAGCTTGTTCCCCTTAGGGGAGTATCTATGGAGGGTATCCATGCAACCCCCCCCCCCTCCCCCAGGACTCTACCAAACCAACTTCCTTTTACGGTCCTATTACACATTATAAGACATTAACAAAAAACAAGCTCAAAAGGCTAGTCTTATCCTCGTAATGAATGAGTCATAAAAACGAATATGACGTCATTGTGAGTATCAGGTTTGCCCGATAAATATCTGTGCTAAATGCCCTGTTCGATTCCCGCACAAGAATTCAAAAAGCCATTGCCTAGTTTCGGTAGATATTTATTTGGCATTTCCACTTAGCAGAGACTTCTTATGACGTCATACTTTTTTCTAGGAGGAATTTTCAAAAATCGGACGATGGTTACTGTCTGCGCAGGGCCTATTTTTACATATATATGCCAAGTTTCAGGAAGTTTCGATGAAAACTGTAGGTCTGTGAAACAAAAAAGTCCACAGAAGAAGATGAAAGAACAAACAACGGTGAATAAGACAGAGATCCTCACACGAGAATCTAAAAATTCCCGGCACTCTGGCGATATTCAGGATGCGTCCAAAGATGGGCCGCCAAAATGGGGTAGTAAATCCATAGAATACCTGTATACAACGTCTCAAAAAATGTGGGCAAATTGGAGAAAAATAATAATTGGATTTGTTCCTGATTTTAGTTTACTAGTTTTGATTGGCTATGATACTGCTTTCTACCATCAGTATTGGTATTGGGCTTCTGCTGGCAAAACAAATCAAATGCCTTGGCATTCGCTTAGAGCCACTCCATGAATTGTTTCTCTTCTGCTATTTGCACAACTTTCTGCCATCCATCACGTTCAAATGAAGAGGTGCCTTCCTTTGTGTCGATGCCTGCCTTTTTCACATGGATTCGATGTTCAGTATTGCAGAAAATACAATCAGGTTCAAAAATGATCTTTTCTGATGCTTTCTTGCACTTTACCCTT
>CM068952.1:28637863-28649344 GCA_035128595.1 Eptatretus atami | reverse complement strand
CGTCGCTGCCCACCTACTTATGCCACCCGCGCGACAGGGACACTACCACCCACTACCTTGCCCCGCCTCGCCAGGCCCGCCTGCCACACTACAGCACACCGCCCCTCTTCCCCAACTAAAACATATTATACAAAGATAATAAACAGCTCTGGCACTACCTATACAGAACAACCGCCAAAAAGGGAAAACAAAACTGGATCAGCATTAACGATCATAGTCCAATCAGCAAGCATACTAACTAATCAAAAACAAAAACAACTCCCGGCGTCACCGCCACCACAACGTCACAAAAATGGCCGTCTGTTTTCAACCCCTGGCACATCATACATCCGTTCGAACCCGTCGAATCTTCGAAACTGCAGTGGACAGAATGCCGCGTCCCGAAGCTGCACGACGAAAACCCATGATGCTATGCGAACCACAAAAAACCCTGGCCAGGTTAAAGAATATAAAACGACCAAACGTTGGCAACCACAGTATCACTCACGCACAGAAGGCCCCCAGGCGGCTCATGCTCACGACTATCCGCGAGGTCGAGGTTAACCAGCCAAAACAACCTCCCCTGGCCGACAAGTTGCAACACCTCCGCTCAGACAGGACCAGAATAAGGTAACCCACACACCTGAAGTCTGCAAGCCCCCAGCGCGCCAGAGTGGCGAACCTGGCAAGATCAGACGGTTCGCGCCCAACCGCACACGCTGACACAGTGAACCAGCCCATGGACTTCGCCAACATGACGCCACACACAACCAGAGAGACATCGCCCTCGTAACATCACATCGAACATCAAAAGGCAAACAGAAACATCGTTTGCGATCCCACGTAACAGCGCGTTCCAATTCCAATAATCCAATCACAACGAACCATCCAAACGAAGCCGCCGACATGCCCCCAGTCACCGGAGGTTTGACAGAACCTCTTTATTTTCAACCGACTGCCCACCCCGAGTACTCAATATCAACACGACACCCCTGCGCGATCATGCGATTGATCCAACTCAAACACATCATGCAACCCACCTGCGGCATGACCGCAATTTGATCTACTAAACAACCAAGTTTGAAACACTCGTAGCTGCGGATAAAACACAAAACAATACACAATTCATGAAATTACGCAGTATCCCATGCTTCTTGACCCGTCACGAACGTGAGACGACCGCTGGCCGACCTCCCATCTGCGCGCCGAAAACGACGACCAATAGACCGGTCGCGCTCCCCGAACTTCTTAAATCGCACCCGGATTCCAATTCCCCTCCGAAACCGTGAGTGAACGACACGGGCGTTCACCGCTCAATGAGGCCGACCTCCACCAGCCACATCCGCACCCGGTCCAAGTGCCGACACACCAACCCGGATTGGTACTCAGCACCGAAGGCATCTCAAGAGCAGGAAGCCATGAATCGCACCCATTTGCAACCTCGCGGCCCCTGCCGCAGAACCTCAACCCTCGGTCCGAGGGAGGTCCGGGCCCAAACGGAGGTCAAGGCAACCCGAAGGCGCACAAACAGGAGCGAAAGGTACGAACTCTGACACGGGCACCCCCCTCACTAAGCCGTTGCACGAGCCTGGCCGCCCGAAGACGCTCAAGGCCACGGCTGAACCGGCCAATCCCGTCTAGCGTGAGGCCTAGCCGCCAGTCCCGGCCCAACAGGCGGCCCGCTCCCCTCGCACCAACAAACCAACGGAGCAGGGCGCTCTGACCTTGGTAACCACCGGACCGTCCGCCAAAAAGTGGCCAATCGCTTTCGCAGTGTACAATGTACAGCGAAAAGGTCGCCTCGCCAGAGTGAAGACCCAGAGTCACGACGGTCCGCCCATGATGACACGCGCCGGTAATCATTGGAACACGCAACCGGACTGCCCGTTCACCTCCACCTCCCCTGCCTTGATCTGACCTCGACCAACTGAAAAAGCTACATGACTGCCTCCTGGCCGCGCCGCATGGATCGCTACGACCCAATTGCAGCACGCACTCACAGGTCGCTGGCCGTCGTCGTATTCGCCATCCAATGACGTTAGATGCCCAATACACTCGCACACACACCAGCGATGTCCCCGAAGCGTTCAGGCTGCCGTCTGACTGACCGCAGTCCTGTACCCTACTTCCTTCGGTCACGAACACGCAACGAAAGTTCGTCGCGTGCGGCCTGTGCCGACCCTCGGAGCCCCGCGCGCACTGGCCTGCGATGGCCTCCGGACAATCCCCAAGCGTGCGTGCGACACCCTTTGCGCGTCTGAGCTAAACCGCAATTCCCGTCCTTAGCCGTGGCATTGCAGAAACGATCTCGAGGCTTGTAAAAGCAGAAATACAACGACTCCGAGCACAGCCCGTTGCGTGTTCACCCTTGTCGTGCTGACCACGCGGACAGTCAACACTGTGCGCTGCGGCGCGATGCGCTCGCCCTCGGCTCCTCGCCCGGTGGTCGAACTCGTCCCGCGCCGAGCCGCCGTGAATCCCTCAAACCGTCCCTTGTCCACCTCGTGTAACCTCGCTAACGACGGTGAGATATCCGGTCTGTCTCGTGTCCGCAATCTAAGCGTCCGTTAACGACACCGCCACCACCCGAATAAGTACGCGTATTCCGACCACCACTCAAGTCAAGGCCCGCGGAAAGGCACTCTGCACGCTGCAACAGCTGCACGTGGTCGATCCGAACAGTCCTCGTCCCAAACGTTTTATGATACTCGGGTTGGGCTCGGAGAGCAGTGAGACCGCAGAGTCGTGAGGGCTGCTGTAACTCGTTATATGCGTACCTCAACGCCGCGCTACATGGCCGGACTACAAGCCTAAAGCGGCGTCCCTACCTTTATGCCCCGCCGGACCACGATGACAAAGGTAGAGTCAGGAGGTCAGAGCGCACCGGCCAAGGTCAGACGCCCTGCTCTCGTTGTGTTCATTACACGGTTGGGCGTCGGGACGAGCAGTGAGACCGCAGAGTCGTAGGGCCTGCTGTAACTCTGTTTATTGCGTATACCCGAAGCGCGCTCATCAGGCCGACTACAATGCTCAAAGCGGCCCGTGCCCACACTTTGCCCCGGGACCCACTGACCACTCACACCATCTTTTGCCCCGCCTCGCCAGGTCTCGCTGCCCATACACACAAATAACAATATAAACGTACCTTGATAAGAATTAACACAGACGCATATTCCATGGTTTCCCTCTATATTATTATCATTAATGTGATTGAAGTGACATTTGGCCTATTCCTCTATGACATTTACTATTGTTTCAAACATTGAACTCCATCTTGGATTTATTGGATGGCAACAAAAGATAAATACCAACATCGGCCTATTATTTCTATCATCAAGGTAACAATAAATATAGCAACTGCAACCCAATATAATTAGTGGTATTATTCTTGTTTCAGGCTGTTATTTCATTCCTATGATTTTCCTGTGTGGTTGGCCATAATCGATGCCATCGTGGAATTTAGCATGACAACATTCAATACACGAGTAATGAATTACAATATGAGAACACATTATTCCAAAAAATTTACAATTTTGTCACAGTTTTTGGCTGTCATATATAACTCTATGATTGCATATTTTGAGGCCATTTTTCGGACGCCACTCCTTATGGAATTTTTAAAAATGGCACAACAAGCCAATTACAGAACTAGTAACGTATGATCAGGACCAACATCCGACATGATTATTTACCAATTTGCTACATTTTGAGATTATATACCATATTCTACTGAATTTTAAACCTAGACTCCTAAAGAGAAGGACTGGAACCTCACGATCTTGACAGTTTTGTAACTTGAGTCCTGACAGGATAACTTGAACCGGGCAAAACTCTAGAAGGCTAGAGCACACGATCCGGGATCCAATATGCGGGTTTGTGAGGACGCGAGTTCAACAGTGTCATTTTCAACACCACCCGAGTCACTTCAACGTCAAAAGTCATATTTCAGGTCAAATTACTGAATGGTATTTTTGCCCGTTTGTCAACCCATAGAGGAACACCTCGTTGTAAAGTCATGACAAAACATGACATGGGCACACCAAACCCTGTTGAACCCCCCCCTTCTTTTGCAACTACTTGCTGTTTAATCATCTATAACTAATGCTAAGTATTGTTTGTTTCTCTTTCAGAAACTGGTCCAGCTGGTGATCTCCCAGGATTTTGGTTGTTTCCTGCTTTGGGTACAATATGCCACGTCGTAGCGCTGCTTTGGTTGTAGAGGCAACTATGTGGGACGCTTGTAAAGGTCATATCCTTCCAAAAGATCCTGAGGCGAGGGAGACGATGAGTAGGGTGAATATACTAGATTCTCGGCTCACTATTTTGCCCCATGAACTGAATGGGGGATATCAAAGCGATTCATATTTTTCCCACTAAAAATAAACCCCCTTTTATCCAAGGTATATTATTTGTCCTCCCCTTTTAAACTAAGGGGCACTCTTTTAAATACCAATGCAATAAGAACAACGATTGCAAGTAAGAAAGTAGTAATGTGATTGTTAAAGGTGATTCTAACACGAAATATCGAAACATGTAAGCTAGGGCACTCTTTTCAAATAACAATGCTTATTGTTTAGCTCACTATGAACCATGATAAAGATGTGTCAACCAAACCTTCAATAGTTAATTTTCTTGCCATAACCCCCATACTAAAATACTTAAAAATAAAAATATTTTGAATCTTAAATATTTTTCCAAGAACCCTTTGTGCAGTAAGAAATGATAAAACTATCTCTTAATGCCTGTTTGACTACCTCTGAGCCACATCCCATTGAGATGTAGTCAAATATTTCCATTTGTCAATTATAACCTCAAGTTTTCATCATTGCAGGATATATTTTTTCTTACACCTCGACTCTAACAGTTTTAAATTGAAATCGCTATTTTATTACCTTGTTTTAAGTATTTTTTCAATACGAATTGATATTCCTTCACATCATTAATGTTTTCATTTATATACCAAGACTGAGATTCTCCACTCTTTAGTTGATTAATACTTGGTTGACCATTTATATATGTGCAAAAAACGCGGCGGTAGCCCTAAACCTAACCATACTCTCATCGTTAAAACACAATCTATCTATACACCTATCATACCACATATCCATAGAAACACAATCAACTTCCATTATCACATAAATCTCTTCTCATCAAAGCTCCTAATCCCTTTATACTATATCACTAATAACTCTTAGTTTATAACTCTATTGATTCATTTTCCTATATATCCCTTCTTTCTTATTCATCCACAATAAATAATTTCTAAATTATTGATTTCTTATTCTTGAGGCATTGTAGTCCGGCCATGGTAGCGCGCTTCGGGATACGCAATAAACAGAGTTACAGCAGCCCTTACGACTCTGCGAGTCTCACTGCTCTCCCGAGCCCAACCCGAGTACATAACAGTTATCGTACTTGGAATTGAAGATGACGGACAATTTGAAAGCCAGAAAATACACACCCACACACACACAAACACACCCCTGTTCACACCCCGATGCACTTTGAATATTTACATACACTCAAGTATTATGTGTACTAATCTTTTTGTGTATTTTTTGTCTCTTTTCAGGTTAGATTAGTTATCTTAGCAAGACCATAGCTAGTCAAGATCAAGATCACAAGTCAAGATGTCAGACAAGCAAGAAATTGTTTAATGTAATTGTCAAAAGGTCAGGTCAGGAATGGGAGCATGCGCCAGAGCAGCGCGTCGCTGCATCCACTTTCCGCCGGTACTCCAAATAAGAAATCAATAATTTAGAAATTATTTATTGTGGATGAATAAGAAAGAAGGGATATATAGGAAAATGAATCAATAGAGTTATAAACTAAGAGTTATTAGTGATATAGTATAAAGGGATTAGGAGCTTTGATGAGAAGAGATTTATGTGATAATGGAAGTTGATTGTGTTTCTATGGATATGTGGTATGATAGGTGTATAGATAGATTGTGTTTTAACGATGAGAGTATGGTTAGGTTTAGGGCTACCGCCGCGTTTTTTGCACATATATAAATGGTCAACCAAGTATTAATCAACTAAAGAGTGGAGAATCTCAGTCTTGGTATATAAATGAAAACATTAATGATGTGAAGGAATATCAATTCGTATTGAAAAAATACTTAAAACAAGGTAATAAAATAGCGATTTCAATTTAAAACTGTTAGAGTCGAGGTGTAAGAAAAAATATATCCTGCAATGATGAAAACTTGAGGTTATAATTGACAAATGGAAATATTTGACTACATCTCAATGGGATGTGGCTCAGAGGTAGTCAAACAGGCATTAAGAGATAGTTTTATCATTTCTTACTGCACAAAGGGTTCTTGGAAAAATATTTAAGATTCAAAATATTTTTATTTTTAAGTATTTTAGTATGGGGGTTATGGCAAGAAAATTAACTATTGAAGGTTTGGTTGACACATCTTTATCATGGTTCATAGTGAGCTAAACAATAAGCATTGTTATTTGAAAAGAGTGCCCTAGCTTACATGTTTCGATATTTCGTGTTAGAATCACCTTTAACAATCACATTACTACTTTCTTACTTGCAATCGTTGTTCTTATTGCATTGGTATTTAAAAGAGTGCCCCTTAGTTTAAAAGGGGAGGACAAATAATATACCTTGGATAAAAGGGGGTTTATTTTTAGTGGGAAAAATATGAATCGCTTTGATATCCCCCATTCAGTTCATGGGGCAAAATAGTGAGCCGAGAATCTAGTATATTCACCCTACTCATCGTCTCCCTCGCCTCAGGATCTTTTGGAAGGATATGACCTTTACAAGCGTCCCACATAGTTGCCTCTACAACCAAAGCAGCGCTACGACGTGGCATATTGTACCCAAAGCAGGAAACAACCAAAATCCTGGGAGATCACCAGCTGGACCAGTTTCTGAAAGAGAAACAAACAATACTTAGCATTAGTTATAGATGATTAAACAGCAAGTAGTTGCAAAAGAAGGGGGGGGTTCAACAGGGTTTGGTGTGCCCATGTCATGTTTTGTCATGACTTTACAACGAGGTGTTCCTCTATGGGTTGACAAACGGGCAAAAATACCATTCAGTAATTTGACCTGAAATATGACTTTTGACGTTGAAGTGACTCGGGTGGTGTTGAAAATGACACTGTTGAACTCGCGTCCTCACAAACCCGCATATTGGATCCCGGATCGTGTGCTCTAGCCTTCTAGAGTTTTGCCCGGTTCAAGTTATCCTGTCAGGACTCAAGTTACAAAACTGTCAAGATCGTGAGGTTCCAGTCCTTCTCTTTAGGAGTCTAGGTTTAAAATTCAGTAGAATATGGTATATAATCTCAAAATGTAGCAAATTGGTAAATAATCATGTCGGATGTTGGTCCTGATCATACGTTACTAGTTCTGTAATTGGCTTGTTGTGCCATTTTTAAAAATTCCATAAGGAGTGGCGTCCGAAAAATGGCCTCAAAATATGCAATCATAGAGTTATATATGACAGCCAAAAACTGTGACAAAATTGTAAATTTTTTGGAATAATGTGTTCTCATATTGTAATTCATTACTCGTGTATTGAATGTTGTCATGCTAAATTCCACGATGGCATCGATTATGGCCAACCACACAGGAAAATCATAGGAATGAAATAACAGCCTGAAACAAGAATAATACCACTAATTATATTGGGTTGCAGTTGCTATATTTATTGTTACCTTGATGATAGAAATAATAGGCCGATGTTGGTATTTATCTTTTGTTGCCATCCAATAAATCCAAGATGGAGTTCAATGTTTGAAACAATAGTAAATGTCATAGAGGAATAGGCCAAATGTCACTTCAATCACATTAATGATAATAATATAGAGGGAAACCATGGAATATGCGTCTGTGTTAATTCTTATCAAGGTACGTTTATATTGTTATTTGTGTGTATGGGCAGCGAGACCTGGCGAGGCGGGGCAAAAGATGGTGTGAGTGGTCAGTGGGTCCCGGGGCAAAGTGTGGGCACGGGCCGCTTTGAGCATTGTAGTCGGCCTGATGAGCGCGCTTCGGGTATACGCAATAAACAGAGTTACAGCAGGCCCTACGACTCTGCGGTCTCACTGCTCGTCCCGACGCCCAACCGTGTAATGAACACAACGAGAGCAGGGCGTCTGACCTTGGCCGGTGCGCTCTGACCTCCTGACTCTACCTTTGTCATCGTGGTCCGGCGGGGCATAAAGGTAGGGACGCCGCTTTAGGCTTGTAGTCCGGCCATGTAGCGCGGCGTTGAGGTACGCATATAACGAGTTACAGCAGCCCTCACGACTCTGCGGTCTCACTGCTCTCCGAGCCCAACCCGAGTATCATAAAACGTTTGGGACGAGGACTGTTCGGATCGACCACGTGCAGCTGTTGCAGCGTGCAGAGTGCCTTTCCGCGGGCCTTGACTTGAGTGGTGGTCGGAATACGCGTACTTATTCGGGTGGTGGCGGTGTCGTTAACGGACGCTTAGATTGCGGACACGAGACAGACCGGATATCTCACCGTCGTTAGCGAGGTTACACGAGGTGGACAAGGGACGGTTTGAGGGATTCACGGCGGCTCGGCGCGGGACGAGTTCGACCACCGGGCGAGGAGCCGAGGGCGAGCGCATCGCGCCGCAGCGCACAGTGTTGACTGTCCGCGTGGTCAGCACGACAAGGGTGAACACGCAACGGGCTGTGCTCGGAGTCGTTGTATTTCTGCTTTTACAAGCCTCGAGATCGTTTCTGCAATGCCACGGCTAAGGACGGGAATTGCGGTTTAGCTCAGACGCGCAAAGGGTGTCGCACGCACGCTTGGGGATTGTCCGGAGGCCATCGCAGGCCAGTGCGCGCGGGGCTCCGAGGGTCGGCACAGGCCGCACGCGACGAACTTTCGTTGCGTGTTCGTGACCGAAGGAAGTAGGGTACAGGACTGCGGTCAGTCAGACGGCAGCCTGAACGCTTCGGGGACATCGCTGGTGTGTGTGCGAGTGTATTGGGCATCTAACGTCATTGGATGGCGAATACGACGACGGCCAGCGACCTGTGAGTGCGTGCTGCAATTGGGTCGTAGCGATCCATGCGGCGCGGCCAGGAGGCAGTCATGTAGCTTTTTCAGTTGGTCGAGGTCAGATCAAGGCAGGGGAGGTGGAGGTGAACGGGCAGTCCGGTTGCGTGTTCCAATGATTACCGGCGCGTGTCATCATGGGCGGACCGTCGTGACTCTGGGTCTTCACTCTGGCGAGGCGACCTTTTCGCTGTACATTGTACACTGCGAAAGCGATTGGCCACTTTTTGGCGGACGGTCCGGTGGTTACCAAGGTCAGAGCGCCCTGCTCCGTTGGTTTGTTGGTGCGAGGGGAGCGGGCCGCCTGTTGGGCCGGGACTGGCGGCTAGGCCTCACGCTAGACGGGATTGGCCGGTTCAGCCGTGGCCTTGAGCGTCTTCGGGCGGCCAGGCTCGTGCAACGGCTTAGTGAGGGGGGTGCCCGTGTCAGAGTTCGTACCTTTCGCTCCTGTTTGTGCGCCTTCGGGTTGCCTTGACCTCCGTTTGGGCCCGGACCTCCCTCGGACCGAGGGTTGAGGTTCTGCGGCAGGGGCCGCGAGGTTGCAAATGGGTGCGATTCATGGCTTCCTGCTCTTGAGATGCCTTCGGTGCTGAGTACCAATCCGGGTTGGTGTGTCGGCACTTGGACCGGGTGCGGATGTGGCTGGTGGAGGTCGGCCTCATTGAGCGGTGAACGCCCGTGTCGTTATCACTCACGGTTTCGGAGGGGAAATTGAGCAATCCGGGTCGCGATTTAGAAGTTCTGGGGGCGCGACCGGTCTGATTGGTCTGTTCGTTTCGGCGCGCAGATGGGAGGTCGGCCAGCGGTCGTCTCACGTCGTGACGGGTCAAGGAAGCATGGGATACTGCGTAATTTCATGAATTGTAATTGTTTTGTGTTCTTATCCGCAGCACGAGTGTTTCAACTTGGTTGTGGTTTGAGTAGATCAGAATGCGGTCATGCCGCAGGTGGGTTGCATGATTGTTTGAGTTGGATCAATCGCATGATCGCGGGTGTCGGTGTTGATATTTGAGTACTCGTCGTGGGCAGTCGGTTGAAATAAAGGGTTCTGTTCAAACTCCGGTACTGGGGCAGTCGGCGGTTCGTTGGTATGTTCGTTGTGTTGGATTATTGGAATTGGAACGCGTCTGTTACGTGGGATCGCAAACGATGTTTTCTGTTGCCTTGTTGTGTTCGATGTGATGTTTACGATGGGCGATGTCTCTTCTGGGTTGTGTGCGCGGTCATGGTTGCGAGCAGGGCTGGTTCACGTTGTCAGCGTCTGTTGCGGTGGGGCGCAACCTCTGATCTTTGCCAGGTTCGCCACTCTGGCGCGCTGGGCTTGCGAGCTTTCAGGGTGTGGTGTTACCTATTCTGGTCCTGTCTTGAGCGGAGGTGTTTGCATATTGTCGCCAGGGAGGTTGTTTGGTGGTTCACCTCGACTCGCGGATAGTTGAGCATGGCCGCCTGGGGGCTTCTGCTGCGTAGTGATACTGTGTTGCAACGCTTTCTTTTATATTCTTTAACCGGCCAGGTTTTTTGTGGTTGCATAGCCATCATGGGTTGTCGTGCGTGCAGCTTCGGGTCTACGGGCATCTGTCACGCAATTTCGAAGATTCGACGTTCGAACGGAGGTATGATGTGCAGGGTTAAAACAGACCGGCCATTTATTGTGACGTTGTGTGCGGATGAGCCGGTGATTTTTTTTTTCGTTTTTGGTATTAGTTAGTATGCTTGCTATTGGACTATGATCGTTAATGCTTGATACCAGTTTTGTTTTCCTTTTTGGCGCGATTGCTTTCTGTATAGTATGTGCCAGATGCTGATGTTATTATCTTTTATAATCATGTTTTTAGTTGGGGAGAGGGCGGTGTGCTGTAGTGGGCAGCGGAGCCTGGCGAGGCGGGGCAAGTAGTGGGTGGTAGTTGGTCACGCTGGTCCGCGGGGGCATAAGTAGGTGGGCAGCACGCTTGAGGGCATTGTAGTCCGGGCCGATTTGAGCGCGCTTCGGGATACGCAATGAAACAGAGTTACAGCGCCTTACGACTCTGCGAGTCTCACGCTCTCCCGAGGCCAACCCGGTACATAACAAGTTATCGTACTTGGATTGAAGATGACGGACAATTTGAAAAGAGAAACATCGACCCCCAACACACACATCAACACCCCTGCTCACAACCCCGGATTGCACTTGGATATTTACATACATCATATTATGTTTGTACTATCTTTTTTGTGTATTTTTGGTCTCTTTGTCAGGTTAGATTAGTTATCTTAGCAAGGACATATGCTGTCAGACAAGATCATCACATCAAGATGTCAGACAAGTCAGAAATTGTTTTTAATGTAATTGTCAAAGGTATCTCAGGTCAGGAATGGGGAGCATGCGGCCCAGAGCAGCGCGTCGCTGCATCCACTATTCCGCGGTACTCCAGGGGCCTCCGTTGTGGCCATCCCCAGGTAGATGCCTGGCCATTC
>CM068952.1:28619168-28630980 GCA_035128595.1 Eptatretus atami | reverse complement strand
TACAGCCAATCAGAAACTAGTAACTAAAATCAGGAACCAAATCCCAATGATTATTTTTCCCAATTTGCCGCATTTTTGAGATGTTATATACCGTATTCTATGATTTTACGACCCATTTTGGCGGCCATTTTGGACGCCATCCTGAATATCGCCAGAGTGCCCGGAATTTTTAGATTCTTGTGGAGGATCTCTAAGTCTTACTCACATTGTTGTTCTTCATCTTCTTCTTGTGGACTTTTTTGTTTACAGCCTACAGTTTTCATCGAAACTTCCTGAAACTTGGCATATATATGTAAAAATACCCTGCGCAGATCCCTCCAACAGAAACCATCTCAGATTTAAAATCCTCCTAGAAAAAAGTATGAGTAAAATATCCCGCTAATGAAACGCCTAAAAAATTACTCCGAAACAGGCACGCTTTGAATTCTGTTGCGGAATCGACAGCATTAGCAGAGAAATACGCACAATATTATACAATACTATGACGTCCATATCAAGTTTTATGACTCATTCCTATTGATATTTTTGTTCACACCCAGAGTTTCATCAGATCTTCGTGAAACTGCCATGTAACAGAAAGCCCAACGCCATGCAGTAACCATCTCCGATTTTGAATTCTTACTAAGAAAAAAAGTTGACGTCAAAATTATCTGCTGCAATGAAATCGCCTAGATACATTTCTCGCGAAAACTAGGCAACTTGTGAATTTGTATTGACGGGATCGAACAGCGGGCAAGCACAGATAATTATTCGCATACTGACAACATCACAATGACGTCATAATCGTTTTTATGTCGATCAGCATTAGAAGATAGGATCTTAGCTCGATTGAGCTGTTTTTTGTAATGCTTAAATGTGTACATGGACCAGTAAAAGGGAAGGTTTTGGGTTGGGTTTAGAAAGAGCTTCCTGTGGGGAGGGGCGGGGGGGTTGCGCATGGAACCCTCTGAGATACTCCCCTAAGGACACTGCTTTCAAAATTTTTTGGATAAATTCTTGTGAAGTCAGTCCCATTACTCTTCAGACCTGACCGCGTATTATTATTGGTTCATATCTCTCTATATGTCTCTCTCTCCCTCTCATCTCTTCCTCTGACTCTCTCGTCTCTCATAATATTATATATAACTTATATATAAGATATATAGATATTAATATAAAATGTTACAGCTGTGGAAACGCAAACCACAATTCAGGCCCGAGGTAGGTGAAGAGCGGTTAAGTAACAGTACAAGTTTAGGCCGGGCGCGAAACCCGTGTTCGAGGGAATTAATCGACGTTCATCGTCGGCTGCCACACTTGCACAGTCATTCTTCTTCTATTTTTTATTCAAACAAAAACCAACAAAGGGGGCCGTGGCTTTTTCGCAGAGGCGATTCTTCTCCGTCTTGTGTGAGGAGAAAGCGCGGTGGGGCAGGCGCGCCCGAGTTGGTTGGAATGCCGCGGTGTACGCGGCCTGAATGAAGAGGAACCCCTCTATCGAGACCTTCGTCGAAGCGCCTTCGAAGGGGTGGAGGCAAAAACGGGCGAGGGCAGGGAGCGGAGCTCCGGAATAAAAAGTCGGAGACGGGCCCGAACAGGTGGTGATGCTCTTGAGGGTGAAATGCTCTTGGCCTGGTGACTCTCCGCTCGTGTTCTCTGGCTCGCTGCCGCGTCTTCCGGCTCGCGTCGTGCCTGGAGGCCGCTGCCGTCTTGTGGGCAGTTCCAAGACACCGCGGCGAGAGCGTCCGCCATTCCCCTCCCGACATCGGCGAGCGAGCGCGCCCCCCTCTATCCGCGCTGGATAGCTGCCGAAAACTCGGTCCGGTGACTTAGAGTGGCCAACAGTGCAGCCGCGCGAGAGCGAGAGCGCGAGCACGCCAGGCACGGAGTCGGCCAGCGCGGACACGTCCGACGACGCAGACACGGTGACTCGACGGCCAAGAGAGAGGGAAGTCACCATTTCTTTCGGGTTTTTTTTGTCCGCGAATGTGGCGCGGCGTCTGTGAACGTCAGAACCTGCTCGGTAAGTGCTTCCAGGTGTCCGTCTTCAGTCGCGCTAGCCAGATCTCGTCCGTCTCTTTCGTTGCCAATCTGCCTTACTGTGCATCTGTTGCTTATTTTGCCTCTTGTCCGTGGTGCTGTAAATAAATGGCTGGTAACTTTTCCCCGCTGCGTCCTTCCCTTTGTTGAGACGCTCATCTTGCTCACGGAAAAAGGGTTCTAGTGCTGATTACGCCCCATAATTAATTGAACCGGAGCCGACGATAACCCGCGGTATCCGATAGCACGGAACGACCGCTAAGTGCCGTGTCCGGAGTCGACCTGTCGCAGTGCGACTCGAACCGGTTACATAGCCCGCGCTGGGTACTAGGTAGTGAGTTTGGCGAACACCCTACCACGCGGTGCCGATTGCACGATCGGTGTGAGGTCGAAAGGCCCACCCGTGAACTGGCCCGGGCGATAGTTCCGAGGGTCACGACAGAATGCTCCGTTGCGAGGCGCCGCCATTCGTGTCACTGCTGTTCCACGCCGCGGCGCGAATCGCAACAATATATATATAATATAATAAATAATATATAATAATTATAATGTATGTAGTATGTCCCTCCTCAACACACAACCAAAACATCATAATGGCACATACACTTCTCGCCTGCCGTAAATAAAGCCTTGATAGGATAAAGATTTTCAAAAAAAACATTTTTTTTGATAAAGGCCAGCGAATGGCCTGTGAGACGGCGTGTGCTTGCCGTGTTCGGGGAGTGGCCTAACAGCAGCCAGGAAAAAAACAAATAAACAAGGATCAATAGGGGCCCTGAAGACCCCGCTGCGTATGAACCTGCTGCCGCGCTCATCCAGCAAATGTTCAATTAACCTCCGCCAATCGAAGATGACGAGTATGTTTCACCCCGTTCGTTTGTTGTTGTTCTTTGTTGTGAAACAATCAATACGAAAAAACCCCGACGATTTCGACGAACTGCTGGGGGGTTAGGTATGGTCCAAGGACATGCCATAGAATTCGGACTTGGTCCCAAATACCAATATGCCGCTTATGGCGGCCATTTTGAAAAAAAATTGCGAATTTTTGTTTTTGTATCAACACGTTGTAAGTGATTTCAACCCCTCCCCCGACCCTCCCCCCACCAAAATTTAAATGTGAAAAAGAACTATAACTTCAGCACTGGTTGACAGTCATACTAATGAATAAGACTATAAGTTCCACGAGTGACCCAGCAGTATTGGCGTCGGAGTTTGCACTCTCAACGAGTGCTCCCCTCTATAACTGCTCCTTTGAGCACAGGTCCGGGCCGTGGAATGTAAATAGTAGATCTTCATGTAATTCTATAAGTCTTGTAAAATCATTAAAACCTAAATTAAATATTAATCTTCAATAAATCTGTAAATATAGATCTCCATCGTAAATCTACAGTAAATCTCGTTCCCCCTTTTTGTACTAAAATCAATATCTTTATAAACCAAACTTCTTGTTTAATTCAAAATTTCGATAATTCCCTCTACCTCTCAACCCAGCAGATAAAAGTCTCAATTCTTTGATTAAAGCAAACCTCTTTACATTTACAGTTGTACGAGTAGTTTTTTCTGGAGAATCCCTTTAAATTTGAACCCACTAACCATCTACGTGGACTTTCTTCAGGGCATAAGGAGGTCATGTTTGTATGAAGCTCTTTCGGATATTAAATCAACCTCCAAAATAATAACCTATCTCAGCTTCATCCAATTTCTTTTGAAGAATTACAATGCTCGAAGTAAAAAACGTTCATAATGTTTCTTTAACCCCCATAAGTTCCAGTAAATATGGAGACATAGCCACCCAATTGTTAGCATCATAATCACATCAGGTAAGAGTGCCCCTCTAATTATATAGGAGGAAGAGTATTTTGTTATTGCTCAGCATAAACTTGGACATACTTGAGATATCCTCCTAGCCTCGATCATTAAGCAAACTATATCACTGATAATTTTCCAAAATTTTGTTGTCATTTAACATAGCACCCAACCAAAACCCCCGGGCCTGTGTAAGTAACGGCGGTCTAATCCAATAAATTTTTATTATGACAGACTGTTCTAAAAGGGGGAGAAGAAGGGGGGAGGAAAAGAAGAAAGAGAAGAAGAAGGAAGGGAAGAGAGGAAGGGAATACGGAAAGGAGGTTGGGGCAGGGAAAAAAGGAGAAGTGGACGGAAGGACGTAGGGCACTATAAGAGTTAGGAGAAAAAAAAAGAAAAGAGTAAAAGAGGAGAGAGAAAAAGAAAGGAGAAAGGGAAGAGAGAAGGCTAAAAGAGAAAGAAGGTGAAGAAAGGGAGAGGGGGATGGAGAAAAAGTGGAGATAAGGAAGAGGAAGAAAGGGAGGAGAGAAAGAAGAAAGAGAGGGAGGAAAGAAGGGAATGACTGATGAAGAGTAAAGGGAAAAGCGTGAAAGGGGAAATCAGAAAGACGAGTAAGAGGGGCAGCAAAAGCGGAAGCGGAGTGTCGATAAACATAAGAATGGCAGATAGAGGCGGCTGAAGGGAAAAAAGAGAGGAGAAAGAAAGAGAAGAAGAAGGTAAGGAAGAAAAGAAAAAGATAAAAAGTGGAGGGAGAGAGGCGGAGGAGAGAGAGAAGAAGGAAAGTGAAGTGGGGAAAGTCTGAAAAAGTAAGAAGTAAGGGAGAGTGGGAAATATGAGAAAGAAGGAAAAGGGAAGGGGCGGAAAAAATGAGGAAGGGAAGGGAGGGGAAGGAAAGGGGGAAGCAGTTTAATAGGGGGTGAGTTTGGTTTTTTTGTATATATGTTTAGATATATTTATTTATGTTTATTTGTATGTTTGTTTTTATTTTTATGTATAATATTATATGTATATAAGTATTTGTAGTGTTTGATATTGTTTTATATGTATTTATATTGTTTTATTTATAGTTATTAATGTTTTATATATTATTATTTTTTTTTGTATTTAGATTCTTATTTGTTTTTTATTATTGTGTTTATTGTTATATATTATATTATATTAATTATTTATTATGTCTTATTTCTTAATTATTTATATTATTAGTTTTATTTGTTATTTATTCTATTTTAATAATTTTTATTTTTAGGGAAAGTAAGGTAAGAGGAAAGGGAGTGAAGGGAAAGGAGAGAGGAAAGGAAAAAGAAGAAAAAGAAAAGGAAAGAAGAAGAAGAGAGAGAAGGAAGGGAGAAGAAAGGGGAGAGAAAAGGGTAGTGAGGGAAATGGAAAAAAGACGAAGGAAAGGGAGGGAAGGAAAGGAAGCAAAAAGAGAGAAAGGAGAGAGAGGAGGAGGAAGAAAAGGGAGAGGAGGGAAAAGGAACAAGGAAAGAGGGAGGGAGGAAAGGAGGCTAAGAAAAAGAAGAGAAAAAGGGGGAAGAAGGGAACGAGAGAGAGAGAGGAAAGGAAAGGAAGGAAAGAGAGGAGAGGGAGGGAGGGAGGAGAAAAGGAGAAGGGGGGGAGAGAGGAGAAACGGGGGAAGAAGAAAGAGGGGAGGAAGAAGGGGTGAGTAAGAGGAGAAAGGAAGGATAGAAAGAAGAGGGAGAAATAGGGTTAAAGGGGGAAGGGGGGCCAAAAATAAGAGGAGAGGGGCAAAAAAAGGGGGGAAAGGGAGGGGGAAGGGAGGGGAGGGGAGAGGGGGAAAAAAGAAGAAGGGAGAAGGATGAGTAAAGTTAAAAAAAAGAACGGAGAGGGGTAAAAAGGAGCAGGTGAAAGGAAGAGGAGAAAGGGAAAGGAAAAGGAGAGGGGGAGGGGAGGAAAAGGTGAGATGAGAAAAGGAGGGGAAAGGAGAAAAGAAAGGGGAGAGGTAGAAGAGAGAGAAAAAGAAGAGAAGGGAGTTAAAGGAAAGGGAGAAGAAGGAGAGAGGGAAAGGAGAAGAAAGGAGGGGAGAGGGAGAAAAAGAGTAGGGTGGAGAAGGAAATAAGGGGAGCAGAAGAGAAGGGAAAGGGAGGAGAAGAGGGAAGGGGAGGGGAAGGTGAAAGAAAGAGAGGAAAGGGGGAGGAAAGAAGGGAAAAGGAAGAAGGGAAGAAGGCGAAGAGAAGGGGTAAGAGGGAAAAGTGAAGGGGAGAAAGAAGTAAGGGTAAAAGGACAGAGAGGAGAAGGAGCAGAAAAGTAGAGAGGGAAGAAGAAAAAGAGGGGGAGACGGAAGGAAGAAGGGTAAAAAGGAAGAAGAAGGAAGGGGGTGAACGTAAGAAGAAGGAAAAGTAAGAAGGAGAAGGGGGGGAGAGAGAAGGAAGTAGAGTATAAAAAGGAGTAGCAGAGAAGAGAAAGAAGACGAAGAGAGAGAGGGAAAGAGAGAAGGAGAGAAAGAAGAAGAAGGAAGAACGGAGGGGGAAGAATGAAGTAGGGGGAGGGAAGAGAAAGGAAAAGGGAAGAAGGGGAGGAGAGGGGAAGGAAGGGAAAAGTGAGGAAGGGGAAGGAAGGGGGAGAAAAGAAAAGGGAGGGGAAAGGAAAAAGGGAAGAAAAGCGAGGAAAAGAGGGAGAAAGGGAAGGGGAAGAAAAAGGAGAAGTGGAGAGAGAAAAGGGAGGAGGAGTGAGAGAAGGAGAAGGAAAGAGAGAGGGGAGGGGAGAGACAAGGAGTGGAGGCAGGAGTGGTGGTAAGAGAGCACGAAGAGGAAGAGGAAAGAAAAAAAAGGTGAGAGGAAGGGAAGAAGGAAAAAGAGAAGAGGAAAGGAAAGTAAGGCTAAAAGATGAGGAATGAGGAAGAGGTTAAAAGAGTGCGTTAAAAGGAAGTAGGTGGAAAAAAGGAGGAGAGAGAAGAAGAGAAAAAAGGTAAGGAAGGAAGAGTGAAAAGGTAGTGGAAGAAGGGAGGGGAATGGGAAAAGAGGTTAAGGAAGGGGGGGAAGAGAAAAGAGATAGAAAAGGAGAGGGGAGATGGAGAATAAAGAGGTGTTAAAGGAGGGGTAAGGGGAGAAGGGAGAAAGGAGAGAGGGAAAGGGGGGAGTGAAGGGAAAAGTAGGAAGCAGAAGGAGAAAAAGGGGGGGGAAAGGGGTTAAAAGGGGAGAAGGGAAAAGAGAAGAGAGGGTTAGGGGGGGGAAGAGGGAGAGTAGGTGAACGGTTTGAAGAGGAAGAGGGGAAGAAAGGAGGAGGAGGATGAGGGAAAGAGGAGGTAAAGAGGGAAGAGGCGAATAGAATGATGGAGAAAGAGGAAAGAATTTGGAGTGAAGGATAGAAGGGAAAGAGGGAGAGGGGGAAGAGAGAACAGAAAAGGAGTGAGAAAAGAGAGAAAGAAGGGAGAAGGGGGAAGGGGGTTGTGGGGAGTGGAGAAGAAGAGGGAAGGGAAGGGGGGAGAAGTGAGAGTGTAAGGGGGAAGGGTAGAAAAGGGGAGAGAGAAAAGAGGTGGGGAAACAGAAAGACAGGAGGAAGGGTTGAGTTGAAGGAGGGAGGGGGAAAGTGGAGAAGGAAGGGAAGGGTAGAGCTAAATAAGTGAAAGAGAGAGAAGGGAGAGGGAAGAATAGGAGTAGTAAGGAAAAAGGGAAGAGTGAAGAGGGGAGGGAAAGAAAAGAGTGAAGGAGGGAGAGGGGAGAGAGAATGGAGGAGGGAAGTGGAAAGAAGGAAGGAAGGGAGGAAGCAGAAGGAGTAGGAGAAAGAGAGGAAGAAAAAGAAGGAAAGAGAGGAGGGAGGGAGGGGGAGGGAGGGAAGGGGGGATGAAAGACAGAGAGGAGGGGGGAGGAAAGTAGGGAGAAGAAAAGAGAGAGAGAGGGAAAGAAGAGAAGGGGGAAGGGAAGAGTGAAAAGGGAGTGGGAAAGGTAGCACTTCTAAAAACAAGAAGAGGAGGTGAGAAGGGGAGAGCGGGAGGGAAGGAGGAGATAAGAGGGTAGGGGAGGGAGGAAGGAAGAAAAGAAAGAAAGAGGGGGAGAAAGAAAAGAGGGAAGAAGGAGGAGAGAGGTAGAGGGGGAGGGGGGAGAAAAAAAGACCGGAAAGAAAGGGAAGGGGAAGAAGGGAAAGTGGGAAGGGTTGAAGGAGGGAAGAAGAGTGTGGAGGCGTGGGGAGTAGGAAGAGTAGAGAGGGGAGGAGAAGGAGGAGAAAGAAGGGAAGGGGAAGGGGGGAGGAGGAAAGAAGTAAGGAGAAAGGAAATAGAAGAGGAAGGAGGGGAGAAAGTAAAAAGGTAGGGGTAAGAAGACGAAGGAAGAGGAAGGGAGAGAAGGGGGAACGGAAGGAGAAAAGAAGGGTAATGAAATTTATTTTTAAAAGGGTGTGGTAAAAAAGAGGAGAGTAAAGGAGTGAAAAGGAGAAAAAGAAAAGAGAAGAAGGTAGGGGACGGGTGGGTAAGAAGAGAAGAGTGTTTCTAAAAAAGGAGTTAGGAGGAAAGGTGGATGAAGAGAAAAGGAAGTAGAAGAGAAGAGAAGGGAGAAAGGAAAGAGAGAGGTGAAGGAGAAGGGAGTGAGGGAAGAAAGTGAAGGAGGAGGGGGGAGAGAAGAAGGAAGGAGAGAAAAAGGGAGGGATGGAAAAAGGAAGGGAAAGGTGGAGGAAGAGGGAGAGGGGAGAGAGGGGAAGAATGGGGAGAAAATGGTGGTAGGTGATAGGAAGAAAGGGGGAGATAGAAAGAAGGAGAAGGAGAGAGAGAAAATAAGAGGGGGAGGAAGAGGCAGAGGGAAGAGAGGAAGGGGGGAAGGAGAGAGAAGTAGAAAGGAATGAGGGGGAGAGAAAAAGAAAGAATGAAGGCAGGGAAAAAAGGATGTTCTAAAAAATAGCGAGGGAAAGGGTGGAGAAGGAAACGTGAGGAGGATGGAGGGGAGGAAAAAGGAGAGAGAAAGAAGAGAAGAGAGAGAGTGAGAGGGTAAGGCAGGGGGAGGAAAGAAAGAGATGCAGCGAAGGGTGATGGAAAATTAGGAAGGAGGGAGGAAGAAAAGGGAGTGAAAAGGAGAGGAAGAATGTAGGAAGAAGGGGGGAGAAAAGAGCAAAGAAGGGGGGAGTACGGGGGAGAAGTAGAGAGGAAAAGGAGTGGGAGAAGAAAGAGGAGGAGAGAGATAAGAGAAGGAGGGGAGGGAATAGGAGGAAGAGTAGAAGGAAGGGGAGAAGGGAGGGGGAGAGAGGTGGGGAGAGGGAGAGATGGAAGAAAGAGGAAGGGGGGAGAAAAGGAAAGACAGACGCTAAGGGTTAAGAAGGGGGCGATGGAAGACGGGAAGAGGGAAAAGGGGAAAAAGGAATTGGGCAGGAGAGGGGAGAAAAGAAGGAGAGAGGGAAGTAAAGATGAGGAGGACAAGGGGAAGACAGAAAAGAGAGGAGGAGGGAAGGAGGGGGGAAGGATGAGGAGAGGAAGGGACAAGACAGAGAAAGAAGAGGGGGAGGGGAAGGGGGAGGGGAGGGAAGGAGGTGAAGGAAAAAAAAAAGAGAGACGAGAAGGGGAGGAGGGATAGACAGAGAGGAGTAGCGAGAGAGAAGAGAGGTAGGGGGGGGAAGTGGTAAAGAAGAGGGGAGGTGAGAGGAGGAAAAGGAGAGGAACGGGAGGGAAGCAAAGAAAAAAAAGAAGGAGAGAGGGTGAAGGAAAAGGAGGGTGGAGATAAGAAGAAAAGAGGAAGGAGGGAAAGAAAAGAGGAGAAGGGAGTAAGGAATGAAGAAAAGGAGGAAGAGGGAAAGAGGAAGAGAGGAGACCAGAGGAGAAGAATAGTAAGGAAGGAAGGGAGAGTGGAAAGGGAAGAAAGAAGGAGAAGAGAGGAGAGAGTGGAAAGGGAGAGAAGGTAGAGAAAGGGGTGAAAGAAGTTAGGAAGGGAAAGAAGGGAAGTGAAAGGAGGAAAGAAAGGGAGAAGGGAAGGGAAGTGAAAGACAAGGAGGGAAAAGAGGAAAAGGGGAAGACGGAAAGAGAGAGAAGAGAGGCGTGGGAAAAGGTGAAGGAGGGTAGGTGAAGGAAAGAGAAGGAAAAGGGAAAGAGGAGGTAGGCAGAGTAGGTAGAAAAGGGGGAAGAAGGAGGGTGGTGAGAAGATCGGAAGAAAGGAAGAGAAGGTTAATGAGAGGAAGAAAGGGAAGAGTTAAGGAAAAGGTAGGAAGGAAAGAGTAGAGAAAGAAGAAGAAGAGAAGGGGGGGGGAGAAGGAAGAGATAAGGTAAAGACGAGAAAGAAGAGGTGGAAGGGCAGGAAAAAGAAAAGTAGAAAGAAGGAAGAGAGAAGGAGATGAAAGAAAGAGGAAAGGAATGATGAAGGGAAAGAAAGAAAGAGAGGGGAGGGAAAAGGGGAAAAGGATGGTGTGCAAAAAATGAAAGAGAAAAAGGAATGAGGAGGAAGAAGGGAGTGGAGAGAAAGGGAAAGCGAGAGGGAGAAGTGAAAGAAAAAGGGATAAAAGGAAAATAAGTGGGAAGTAGAGAAGGGAAAGGAGGAAGGAGGGGGGAAGAAAGCGGGAGGAAGGAGAAAGAAGAGAAGAAGGGGACTAAAAGAAAGGAGGAAGTGGTGAAACAGTAGGGAAGAGGGGAAATGAGCAGAGAGAAGGAGAGAAGTTTGCGGAGAGAAGGAGAGGGGGGGGGGAGAGGAAGGAAGAAGGTGGGAAGAGGGGAAGGAAAGGGAGAAGGGAAGGGGTGAAGGAGGGGGGGGTTGAATGTAAGGGACAGAGGGAGGAAGGAGGGTAAAAAAATTAGGGGAAAAGGAAGAAGGGAGAAAGAGCAAGTAGGAGAACTGGGGAGGAAGAAGAGGCGAAAAGGAGAAGGTGGAAAAGAGGAAAGGGGATAAGAGGAGGAGTAATTAGTGAGGAAATGGTTAGAGGTGTGGGGGAGGGAGGAGAAAGAAGTGAAGAAGAAAGGAGGAGGAAATAGAAATGGAGAGGGGAAAGGGGGATGGGGGGTGGAAGGGGGTATAAGGAGATGGGGGGAAAAAAGGCGGAAGGTGGAGAAAGATGGAAAGAAGATGAAGAGGGGAAGGAAGTAAAGGAAGAGATGAAGTGTGCGAGAATAAAGACGAAGAGGAGATTGGTTTGAGGGGAGGTGTAAGATGAAGGGAAAAAGATGTAAGGATGGAAAAGGGGAAGAGGAGCAATGGAGGAGAAGGGGGAGGGGGACGAGGAACAGAATAGGGGGAGAGGTGAGAGTAGAATGAAATGGGAAAAGGAAGGTAAAAGAGTAAGTAAGGAAGAGGGAAAAGGGAAAAGTCAGGAAAGAGTAGCAAAGAGAAGAAAGGATGGAGGGGGGAGGAAAGGGGAAGCACCAAGGGATTGAAGAGAGAGAAAACGGTAAAGAGGTAAAAGGAGAAGGGAAGGGGGAATAGGGGAGCGAAGTTGGGGGAGAGAGTGGATGAAAAATGAGAATGAGGGGTGGAGGGAACAGGAGGTTAAAGAGGTCAGAGAGGGGAGAGGGAAAGGGGAGAAGAGGGGAGAGAAGGAAAGGTGGAGAGAGTTTAATAAAGTTATGGTAGGAGGTGGGTAAGGAGATGGAGTAGTAAGAAGAGCAAGCGGGAAAGAGTAAAACGAAACGGTGAGGAGGGGGGAGGAGAGGAGAGAGGAGAAGGAAAAAATAGAAAAATGGAAGGAAGAGGGGAGAGAAAGGGGGAAGGGAAGGAAATAGGAAAGCGAAGAAATGGGGGAAGAAAAAAGAAGCGAGAGGGAAGAAAGGAAAGAAGGCAGAGTTTAGAAGTGTAGGAGGAAAAAAGTGGGATGGAATGGGATGGAAGGAAAGAGAAAGGAGAGGGAGAGAGAGAAGGAAGGATGGAAAGGGGAGTATGTAAGAATGCAGGGGGAAGCAAAAGGAAAGGGTAAGAAGGAGGGGAAGAAAAAGAAGGAGAAGGTGGAAAGGGGCCAGAGAATAGGAAAGAGCATGAGGACATAGAAGAGGTGAGGGAAGAGTGAAGAGAAGATGAAAAGAAAGAGAGAGGGGTGGGAGAAAGAGTAAGGTGAAGGAAGGAGGAAGGAGAAG
>CM068952.1:28396723-28421922 GCA_035128595.1 Eptatretus atami | reverse complement strand
GAGAGGAAAGAACGAGAACGAGAATGAAACGTAAGGAACACACTGTACAGATCGAACAGTGGAAGCCAAGGCCAGATTGCAAATGAGGAACGAGAAACAGTGGATAGAAAACTGAAAGAGTATGAACTGAAACTGAACGAACAAAAGGAAAAAAAAAACAGGTTGGAGTGTGTGGAGATGAGAAAGGAATTTGAAAGAAAGCTTCTTGAGTACCAGAAAACGAGACAAAGAAAGGAAACTACAAAACGAGTGGGATGATGGGAAAGAACAACTGAAGCAGGAAGGAGAAATGAGGCGATGAGGACACAAACGCAGATTGGAGAGGGAGAACGAGAGGAACATGGGATAGAAAAACAAAAATTAACATGAAGCCAAGGGTGACAATTGGAAGAAAAGCAAGGCTGGAGTGCGAGGATAGACAAAGTACAGCGAATGAAACACAAAAGGGAAATTAACCAAATGAAGCCAACCATGAAACTGGAGAAGGCAAGGACAGGAGAGAAACAAGGAAGAGTAGTAGAGAACAGCGAATGAAACAGGAAGAAATGAGCCAATTGAAAGAAACAATGAGATTGGAAAATGAGAGCGGAGGAAACAGTGGAGAGAAAACAACTAAACGAGTGTTGAATTAACCAACTCGAGAGGAAGCAGAATTGGCATCACGGAGATTGAAAACTTCCGCGAAAGAGAACGAACAACTCAAAAAGTTCCGAGGAGGAACGACTCAAAAAGAGCCAGGAGTAGAACAACGCATAAGGTGGATGTGTTTGACAGCACCACAGGGTAATGTTAGTGGTGCAGGACTTGATTGACACCACTCGTCGGTGAAAGACAATGGGCAAACTTGATAAGGAGACACAAATAAAAAGGAGACGATGGAAATAACAGGAAACGCGAAAGGAAAAGGAAGTTATTGCCAGAGACACGGGAGATAGACCGAGTCGAGACTGATTGAATAGACACGAAGAGGAAACAGAAATAAATGTATAGAGACTCGGGAGATAGAAAAAGTTTAGAGGAGAGACTGCACGATAAAGACGGGTTAAAAACGCGCACACACACACGGAGTTAGTGGAGGATAATGGGGCGAGCGCAGAACGTGTGGGGACCCGGTGCGAGCAGCTGGATAGCCTCCTTCGGAACGGAGGAGACGCCGTGCTCCCTTGAAGCTGGTCACGACCAGTGGGTCGGTCGTGTTCAGCGGAGTTGAGGGGGCGAGTGCTGGACCGGGGGGGAAAACGGGGTGCACGAGAGGCTGGGTGGTATAGAGGGCCCGGAACCCCTTGTGGCACTAATCCCAGTTTGTGATATGTCCCGGTGTGTGTGTGAAAAGGTGGACGTGGCGCCCCCGTGTGTGAGTTGGGTGTGGTTACGAGTGTGCCGGAGTGCGTGCTTCCCAGCACGCCGTGTGTGGATGAGCCCGCGTTAGTGAGTGTCACCGCGTGTGCGAGTGAGCGGCCGAGTTGTTGAGGAGGAACAGCGTGTGTAAGGTCGCTGTGTGAAGGGAGACGACGGTCGGCATGCGCGGAGCACGCAGCCGCGTCTCCCGGGGTGAGTGTAATGGAGGTGTATGGCTCGTACACGGCATGTGTGCGATGGGTCGAATGGCGACGGAGACGACGGCGACAGAGGGACAAAGGCCGAGTAGCGGCCGGTAGACTGGATTGGGGACCGCGCCGGGGTTTACCAGCAGCGAGCGCGAGGTCCGTGCTGTGGTACGCACGAGCCGCCACGTGCACGCTTGCCGGGAGTGAACCCGGTCCGGAAACGCCAGCGGGGATGTTGCCGATCCCGCGGACGGACAAAGGGTAGGCTGGATTACGGATTGCGACCGGATGGGTTCTCAGGGCGGGCGCGTGTGTGAAACTCTACGTTGGCCTGCGCAGGGTGTTCTGTCGAGAGCGCACTGCGCAGGTTACGGACGGGCAGAGCACATGTGTTCGTGTGGGGAAACCCCTCGAAACGCGAGGTTTGCTTTGTAATGCGCAGGGTGACGTCATGGCTGCACGTAGGGTTGGATCCGGCAGGAGGTGAATCCCTGCCGGATGGTACCGTCCAAGAGGGACGAGGTGTGTGAACAGCTGCCATGACGTCACGAAAAAGCGCAGGTTGCGATGTTGCCGCGCTGGTGCTGCGCAATAAAAAAAAAATAGCAAAGCTCGCTTCGGTGACGGATTCCCAGGCAAAGGGTGGAAGACCCCCCTGCTGGGCACAAGAAACAAACTAGTTAGGGGAAGGTTAAGCATAGCTAGACCGGCTTCATGGGGCAGGGGTAAGTCCCTCATGGAGCCCGTGGAATGGATTAGGTAGAGGGATTTGTAGTTGAGATTTAGAAGGAGTTGGAAAAATGGATATTTGAAGACAGTGACAGACTGTGGATGTGTAGAGGGGACGTAGCTTGGCTACGTAGTGTTAAATGGAACGTCTGTAGGTTTAAGGGGCGACGTGAAAGACGAGGTAGTTAGGGGATTAGGAGCAGGATGGCCAGGATTCAGCGGGTTGAGTTGAAAGTGTGGAAAAAATGTACTTGGTGAGTGAGTGAGGCCAGCGGGGCTGAGTGAATGGAGTGATTGTTGGAATGCATGGGCGATGAGTGATTGGCGGGGAGGAGTGATTTCTCCGCCAAGGGACCCCGGGGTCAGTGTAGGAGTGAGTTAGCTGGGTAGTCAAATTGAAAAATGGAAGTCGTTTTGGTTGGTGGGGAATAGGCCGAAACCCGTTTTTGGCAGGGGTTCAGGAGCTCTGTTGACGGGCTGGGAGCATGGCTGCGAACGGTGAGTATCGCTGAGTGGGTACCCCGGGACGGGCTTGTCGGCCGCGGGTAGCAAGGGGCCCATGGGGGGCCGGATAGTGTAGGGGGGCACGGTGCTGCCCGCTTGATGCAGGGGCCCGGGGCGCCATTAGCCGCTGTGGGCAGTGCATGGGCACCGGGCACCCAGGAAGGGCCGGGGCGCCAGCCGCCACGTGAGCATTTCAGGAGGAGTCGCCAGGAGGGCACTCCCGGGTTAGGAGCTGTAGGCTCGGAGCAGTGTAGTGGCCCGGGGGTGCATCTTGGGTATCGGCAGAGGGTAGTGCCTGCCAAGGGAGCCACGCGCCCAGCCATGAGGACGTGTGAGGGCACGGAGGAAATTGGGGGGGCGAGGTCCCGAAATTGTGAGGACACCAACACAGCGACGGGAATTTGGGTGTGTTAGAACCGAAAGCTTAAGCGAAGCACCTTGTTAAAGCCCGGGGTAGTTGAGTGATAATGTTAGGTAGATTAGGAAATGTACCCCTCCGCACCATCCATCCCTTCGCTCTCGTGTGGCCGCTGGACCCACTCTGAGTAGATCCTGAAACTCCGAGGAGGCCATCCTGAAGGCTTGAGTTGGGCCTCGACGCGGACGCTAGCCTCCCATCCGCTCCAGAAAAGGAACGAGGGGTGGAGAGAGGCTAGGTGAGGGATAGGTTAGCGAACAATGACGAAAAAAACGGGGTTAGGGGACGAATTTATGTGGAAGTAAAAAAGGAGCAAAAAAAATAAAAAAATAACAAAAAAATAAGTTGGGGCTAAATTGGGTTTTACAATTTAAGGGAGTGGGTATGGACCGCTGAGACAGGCAAAGCGATAGGTGGGAGGAATAGTTAGGTAGGTCCGAGCGGAACTCCGCCTTTTGAGTGGCCAGGCACCACCACACTCCTCCACCAACCTTGCACTGCACGGCGGAGGCTGGCCAACTTCATCGGCAGTGTTGTTTGCTGCGAGGCCTTGTACCGGCCGGATCGTCTTGCAGCTGTTGCTTCAAGGATCTGTGCCGGTCGGGATCGTCCGCCGGTGTGTTTGCCTGCGGCGGCTTGTTCTGCCGGCTTTGTTTTGCCTGCAATCACCTTTGCATGCCATGCCTACTGCTCTCATCAGTTTGCCCCCTTCTGTTTTGATTTCTCCCCCCCCCCCCCCCCGTAATTACCATGTGCGCTGGGATCGTCGGCAGTTGCAAGGACTGTCCTGTTGCAATCTACAAACACGGGCTGCAGTGGCAGCCGTGCGCCGGTTCACCGTTGACTTTGCCTTTTTCCTGCAGATTCATTGATCCTGGGCCAAGGTTAGTGGTAAGATTTGTAGGCTTAAGTTATTTAGATGTACTTTAAATATGAAGTGCGCCCCCAAGCATTGTATGTTCATATAGCGCCGGCAATTATTTAAGTGTCCGTGTGAGTGTGTTTTGTTCAGTATAGTGTTACTCAGCCTCAGCGTTATATTTTGGGGACACGAATACACTGAATGTCACACTCAGGGATCCAAGGTAAACGTACTCTGCGAGAACTAACATCATGGCACACGAAGAAATTTGACGGACTCGGGACGAGTCTGTAAAAAGGGAGGGGTAGTGTTACGGCTGTTGGAAATTCGCCAATACACCATAAAGGGTCCTCAGGTGAGATATATCTGTAGTTCATGTGTAGTTAGCCCAAAACCCGTTGTTTAGAGGGAATATATGGATCCATTCGGGCTGCGATTCTTCAGTAGCCGTTTTTCTTTTGCTGTCGTTATTTTGGTGAAGAACAACAACGAACATCGCCACAAACCAACATCTCAACGATCCACGCCATCACTACACGCACGCAACAATCACGCCATTCACACCACGACGCCACCTTCCACAACTACGCTACCACATCTCGCCACTCGCATTCAACGAGCCACGTGCGGTCACGAATCTCCGCGGACGGATGAAAGGAGCGGAGATGCAGCAGCAAACAAGGTGCGAAGGGCATCTCCCGCCCAAAACTCCGCTTTAATATCTCCCGCCCGTCTTCCCTTCCTCGTCGTACGGCGCGTGGAGAAGAAACCAACAAACCCTGTGGGGTTTTCCGCCATTTTTCCCGCCGCTTGGTGAGAAGGGGAGGGGTGGCGCGTCCTCTGCCAATTTGGCGGATGCGTGGTGTGACGCGGCCGGGTGAGTAGGAACGCCCCCCTTCGAGGCATTTTCTGGAAGCGTCTCGAAGGAAGGAGGGCCAAGAAAAAGGCGGGGCCGGGGCGGAGCGAAGGCGGGAGCCCGACCCTACAAAATGATGGGCGTGGAGAGTCGCTGTTCCCTTGTCCCTGGAGGGAATTGTCGAAGAGTTGTGGAGAGTCGCTGGTCGGTTGTCCCTGAATGAGAATTGTCGAAGTTGTTGGAGAGTCCCTGCTTGAGGTTTCTGTTTCGTTCGTTCGGGTCGGGTATGGGACGACACGTGCCAGCGCGAGGCCAGCCCAGTGGACCACGCCAGAGGGACTCGGAGTTGCTGTCGCCAAGGGCTGGACGACGCGCTCAGGGAAGTCGCGACCTTCCTTTTCTTTTGGGGTTTTGTGAAATGTCTGTGGGTGCGCCAGTCTTGAGAGTAGGAACTGTTTCAAGTGTTGCCGTGTGAATTGCCTTATTCGGTTGTAGACTTGCGTTGGTTCTTTGCTTGTGTTTCCTTTATGGCGATTGTTAAATACGTTGATTGCTTTTATTGTATCCTGTGACTGTAATATTACGTGCCTTCCGTGCTTCCGTGAATAAATGTGCTTGTCCAATGTCCCCGTTTCGCTGCTGTCCTTTCCGTTGTTTGTATCTCCATCTTGCATCACGTAAGGGATTAATAGTGGGTTTAACGCCTGATAAATAATTCTGAACCGTCAAGGAGGTCGACGATAACTCCGCTCAGGTTATCCTGTAGCACGGAACAAAGCCGCTTAAGCGGTTCGTGTCCGGAGTCGACCTGTGGCGTGGTACAACTCCTCGGTACGCTATCCGCGCGGGTACTTAGGTAAATCGACCATTCAGGATCGGACCCTATTTCGCGTGGGTAGAACGCGGACGAGTTGTGGTGAGGTTAAACCCCCACCCCGTGACTAGCTCCCTGGCATTGTTCCGAGAGGTCCCGACTGAATGGCACGTTCGGTAGGCGAAGCAGGGCCGCTATTCGTTAAAAGCGGTCGTTCGCACGCCGGCGGGGCGCGAATTCGCAACAATATTGTACAGAGCAGTTGTTCCGCTGCTTTGTTATGAATGAAATATTGAAAATGAAGATTAATATTTTTGATGCGTCGAGTTGAAGTGGAATTCCGTGGAATCGCTTCTCACCGACACTTGTCGTTTGCACTTCTCTCGATGAACATTCTGAAGAGATTAAACTTTCTCTTCTCTGCTACCCTCCCTTATTATAGGGTTCTGGCGTTGGGAACGGTCGTGGCCCAAGTCTTTCACGATCACTTTGGCCAATGCTTTTGTTGACTCACAAGAATAAGTAATTTGTTCAGGATACACGTAACTCGACAAACTCTTGGCAAGAGACATGCGTTCTTAAACATCGCAAAACCCAGCGCTAGCAGATGAACACTTAATCAAGGATTCCAACCAAGACAACACAATCTGAGTACAAAAGCCCTCAAAGCAATCCCCAGCACTTAAACATCTTCTTCATCTTCTTGCGTATGAACCTTTGGCTTGGATGGGTAGCTATCATTATGTTGGGGCACAACTATGTCGCTGATGCGAATACCCCCGATACCAGGACTCGGTACTTATTTCGCCGACTTCAGCAGGATGGACAGGCTGAATCAACCCCACTGGTGTTAAATTCAGTGGTAACCTGGCTCAAAACTCAGGATCCTAGATCCCAAAGTCAGCACCCTACCACAAAGCCAACACCAGGTTGCTGAAACATCTAACCTATGGTACAGAAATAATAGGAGCAAAATGTGATTGTGAAACGACAGAATAGCTTCATTCCTGAAAGGAACACCATTTCCATTGCTTCTATTGTTTCATGTCACGACATTCGAAGGGATTTTTCTCTTACTTACATGATATGGACATAGTTGCACAGCCCTTTCTTTCTTGCCATTGTCGCAGCATTTTGCCTAAGTGAAAAAAAGATTGAAAAGTTAATTTCTTTGTACATTTGTTGAGATAGAAATATCACAAACATGTTTTAAAAGTTCAGACGAGGAAAATAAAAACTTTATTTACTTGAGATGCTTCCAAAGATCGGTAATTTTGGCTGGTGGATGTGGATGACTGGATCAGAACAGATGTCTCAGAAGCAGTAAATTGTTCATGTTGCTTTCCCATGAAAAAGAAACAGACCTCTTAAATCCACAAACTTTATACCAAACGTGCGAAACCAGATATCATATTCAGTCTTCATTTCAACCAACTGACGCAACAATGGCCCCTCACTAAAACATCACATAAAATAAAACAACATCAGGCAAAGGTGAAAAAAACCAAGATTTCGTCGAGACAGGGGACGAGTGAATTTGTGCCGTCGATGTTTGTTCATCTTAATGATGTTCAACTGGAAAAAAAAACAAAGGGGTAAGTTTCCTGTTTGAATGATTTTAATTTTATTGTACTGTGAGAAAGGAAGAAAAAAAAACAGCCTTTTTACAGCCATTTCCCTATAGCTATTTGCAGGCTCCATGCATCATGGTTCTTTTCTTGAGGCAATGTTATGCCAGATGCCCTTCCTGACGCCAACCTGTTTTGCCTCTTACAAACACACAGGGATATGGTATTTATTGATATGATACCACCTATTCTAAACCGCGGCATTACACTGGGACAGTACACTGGTACTCATTTCGCCGACCTCAGAAGGATGACAGCTGAGTCAACCCACTAGTGTTAATTCAGTGCCAATGGACTCGAAACTCAGGACCCTAGGATCCCAGCCACCACCCTTAACCACTAAGCAAACACCAGGCTTGCCAGAAAGGCAAACAATTAACAATTACCATACTCCTCTTGCCGCTCAGGACAAGATTCCATCCCAATTTACCAATTTCAGAGTTGAACTATTAATCTCCAGGTCATGTTCCTCCGATTCGTGTTTCTGGTGTTCAAAATATAAAATAAAATTTAAATGACGTAGTTCCTCGATCAGAGACCGACAGAGTGAACCAATCTGAACGTGCTTTGCACTTCGCTCATGGGAATTAAACTGATTAATATAATAATGTGATGTGCATAAGCATTCTCATGGATGGGATAATTTAGCCTCATCAAAAATTCTTTGTACTGCGTTGACAGTGGTAGTGGTTATTTATTATTCTGATGGCATCGACACTCCCTGATCAAAAGTGCCCATCTCGCCTCTTCGATGGTCATTTAAAGTGGTGGTATTTCCAAATGTAAGTCTTTTCTGGACACACTGTACACCTGAAAATTATTTTGAGGATTTACTGAAATGTTGATTCTTCCTTGCAGACCACACTGTGACGTTTTGGGATGTTAAAATGCCAAGTGATCATTTGAGGCTTCAAACACGCATACACACACAGACAACACAGACACACACACACACAACAAGCACCACGGCAAACACAAACACACACACATATACACACAAACACACACACAAACACGCACACACAAACACCAAATACAACACAAAACAACACATAGGCAAAACACACACATCACACCCACAGCAAACACGCACACACACACACACACACACACACACACACACACACACACACACACACACACACACACACACACACACATACTAACCAAGGTGTTCAAAGGAAAGTGGACTATTTGAAGAGCCGATATTCTATCGTTTCCCGTGCTGTGTGCCCTTCTCTCTTGCCCGTCTTTGGTGATGGAGGTATAAATGCATTTCGAACAAATAGTCAGTCGGACATGACGTCAACGATGGTGTTGACAATGGAAACAAAAAAGTGAAAATCGTGACTCTGGTGAGAGACATAATCCCAGTGCACAGGACTATATTTGTTGTCTTCTTTCTTCTTCCTAAGTTTCCCTTCCTTATGATGAGGTCTGTGTGGCAATGCGGAGCGCAGCTCGCGGAGGAGGGGGAGGGGAGGAGACGCCATTAAACGCTTGTGCTGAAGAACCTTCGTGTGCGCTGAATTGCCCCACTAACAAAGTTATGGGGGGCAAAAAAAGGTGGGGAACAGTTGTGGGCTCAAGTCTTTCACGAATCGTTTGACCCACCACGTTTGTTCACTTAAAGGAATTTGTTAATTTGTCAGGGACGGCGATAACCCAAAAACTGTTTGTGAACACATATGGATCTTGAAACATTCCACCAACCCCCCCCACCCCCTTTTGACCTGTTTGTCCAGGCTCGGGGTCGCCGGCCAATAAATATCCGGTCAATCGAACAACTCGATGTCATGAGGGGATGGGGAAGTGAGGAATGGAGGGAATTGGGGAAGTGAGGTAAATTGGCAGGGATGGGGGAAGTGAGGTAAATGGAGGGGCATGGGGGAAGTGAGGTAAAGGAGGGGATGGGGGAAGTGAGGTAAATGGAGGGGATGGGGAAGTGAGGTAAATGGAGGTCAATCACCAGAGAAAATAACTCATAATTGGGTTAACTCGACATGAAGAGATAAAATTAAGTGCTTAATGTTGGAAACCCGTGTGAGGTACCTTTAGCGATTTCTTCTTTTGAAAGCCCGTTTTGGAGCCAAGAGCTTTGGTAAATTATTCAGTAAAAAATACTGGAGCCGTCGAAAACACGTCTGAGCAGCGCGAGATCTTCCACGCTCGCACTGAGTATCACGTGGACTGTTCCATTGTAACCACGTGGTTACACTGTGACGTAAGCCGCCCTGACTTCAACGGCGAGTTTCAGCACGGAACCGTGTGCATCTCAGTGTTCGTCATCGTCGTGTAGTAATTTTAAAATTTAAAACTAGACGTGCCTAGAAAAGAAAACAATAAAAAATAATAATAAATAATAACCACAAAACAGGCCGTTTTTTCGCTCTCACGTGCCCGTTACGGGCGTGACCCGGAAGTTTCGATATTATTCGCAGTTACGATTATTCGCAATTTTTATTTTAATACCAATTATTCAATTAGCGCCAAGGTATTTTACCTTTCGCCATGTCGTTGGCAAGGAAACAAAAGAGAAGAGAAGAGAGAGAAAAAATTTACTTCCTGGTTCGCGAGCATACCAGCACTCTGATGTTCCCGAAATTTATACACCGTCTAATATGAAACGATCATAACTTTGGCCATTGTGTTATCTATAAATGCGCATTAAGAAATCGAGAAATTATTAGAACTACACGAAGTCATCACTCTCCGGAAAGCCCGTACGTTGTAAACCCGTAATGAGAACGCCGGCTGGAGGTTCCCTTCCCCATCGCCACGGCCCACGCAACAACGTGTCTGCCATTGGTTTGGTAAATAGGCCCATAAACTTGGGAAGCACTTGTCGATAATATCAAACCTTGAAAAAGGCACATCTCAGGTCCCAGCAATATACCTGGCAAGTTTCAATTAGATCGGACCCAGAGGGTTTGTCGAGAAACAGGTCACACACACACACCACACACACACACACACACACACCCACACACACACACACACACACACACACACACACACACACAACACACACACATTGCTGGAATTATAGATAGATAAAATCATTATTTATCATGAAGAATTGTGGTTGGGGTTTGTGGACGGCGGAGGACTTAAACCGAATGACATATTAATCATAATAACAGTCAATCGTCTATTTTAAAATCCTTTCATGAATTAATGCATTGTAATTGTTTTAAATCCGAGGTGTTATTTCTTTTCAACCTTCTCCTCCCCCATTCGAACAAACTTCACTCCACCTCAAACAATCGGTACACACAAACATACGTGTGACGTCATCACACTTGCGATCTGACCATGTTGGATTACCACAGATGGTTCACGTGATTGTATCATCGTTTTTACTTTCGTTCATCATCATCTCATACTGAGCACGCATTTATTGTCTTTTTGTGTGTAGCTTACGGCTGTGGAAATTCGCAATCACCATAAAGAGTCCTCAGGTTAGATATATCGATAAGTTATGTGTAGTTAGTCCACACTGTTGTTAGGGGAATATGTGTGATCATCCGGGCTGCCGACGCTTTGTTAGCCTTTTTCTTCTCTATCGTTATTTTGGATCACAACCTCAAACCAACAACGACAACGGCAAAAAAGGAAACCTGCGCTAGTGCGTGGGTTTGCGCACCCTCTGCGGTGCCAAGGCTGCACGGGAAGGGACAGGGCAGCTCCCTCCCCATTGGTAAGGCCCCCCGGCGTGAGGGCGGTCGGAGTGGGGGCACGCCCCCTTCGAGAGCTTCTGGAAACGCCCGAAGGAGGTGTTGCGCGAACGGGGCGGAGCCCCGCGCGGCGTAAGGGCGGAGCCGCCTTAACAAAAGACAAAACGGAACTCGAGGGCTCACTCTCTCTTGATCGTGGCTTCATGTTGGCTGTAGCTCTCTCGGAAAAGGCACCAGCTCTCTCTCAAAAAGGTTTGCTCTCTCTTCTTGGGTCTCGCTCTCCAAAGCGCTCCCTTCCTCTCTCTCGTTCCGCGCTCGTAGCCCGCGCCGGCCTGTTGGTGTAGACGCGGACGGAGGCGCCGCAGTGCGGCCCTGTGGTGGACCTGCGCGTCCGGACGAGGGGTGCCGGAGAGGGTTCGCCGGCCGCAGGAGGCCGGAACCAGGCGCGACCGCGCTGACGGTAGTAGGAGAGGAGGACTCGACGGTCCATGAGGGAAAGGTCACTTCTTTTTCTTTTCTTTTCGGCTTTTGTATGTGTGTTTGTGCACCAAGTCGAAAGTAAAACCTGTATAAGTGACTGTGCTGTAAAAATTGCCTTTTATTCAGTCGTAGTGCTTTCCTTTGTTCCTATTTGCTGCTTTTTGTTCCTATATTGCCTGTTTACGTGTGTGAAATAAAAGTGCTTTGCTTGTTGAACTGTTCCCCCGTTTCGCTTCGTCCTTCCTTTGTGGAAATCTTCCATTTTGCATCCACGTAAGGATTGATAGTGGGTTTAAAACACCCGGTAACATCGTGAACCGTCCAAGGTCGGACGATAACTCCGCTCGTTATTCCCTGTAGCACGGAATGAGCCGCTTAAGCGGTTCGTGTCCGGAGTCGACTGTGGCCGTGGTAGAACCCCTCGGTAGGTTACCCGTGCGAGTACTTGGGTATATCGACTTTCGGCGATTCACCCTATTTCGCGCGGGTAGAATACGGACTGGGTTGTGGTGAGGGTTTTTTGGGGGGGGGGGGTGGGGGGGGGGGGGGGGGGGGGGGGGTGGGGGGGGGGGGGGGGGGGGGGGGGGGTGGTTAAACCCCCACCGTGACTGCTCCTTGGCGATTTCCAAGAGGGTCACGACTGATTGTCGTGTCCGGTGGGCACGCGTCGCGATTCGAGTTACGTGGCCGGGCGGGCGAAACTCGTAACGTATTTTGACACACCACACAATCTTGAGAGGACTAAGGGTCGCGTTGTGATGGAGGTTTGTGGTGACATTTCTCCCCTTGCCCTTCCCACAAGAAGTTTTCCTACTTGGACAAACGCCGTGTTAACGGTATAATAGCTGACGTGGGGTATGTTCAGCTAGTAGCACTCATCAAGTTGACTTTGATTTGAGGACTCAAACAAGCGCTTCAACTGAACGGAGCGCTCACACTTAGCTAACAAAATGGCCGGCGCAATGAAGTGGCTGCTGTCTGACGTTCATTCAATCAAATGGTGTTCGGCGCCGTCATTTTCAATTTCTCCTTGATCCTCTTGTGACAACAACTTCGCCAAAAAGTTTCTTGTGGTAAACAGAGGCAGACTTTGGCCCCATCAAGCCTGCGCTGTTATTTCCAAACCTATGGTTGTTTGTCTGTGCGTGTATCCTCTTAAACTTAGCGAAACCCCGTCAGGACGATTCCGTTCATGAGCCCAATATACAACCAGTGGCGGCTCTTGAAAGAGCCCGGATCCAGTCGATGTACTTTCCATGGCCTTACCCTAATGGAGGCTACCAAAACGTCCTTGTACACGAAAAAAAAACCCCCACCCCCACCTTTTTTTGGTGTACATTATCCTTGTGAAGAGAAGTCCCTTGATTTGTGCACGTGTCTACTTTTGAATAACAAACACCGTGTCAAAACTTTCAGGTCACATCGAGAAAACGTGACGCGACCGCTAGGAGCGACAAATTGGGTCCTTCGACGGGACAGACGTATTGGATGTCATGACGTCCTTACGCCGCTCAGCGGTGACGTCCCACGTCGCCATGTAAAATGAAAAGTGATTTATTTCTGCTTCAGAGTTGAAGGTTGACTATTGCCACTATGTGCCAATGCACTCTTACAGGTACGAAGTTCTTTCAGTCCAGGCACAGTTTACCCGAGAAAAACGTGACGCGACCGCTAGGAGAAGCACAAAATTGGTCCTTCAGTATTAATATATAGACTAGCATATACCATGTTTCCGCACGGAGTTGAATGGGTGGCAAAAGGTGGATGAGCATAATAGTTTGATGTTATGCGAAAGCTGGGGAGGTGTCATTCGGGATGTGATTGCACTATGGTTACCTTTCCAGTTTTCTAAAGACCTCCTGTAGATGACTTTTGGATGAGTGCCTTGTTGCTTGACTAGTCCTTGTGGGAATTATTGTCCCTTTGATAGTATATAGAGTAACGTCTTGCAACTGTGAAAATGCAACATATAGTTGGCCAGGGAAACACAGGGGCTAGAGTATATCCGAGTTTGTCAAATTGTTTGGCCTGGGATTTGTTTATGGTCATCGAGTATGCGAGTCTGACTGGAAATTGCATCCTCTTTGCAGTGTGACTGGAAGGTTTGGCGTCTGATGGGGCAAGTTTAACAGATAGGCCTAGCCCTAGACTGAACAGGAGCAGTGGAGGGTCCCTGACCGAGAACAGAATGCAAATTTCAATGAACGGCACTTTTTGGCGCACATCGGACATCGAACCACCGCTTGACGCTTTTAATTTGAAGATCACACACGCAAGACACAACACAGGTAACGATGGCGGTTGAGAAAGCGTCAAATTACGCGCAGACGTTAGCAGAAATAATAATTTAAAAAATAAAATCTTTACTTTAAATACAATGTTTCTTGTGCTACCATTTAATGTGTTCCAAAATTCACTTCTGAGGTATCAGCATGTGCAGAAGAGGGTTATTACATTGCAGACGCTGTTTCTAGGAATGGCAATTGCCTCTCGGTAGTTACGGGTCTGTCGACGACAGACGTAATGACGCCCCGCACTCGAGCCGAGAACTGAGCCTCGTGATTGTCATGACGGATAATTACGCCTCGCTCAAGCCCGCTCTAGACCGTCACACGTCGCCAACTGCAAACGGAAACCCTGTAGAAAAATTAAGCAAATCCGCCCCAAAATCCTCAAACGTGTCCATCTTGGCACAGCGAAGAATTTTTTTTCTCACATCGCCCATGCTGTTCATTAGACCACAGAGCACCCGCATGCCGAAAAGGGCCGACAATCCGTCCGGCAGTTTTGGAGGAAGATACGTCAAATTACACGCAGACTTAACAGAAATAATATATAGATGCGAGCGATTTGAGCAGGAAGCAACACGACCAGTTTTTTCAGTGTTTGGTATTGCTCGGACGGGGTTTCGAAACCACCGACCTCCCAGACTCAGCGTTGGATGCTCCAACTATTACAGCACCGAGGCTGGTAACAATAAATAGCACCACACCACATAAATTATATTGTTACGGTTGTGGAATCACAGAAACACCATTCAGGTTCCCCGAAGAATCAGTTATTCGATAAGTGGTGTCCAGGTTAGATTTCCCCACCGATTATAAATGAATTATTCGTGCCGGCTGTGCATTCTTTGAGTTAGCCGTTATTCTGTTCTATCTTTTATTCAAAAAACAGCATCTCTTCAACGACACCACTACAACCACGCACCTCCACCACCAAACAGCATCTCAACAACCACGCCATCCCACCACAGCGCCATACCACACTATAACCACACCACCTCCACCACCACAACAGATCTCAACAACTCCCGCCCCGATATCCCTCAGAACGGTAAACAGAAGTGACGGTTGGGCGGGTCCCTCAGAACGGCATAAAACAGAAGTGACGGTTATTGCAAAAAAAACCGGACCACTTCTAAGATTTTTCCCCCGCGCGCCCGCGGGAAGGGAGGGCGAACGGCCCGGACCCGATGAAAGGGCCGCGTTTGGAACGCGAGGGGGGCGGTTGCGAAGTTGGTGAGGAAATCGGTGTGTGAGAGCGCCAGGGTTGCGAGTTGGTGGGGAAATCGGTTTGTTCGAGAAGCGCCTGGTGTTTTGATGATCGCTGGTGTGGTGAGGATATCCGGTGTGAGAGCGCCAAAGTTAGAGAGTTGGTCGATGTTGGAGCCAGAGAGAGTCGCCAAGCCGGATCGCCGTTGGAGGCGTTGTTGGAGTCGAGAAGTTGAGTTGGGGAGCTGGTGGAGTCCAGTGGAGTGCGGGCAGAGGACATCGAGGGTCGCGCAGCGAGTCCACCAAGAGGGTGGCAGGTAAGCCTGCTCGGCTCTCTCGGAACCCCTGCGGTCATCCCGGCTCCCGAGCAAATTATAAAGGCTTACGAGCCCGACTTTCCTGTCTTTCTTTTCTTCTCTGGGGTTTTAATGCATGAAAGTCTGTGGCGCCTTGTCTACTAAGTAGTGACTACTAAGTGCATGTAGATATAAATAGACCATCGCTGTAGGTCTTTTTGTCGTGTCTTTTTCCCCTACCCCTTCATTGCCTTGCTTGCATATGGCTTGTGGTTCAAATAAATGTTCCCTATTGTTTGAATAATTCACCTGCTCGTTGCGTCCCTTCCTCCATTGAACTGCCATAATTGCGTTCGGAATAATAGCTGGCTGATTGATATCTGATTAAAAGTACATCTGGTCCTACGGGGTATTGGCGATATAAAACTCGACGGCAATCGCCAAACGGCACGGAGCTGCTTAAAGCGCGCGTTTCCGTGCAGGCTCCGTTGAGTGTCGATCCCCGGCATTTCTGTACTGCGCGGATATAATCTAAGGTACATCGACAATCGGCGATTCAACCCATGTACGCTGTGGACAGAAGAGTTGGCTGATCTATGGTGTGGTTAACAACACCCGTAGCTGGTTCGGCGTTGATCCGGAAAACGCTGCGACTGGATTGCCACGTTCGGTGGGCGCGCGCGGCCCAAATTTGGGCTGAGGCGTCGTCCGCACGCCGGACAGTGGCAAGAATCCACAACAATATATGTTACGGCTGCTGAAATTCGCAGAGCACCATATAGGTCCTTAGATCAGTTATGCCGATAAGCTGTGTTCAGATAGATTTCCCCCACCGTTGCTAAAGGGTTTATTCGTGTCACCCGGGCTGTGATCTTTGAGTAGCGTTTTTCTTTTACTATCGTTATTTTGGACCAAACCCAACGCAACACAACCACCTTCTCCGCAACGCACCACAAACCACCTTCTCCACCACGCCAGCCACCAAACCACCTTCTTCCACCACGCAACCACCAACCACCTTCTCACCACACAACCACCAAACACCTTCTCCCACCACGCCCCAACCACCAACCACCCCTCACAACCGCTCACAACAACGACATCTCCTCACCATCCCTAATCCACATCTCCCCAAATAGCTTACACGAAAACAACATCGCCTCACCTTCATCTCCGAAGCGACGCCATATGGGCGCCGCACGGCGAGTCGCATCGCTGCAGGCAGCGCAGGAGTTTCCTCGACCCGCAAGTCGTGATTTTCCGCGCACTTGTGTCGCTCGCCGCGCAGTCGGTGATCTCGCGCACGTCCGCTTCTGCAAGCTTCGTCCGGAGATTCAGATTCAAGAGAGCGAGAGGGGCGGAAGCCAGTGGTCAGAGTAGAATGCGAATGCAAACTCGTCTCTCGGCCCTATAAAAGGCCGTGCGGAACACCAACGGGTTCAGTCGGTGGGAGTGTCTGTCGGTTCGGAGCGCCTGGAGCCTGAAGCCTGAGTCGGTGGAGAAAGTGAGGAGAGCGGAGAGACGCGAGTGGGGGCACGGCAAGCCTTGCTGTGCCGCCGCGGAGCTGCAGTGTTCCGGTGTGCGAAGCGGAAGAGCTCGCCAACAGCACCGAACGGTCTGAGGTGAGTCGGGCTTCGGAACAGTCCGAGCATCGCTGAGGACGGAGAGTTTCCTTAAAGAGAGCATCACTCAGAAAAAGCAAAGCCCGTTGCGTTCCTCTCAGGCGTTGCCGGCTGGGCCCGAATCACCAGCCGCGGCCGGCCGCGGTTACGTAGCTGCCGTGGGGGAAGGAACGTCGTGGGTTCGCCCCAAGCGAGGAAGGTAACCTGCGCGGCCTCCTTGAGCTCCTTCGGTCCTCAAAGCTCCAGGTTTATAAAGACCCCGCAGGGGGTCCAGTTCCAGGCCGTCGCCAGGGCTCAGTATGTAAGGGGATTATTAAATGGATGGGGGCAACAATTACAATTATTTATTTCTTTATAACCCGGTATGCTATTGATTATTCATCGCAAGCATTGACGCATCTATACTGAGGGTTGCCGTCGCATTACTAACGAAATTGATCTCAAGCTAGATTTAATATGTTCCTATGTTTTTTGCCCTAAAATTATTCGAATGCAGGCAGAGCGCAACAAAAACTGCGCAATTCACAAAAATGCAGATATTCAATGATTAGACAATTGGCACCATTTCAGGTGAACTTATTACAAGGTGTTCAAAGAATTGGCATTAGAAAATTAATATCCAGAGATACAATGACTAAACGGGGAGTGTTGGCACCGAATCAAGTTTGCACTTTTCAAATTAAGATACAGTATAGGCATGACCTGCGATCATCACGTTAAACTATCAACAGCAAATACGACAGGCCTGAAAGATACCACAAAGTCCACATTTAAAGCAGTCAATTACACAGAGGTAAGGTTATGCACAAAAGCACTAGATATGGATATGCAAAGCACCAAAACACATACATTTAACTTAAACATCAGAAGTACAAAGCAGCCGCACCACGGCGGTGTGCTGACCACCAACCACAACCGCACTGCAACCACAACACAACCTTTTTCCTTTTCTTAGCCATTTTCGTACATCCATGTCTTTTTCTCTGCTGACGAGCTAGCGCTCTTCCGTGACTCGTCCCATCGTGACTCGGAACATTTGCGTCACGGTTTTATTATTAAATGATGCATGCACCAAAAAAGTTTTATCTGCATAATTTCAATTAAGGAACGATTGCAAATGTAACAAATGTAAAGTAACACACATTTTTAAAATTTATGAGGAAAAATTACTTTGTAAATGGAGGGTTGCAAAGGTCACGCGGTGCACTTTCATCTTTAATTATAAAATTTATTTCTTTCCTTATTCATATACCATATTATGACTATATTACATTTATACCTAACTTACAGCCCAATCGGTAACCTGCTTAAATAGGCCTCCATATCGGAAGACGCTGAATGGCTATTCCTTAAAACTTAAAATGATCCACGAATATATTAAAACACACATGCATCTTACATTCGACACGGTCTTGCGGCTGTCTGTCGTCTTTGTCTGCTGGTGTTGGTGCTTGCGTTATCATTTTATCTTGTGGGCTTACTGTATTGCTTGCCAATTGCTTTTGGAGATGCGGCTGGCAAGCACACCACTTATCTCTGACTGTTATTCAAAGAGAGGATATTATTAAAGAACAGTTTAATCCAAGAAGCCTTATTATTCACACACTGAACAATCTGGAATAAGGGGGTTTTTAGTTCCACACAGGTGAATCTTAAACAGAAGGGAGTTCACAGGGTGCAACAGAGCAAAATGGGTGGCGTACAAAGTGGGGGCAACCAGATGCGCCAATGGGGGGCATTCTGCACAAATGCCCCCTAGCGACGTGGGCCTGGTCCAAGTCTACCCCCTCGTCTTTTGACGGGGTTTTTCCTTGCTTTTCTTTGTGTGAAGTTGTGGCCGCGCCGAGTCCAATTAGTTAGAACTGTGTATAGTGGTGTAAAGTTAAATAAATGGTCGTGTTCTTTGCATTGTTTTTGTTGGCTGTATAAATGCATTGTGCATGCTTGTATACGTCTGCCTGCCATGAAATACCTGACTGCATGCGTGTGGAAAAATGTTGGCTTGCTTGATGTGACCTATTCGTCGCGTTCATTTTCCCTCCATTGAACTGCCGTTATTGCATCTCGAAAATAGCGGGCTTTTAAAAGCCGATTAATAGATCGAGGTTCCAGCGAGGGCCTCGCGATAATACCCCGCTCGGTTATCCAAAACGGACGAAGCTGCGTAAGCAGCCTCGTGTCAAGCAGCCTCCGCTGAGGTACAATCTCTCGGTAATCATACCCAGCGCGAATAATTAGGTAAATCGATTATTTGGCGATCGGACCCTTAGCGGCGCGGTAGGCTGCGATAAGGTTATTTGGGTGTGCTTGAGCACACCCGTGACTGGTTTGCAGGCGTTGTTCCGGAAGTCGCGGACCGGATTGCGCACGTTCGGTGGCGAAGCGGTCGCGTTCGGTTAAAGCGTTCGTTCGCACGCGGGCGGGCGTGAAGAATTAGTAATAATATATATAATATATATATATACTAGTGCGGGAGCCCGTAGGCATGGGCTGTACGTGCGTGCCTGTACTGCGTGCCCCGTACGTGCAAAAAAAAAATTATTATTGTGAACAAATAGTGACATCATAGCACCGGTCCTGTCATCTGGTGAAATAAATGGCCGTAACTTGGGAAACCGCTCGGGTCGATTAATATCAAAACAATGAAAAAGACACATCTGCAGGTCCCAGCATATTCCTGCGTAAGTTTCATATCAGAAATCGCGACCAGTGGTTGTCGAGAAACGGCGGTCGCAGACACACATACGACACACACACAGGATGCTGGAATTATAAGATACTAGTGCGTGACCCCGTACGGTACAGCCCGTTAGGTGTGTGCCGTAGGTGGTGTGCCCATACGTGCGTGCCCGTACATGCAAAAAAAAAATTGTGATGTCAATAGTGATTCATAGCACCGTTTCTGTCATTTGGTTGGCTATAAATGCCGTTAACTTGGGAACCACTTGTCCGATTAATATCAAACCTTCAAAAGGAATCGTCGGCGTCGCCCCAGCAATTATTCCTGGCAAGTTTCAATCAATCGGAACAGTGGTTGTCGAGGATACGGCGGTCGCAGACACACATATACAGAGATTGTGGAATTATCGATAGAAGACTTGTGCGGGCCCGTAGGTGCTTGGCCGTACGTTGCTGGCCGTACGTGCAAAAAAAAACAAAAAACTGGATTGGGGCATTGTTTCAATTATATCGACCAACCGTATCATAAATGGCCATAACTTGAAACACTTGGGAAGCAGCTGAAACGGATGAGGAAGAACGATATCAAATTTGAAAAGCACATACTAGGTCCCAGCCCGTCCAATTGTGACCATTCATATCAAAAAAGAAAAAAAAAAGGAAAAAAAAGGGAAGCATTGTGGACGTCAATAGTTGAGTCATAGCACCGTGTCCTGGTCATTGTGTTGATAAATAAATGGCCGTAACTTTGGGATCTCGCTTGTCCGATTAATATCCAACTTGAAAAGGCACATCCCGCGGTCCCCAGCGATATCCTGGCAAGTTTCAATTAGATCATCGGCGAGGGTTGTCGAGAACAGCTGGTCACAAACAGACAAAGACACCACACGAGATTGCTGGATTATAGACAGATATATTACCCCCGCCCCCCCCCGAGCCTGGTACCACAGTAATCAATCACCTTGTAAAAAGGGGGTCTAAGTGGGAGGGGGGGGTTGGTGGATGTTAAAGATCCAATCATGTGTTTCACAAACAGTTGTGGAGTTATCGCGGTCTCCCTGAACAAATTACAAATTCCTTTAAAGTGAACAACACGTGTGGGCAAGCGATTCGTGAAAGACTTGAGCCCACAATGTTCCCACTGCCACAACTTAGTGGGGCAATCGCGCACACGAAGGTTCTTCAGCACAACCGTTTTTTAATGGGCGTCTCCTCCCTCCTCCCTCCTCGCGAGCTGCGGCTCCATTGCACACAGACCTCACTAAGGAAGGGAAACTTGAGGAAGAAGAAGAAGAGAGAAGAAAGAGACAAAAATTTAGTCTGTGCACGTTGGGGATTTTGTCCAACCAGAAAGTCACGATTTTCACCTTTTTGTGTTATTGTCAACACCATCGTTGACGTCATGTCCGACTGACTATTTGTTCGAAAGCATTTATACCTCCATCACCAAGACGGGCATGAGAGAAGGGACACACAGCACGGACGATAGAATATCGGGCTCTTCAAATAGTTCCACTTTCTTTGGAACACTTGGTTGGTAGTGTGATGTGTGTTGCTTGTGCGTGTTTGTATGTGGTGTGTGTGTGGTGTCTAAAGCCTCAAAATTATTCACTGGCATTTTACATCCCAAAACGTCCAGTGTGGTCCTGCAAGGAAGAATTCACTTTCAGTAAAATCCCCAAAATAATTTTCAGGTGTCCAGTGTGTCCCAGAAAAGACGTTACATTGTGGAAAATATGCTACGAATTGAAGCCGGTGCCACACAGACAGACCCAGCCGTCCCCTAAAGCTGTCTATATCGTAAGTGGTGTTTCGAGTTGGGTCCCGCCCTAGTCTAGTGGAATTGGATGGTTCATGCGCTGACGGGAGTTATTTGATAGTTGGATTTTCTCACAAATACAACGACACCTGCCTTCGTTCCTCCCACCTATTCCTCCACGGCACCATTGCACAGTGTGTGTCAGCATGTACGTGGCGATCACTGAGAACCTGATGCTCTCTCGCCCAATCAGGAATCGAGCAAGTTCCCGGCAGTCTGGCCAATTGACACAGCCCACGCAGGATAATATCTCTCTGCCTGTTTGGGGGCGGTCCGCCCACGAGGCCGTCACCCCCCCCCCCCCCCCTGTCCAATCAGCGGGACTTGCGCCCCTTCGGCCATTCACGGGGTGACGAGCGAATTGCACGACGAACCGACCAATTGACGAGGCGAAGTAGGAGGAAGAATGCCCCTCCCTCCGAGGAGAAGAGATTAGGACGGACGGCACGGTGTCCGCAGCTGCTGGTCTCGTTCGCTGCTTTGTTCTCTGCTTCTCGTCTCGGTCGCTGCGCTTTGGGCTCTCGCGTGCAGGAAGAGCGTGCGTGAGCCCGACGCTGTCCTCGTACGTGATGCTGCCAGCGGCATTGCAGCTGGGTTCGAAGTCGCACGATCCAGGAGTCGAAACCGCTACGAGGCGGGAAGGTCATTTGTTCCTTTTGAGTGTGCATTCTGTGGGCCCGTCTTTAAGTAGGAACTGTTAGTGCTTTTGCTGTACATTATTCGATTCCTTATAGTCGGTTTATAACTCTGCCCTTTATGTGTTCCTTCCCCACCTTTGTAACAAAAATATCCATTTGTTGAATGTTTTAGCTCGCTTTTTGGTTTTCTTTTATTGGTTTAGCACCGGTGCGGTTGGGGGAATGAAAAAAGGCCGTTGCTCTGTATATGATATTCCAGACTTTAATCTGGGTAGCACGTCCGCGGAAACGGATCGTCCCGTTCGAGCCCCGTTCGAGGTGTGAATTACTCGTAGTTCCCACGGGGCTCTAGGTATTGAAGTTTGGCAAATAACCTGTGCCCACACGTTGATTTATTGACGATCACGGACTGTAAGGGACCGTACCTTCGCTGTTATCCGAGGGTAACGATCTGAATTCTAGGTTGTCTGGAGTCCGACTCTGCAGCTCCATCTAGCGTCTGCTCGCCCCGATACCCGGTCCACAACAAATCACCACTTTAAAGATCCCTATCGAAGATTGGGCCGAGATGGGCACTGAGTCGGTGAGTGTCGATGCCATCAGAATAATAAATACCACTACCACTGTTCAACAGACAGATTATAGGCTTCTACAAATGTAAGTACATTTTATAGTTTTCCCGAAGTAAAGACGGTCAGCATTATTTACTTTGTGGATCAACATGTTAGTACGAACACAATCAGAAACCTGAGAAATAGTAGTCAAAATGGTGAATTGTCCCAGAACTCATGAGCCCAAAAGCTAACTGCACAGAAAAATGGCTGAAAAGTTCATTTTTGATCTCCTTCGCACGTCCAAAATAATCAGTCAAAGGACTACGTTCTCGACATTTACGGAAAAATCTCCATTCATCGTCCCTGTCCCGAATGTTACCTTCTGCTGTTTTATTTTTTTGATGTTTAGTTGAGGGACATTGTTGTGTCAGTGTTGAAATGAAGACTGAATATATATCTGGTTTCACCACGTTTGATAAGAAGTTGTGATTAAGAGTTGTTCTTTTTCAAGGAAGCAAACGATGAACAGATGTCTGCTACTTCTTGATGACGTCGGTTGATCGCATCATCACATCCCCAATCCAAAAAATCCGATCTTTGGAAGATCTGCAGAGTAAAAAAATAATTTTCTCTTCTGAACTTGTTAAAAGACATGTTTGTGGATATTCTATCTCAGAAATGTACAAGGAAATTCACTTTTCAATCTTTTTTTTCAACTTGCGCAAAAATGCTGGGACGTGGCAAAAACGGAAGGGCTGTGCTAACAATTGTCCATATCATGTAAGGAAGAGAAAAACCCTTCGGATGTTGTGACATGAAACGTACAAGGCAATAGAAATGTTGTTCTGTCAGAGAATTGAAGCTATTCTCTGTCGGTTCACAATCACATTTCTCCTTAATTCAGTTTCTTACCATATTAGATGTTTCAGCAAGCCTGGTGTTGGGTTTGTGGTTAGCGAGTGGCTGACTGGGAATCTTAGGATCCTGAGTTGAATCCATGGTGTTCACTGAATTAACACCAGTGGGTTGATTCAGCTGTCATCCCTCTGAAGTCGGCGAACATAAGTACAGTGTCCTGGTTAGTAAGCACAGCGCCATAGTTGTGCCCCAAGCATAATGAAAGCTATCCGGCAGCCAAGGTGCCATACGCAAGAAGATGAGAAATGTTAAGGCTGGGGATTGCTTTGAGGTTGTTATTCAGATGTGTGTCCTTGGTGAATCTTATCGCAGATAGTGTGTTCCATCTGCTAGCCTGCGGGTTTTGGTGGATATTTCAAGATCGCATGTTCTTCAAAGAGGTCGAGTTATCGCTGTATCCTGAATAAATTACTTATCTTGTGAAGTCAACAAAAAGCATTGCCAACTGATTTCGTGAAAGACTTGGGCCACACCTTTCCCACCGCCAGACCTATAATAAGGTGAGGGTTAGCAATGAAGAAGACGAGAAGAAGAGAAGTTAATCTCTTCAGAATGTCTATTCGAGAAGAAGTGCAAACGACAAGTGTCAGTGAGAAGCATTCACGGAATTTCCACTTCAACCGATCGCATCGACAAAATTAATCTTCATTTTCAAATGATTTGATCGCTAATAAAGCACGCGAAACAACTGCTCTGTTTCAATTATATCAGAATAATCCAGAATACTGTCAGCCAATCAAGAATCTGAGAGTCCATTGATCCCATCATGATTCACTAATGAACACACATTAATTGATTAATCAAGTTATTTAGCTTTTACTTATCACGTGAGATGTGAAAAGGGTGGGAGTTGGGCTGGATGTTGGTGTGGAGTTGTTAAAGATGAGTACATTGTGCAGGGAGGTTCACAACATCGAGTAAACATTCACTACCTCTGCCCGCTCGACCAAAATTACATGGTTTTTATTTTATTCATTATTTTTATGACCCGTTTTTCTATATGTTTTATTTTTGTGATGTCTTGGTAGAGGGGTATGTAGTCAGTTGTGAAATGAAAAGATGAATTATGATATCTGGTTTCGGCACATTTGTATGAAAGTTGTGGATTTAAGAGCGTCTGTTCTTTTTCAGTAAGCAAACTATGAACGGAGTTGCTGGCTTCTGATGACGGCGGTCTGAATCCAGTCATCCACATCCACCCAATGCCATAAATCTGATCTTTGGAAGGGCATCTCGAGTAATAAATTTATTTTCCGTCTTCTGAACTCTTAAAAAACATGTTTGTGGCTATTCTATCTCAACAAAATGTACAAGAAATTAAACTTTTCATCTTTTTTTCAACTTAGGCCAAAATGCTGAACATGGCAAGAAAGGAAGGGCTTGTGGCAACAATTTTCCCAAAATTAAAATCCATTTGGTAAGTAAGAGAAAAAAATTCCTTCGGAATGTCGTGACATGAAACGTACAAGCAATAGAAATGGTGTTCCTTTCAGGAAATTGAAGCTATTCCTGTCATTTCACAATCACATTTTGCTCCTTAATTATTTTCTGTACCATAGGTTGGATGTTTCAGCAAGCCTGGTGTTGGATTTGTGGTTAGGGTGACTGACTTGGAATCTTAGGATCCTGAGTTTGAGCCAGGTTTTCACTGAATTAACACCAGG
>CM068952.1:28364230-28377736 GCA_035128595.1 Eptatretus atami | reverse complement strand
AATTTTGAGCTTTAGCTTCCACAGAATCCAGGAGAGAAAGATATGATGTTGGGGCACCAGCCCATAAGGGAGAGCAGTCTCCATTGAGTTTTGGACAAATGCGTTGTAAATTTTCCGGTTCTGGGTTTGGAGCGTTGGCAGGTCTCCTTCAGGGCTCTCTGCTGAGATGATCTCAAAGTTAAAGAGCATGTTTTGGGTCGCTGATGATTCGAAGGTTGTAATCACATTAATAATCGTTGGGCAATTATTTTCTTACATTTGAAACTCAAAATATGCTAAAATTAACTTTGAAATCAAAACTTTGTCAGTGATCGAAAAACAGACCGGAATTTACCGAAGATGCTATGACGTCACGTTCTCCGAAAACTTTGTGAACATTCGGAAACAGCGTGTGAACAATGGCGAGATGCAAATCAGAGAGTGATTTCAGTGGCGATGAAATTGAGTGTTTTCATTCCGATATTGCCGAGGAGGAGTTGGAGGATGATGGGAATTTATACTATGGAGTTTCTGGACCTGAGCCATATAAATTTGAGCAACTTGCAAGTGCCAGAAAACGGCCTATTTCGTGTACAAGTGGCAGGACTGACTGCCCGTAGTTCACACTGACAGACTCCACCAGACAGATTGATTTGTAGATTTTCATTTTCTTGTTCGATGCATAAAATAATGTAAAGTCAGTGACTTGATATCAAAATTTTTAACCCTCTAGTCACTCAGAGTCAGAAATAGAATGAATCAATAATGGACCGAAATATATTATACACCGTAGCCTTGGCGTTGAAGTCTTTCTGACAGCTGAGCTTGACCCCAGCGAAAGTGAACAGTGAGAACAAACCCAACTTTCAAGAGACTGTTGTGGCATATAAATACCAAAAACATGTTTAGCCTCATTGGGGAATATTCTACCAAATTTAGAAAAAAAAAGTGGAAAATTGATCAATTTTTTACAATTGAAATGAAATAGCCCAATTTGCTGATGCTGTTAAAAGGTAATTTAATCAAACATAAGTTGATTTGTTGAGAAATTTTTTCATGCTTGTGTTTTCAGAAAGTTAATTTATGTGTTTTTCCATTTACTCTTTAAGAATACATTTCAAGGTTTTTCTCACTTAAATTCAACAAATGGTTCATTGACAGAGCAGTATCTGGAGAATTTGTCAACCAACAACTCATATTCACAGAGTGGTGATCAGATGTGTTTATGCCTTCGTAATTCGGCTGTGAAATGGTCACCACAAATGACAAGTCTATCCAAAGGGTCCTCTTTACCCGTTTTCTTTGGGGGAAAATTCGTCCGTTTGTTTGTACAAATCTTATCCACTGCGCGCGAATGTTTGTTTCCTTCGGAATCGTGGGAGCGATTACCCGTTTTCCAGCATTTTCGCAAAACATGACGACACTCATACGAGGCATGATGTACAAATATCCAAATAACTTGTTCTACAATAATTCAAAATAAAAAAAAGGATAATATAGACAGTTGCAAGCTCAAAAAAAAGCGAAAGAACGGCCCGCTGAACTGGACACTTCTTCAATGAGCGAGTGAGCGTTCGCTTTGTTTTGGAGAACGTGACGTCACCATCCATATATGGCACACGGCTGTTTTTTTCAACAGCCTCGAGAAATAACAAACTTCGGAGTGAAATTTCATTAATTTTCCCAATAGTTAGGCAACCACAATAGTTTGCTTCGAACAATTTAATGCATATATAATCATATTGATAAATTTTCAGAACATGTTTGGTGACCCGCAACCTGCTCTTTAAGTTTCTGGTCGTTATTGTCCCGTTTTAACTGCTTATTTTCTCACCTACATGTTAGTTGTGTGTTCCTAGTTCGGTTTTGTTTCAAAAATCGTGCTATTTTGTGAGTTTTACGTCGACCTTGTCTTACCGGGGTGCTTGAGGCCTAGCCATCGTTCCCCTCGATGTACGATCGTGTTTATTTGTATTTTCTCCCCATTACCTTCAATTTCTATCTTCCCCACTTTCCCAACGTCCCCCATCCCTCCCAACTAAACACTCTATTTCTTGTCTTAAATCAAAAATAAATAAATAAATAAACTAGCTTTCTCCTTGCACACTCACAAGTCTCGATTTTTCTTCTTCTTCTGCATCCTCTCTTCTTCCTCCTGCGGCACACCATCTTTATTCTACTGAGCTGACCCTCTCTCGCCATTACTTTACGATTTCTTCCGACTACAACCTTCCATTCCCAAATCTTTACCTGTTCTTCAAAAATACATCAAAAAATAATAATCTTCCTTGTATCCTTTCGATCTGTACACCTCCTGTAACCACGTGTCTCTCTTACTCATCCTGGTACTTTTCATCGACCCAGCAGCTTCACACTGCGTCTACCGTTCCAAATTCACCACACACTTCCACAATTTTACTTCAACCTTCCCTTTTCCAAATCTTACGCAATCCTTATTTAAATAAAATAATTTCACTTTTGACGATACACCTCCCAGAGCCAAGTGCTTCTCCATAACCAAGTGATTTGTTTAGACCCCCTGCGTTTATCGATCCAATTTCACCATTCACCTCACGATTTTTTCGACAACACTTTCATGACCTAATCTGATGAAAACTCTCTCAAACAATAATAATAATAATAAAAACGATCTCTTATAATGCTTCATCTTCCTCTTCACACATGTGTACTCTTTACTGTATCATAATGCACTACTCTTCTACTATTTAAAACAGACTGCTCTCAATTCGCCTCTCCTTCATACCTTGCTGAAAAAAATCCAACTGTTACAGCGTTTCTTCTCTCATTCTCTGAATTCGCCTTCATTGCATCCATCAAGAAACGTGTTTAATCGCATCTCTGACCTAAAACTTAAAAAACCCCAGTTTGCTATGAATGTCGCTTTCCATCAACCATTCTTTTTTTTCCAATTTCAGTGCCAACACATCCCTCTCACCCCTCACTCTCAAACAACCATCACACTCTTCTCCCTCCAAGCCTTTTCTCACCATTCACCCCCCTCACTCATCCTTCTCAAAGTTTCCCCCCTCTCATCCACAAAGCTGCCTCCTTCACTGCCCTCTCACCTTCATCTCTTCACTCCACCTCCTCAAATCCTCAACTGCCTTCTTCCCCCTCTCTTGTCCCCCCTCTCCCCAGCACCACAGAGCCTTTTCTCCTCCTCATCGCGGCCTCCTCCCTAGCTATTCTGCAATCCCCCACACTCTTTCAACAACCCTCCTTACCTCCCCCCTCGTCCCTTGTCCTACCCTCCCCCTCCCTCCCACCCCTGCACCAAAGCCTCCTCCCCTCCCTCTTCATGAACAGTATGGACCTCAAATATCTGGGGCCTTCGCAAAAACCTTTCAGATCTTTCCATACAGGTTGCCACTGACAAACCAGACATAATCTGCCTAACACAAACTTTCCTCCCCAAGATGTGTCTGACTCCCAAGTATCTCTCCCTGGTTACTTCCTCCTCCTTTATGACAGACCTGAGCCTTGTCCTGGTGGAGGAGTTGCTCTCTTCATCAAAGACTCTATTCCTCACTCTCCATGCACTGCCCTCACTCCCCACCCCCCAGGAATACCTCTGGCTACAGCTTCCCTCCACTCCCACCTCATGTTTATATGTGACTGTACCGTCCACCAAACAGTGATGATCCATCTACACCTCACTATCCGAAAACATGACCAACTTCTATCTTTTCATCCAAACTCTCTCTTCCTCATATGTGGTGACTTCAATTGTCATCATGCCAGTTGGCTAGGTGTGGGTACCTCTCTCACCTGTCATGACACTTCAGCAAAAGCTTTCTGCGACTCATTGGGACTGACTCAATTGGTTAACTTCCGCGACCCGGATTTCAACAATGGTACTCCATCCCTTCTGGATCTGATTTTGCGAAATTTCCCTGACAATATCTGCTGCTCTTCCTCCGCTCCAATCGGTTCTTCTAACCACGTCCTTGTCAAAATGGACATCTCTCTGGCTATTATCAGAGAACCACCTCACCGCCGACGAGTCTGGTATTTCACTCAAGCCGACTGGCAGGGTCTCCAAGCAGCCATCAAACTTATAGACTGGTCTCCTATCGCTACTTTCTCCAACATCAACTCATCCTGGGAATTCTTTCAAAGAAACTTGCTTCTCCTCATGCACAGATTTATCCCCTCTCATCTTCAGTTGTCCACCCTTCCTCCGCCCTTGGTTCACTGAAGCTTGTTGCGAGGCAGTTGTCCTGAAACACACTTGCCTTTGCCTCATGGAAAGCAAACCCAACTGAGGGCAATCTCAGTTCCTTCCATAAAGCTTGGAACAAGTGTGTATCTACCCTCAGGAGAGCCAGAAAACAACATCTTTCTAAGCTCAAGTCTGAACTTTCAAACCTCTCTCCCTCCTCAAAATCCTGGTGGCATCTAATAAAATCTGTTTCTGGTGTATGTTCCCCTCCATCCCCTCCCTTACCTCAAATGGCCACACTGCTGATACCGCACGTGAAAAGGCTGAATGCCTAAACTCGGTGTTTGCAGCTAAATATTGTGTCCAAACCCATCACTTTCTCTACCCACCTTACGCAGTCGCACCCAACTGTCCCTGGACTCTGTGTCCTTTTCTCCTGACAAGGTGGATAGCTTGCTGTCAAACCTCGACTCAGATTCTGCAACTGGTCCAGACGGCATCAGCTCACGTGTCCTAAAAACCTGCTCCTCTGCTCTTGCTCACCCTCTCTCTGTTCTATTCACCCGCTCATTTGCTCAAGGTCATCTGCCATCTGCTTGGAAATCAGTTAAACATTACTGGCCTGCGTAAAAAAGGTGCAAAAACAGATCCCTGCAACTACAGACCAATCAGCCTTCTCCCAATGATCAGAAAGGTTATGGAATCCATCATTGCTTCAGACATTAAATCCTTCCTCTTCTCCAATGGCTTGATTTCGATCATCAAGTTGGTTTCAGACCAGGTCACTCTACCCTGGCTTTGCTTGTTTCTGCTCTCCCAACAATGGATGGAGGTACTCAATGCCAGACATGAAATCCGAGCCATATCCCTGGACATATCACGTGCTTTTGACACGGTCTGGCACCCTGCCCTGCTCACCAAACTCTCTTCCTATGGTATCCAAGGTCATCTCCACTCATGGCTCGCAGACTTCCTCTCCTGTCGCAGTCAACGTGTGGCCCTAAATGGAGTTCTTTCATCCCCCCCCCCTTCCTGTCCAGGCTGGAGTTCCTCAAGGTAGCGTTCTGGGCCCTGTTCTTTTTCTGGTTTTCATCAAAGATCTCTCCGGCTCTCTGGAAAATCCTCTATATCTCTTTGCTGATGACCACCCTCTGCCGTACCATCTGTCATCCCTCAGACCGGCAAGCAGCAGCTTCTTCGCTCACTGCAGATCTGGTGTATAATCACAAACTGGTCCAACACGTGGAACATGTCTTTCAATCCGACAAATCTCACACTCTCACTATGTCTCTCCGAAAGGACCATTTAGAAAACCCCCCCCATCCACTTTCTCAACAATCCTCTGGAAGAAGTCCTTTCTTTCAAGCTTCTGGTCTCACTATCTGCCAGGACCATTCCTGGGAAAGCCACATTTCAAACCTCGCCTCCAAAGCCAGTCGCCGACTGGGAATCCTCCGTCGTGCAAATTCCTTCCTCGGCCCACCTGAGCTCCTGACCGCTTACAAAGCTTTCGTCCGCAGCCTGATGGAGTACTGCTCTCCCCCCTGGGCTGGTGCTCCTGCCTCTCACTTTCTCGGCTTCACGCTGTGGAAACAAGGCATTTCGGATCATTGGCATCTCCCGCAATGAGGTGAGTCTTTGGGCCTTTCACTCTCTGACCGCAGGCTAGTCGGTGGTCTTCTGTGTCTTCCGTCTCGTCTCCAGCCTCGCCCCCCCCCTGCTCTCTCTGCGATTTGTCCCCACCACATTTCACAGGGTGCTCAAGGTCGCCAACAACCCCCTTCTGGTAAAACTACCAAAATCACGGATCACTGCTCACCTTCACTCTTTCATTCCTCTTTTTTCCCGCCTTTGAATAAACTCCCTCACTCTATTCCAATCCATTCTTCCCTCCAGGCCTTCAAAACAGCTGTTCACCACCACCTCTTATTTTCCCCATCCAAATCCTCGATCTTTTTCTACACCCGATAATCCACCCAAGCCCACCTCCTCAAATTCCCTCTTTCCTTCCTGAAAGTCCTGTAATGTCCATCTTGTATTCCCCATGTTCCCTGCCCTATCCCTCTCCCTTCCACAGATCTCCTAATGTCTCTGTTCCCACTGTTTTGTCCTTCCCACTCCACCCCTCTTGTCTCATGCCCCCTTGCTGTGTGTTGTGTGTTAGCTCTCACACGAGCCTCGACAAGGTATACAAAAAATAAATAATAATTGAGTAGCTCTGAATTTCAAGGAAAGACTTGGATCGATGGAGGATGCCCATTCTGCGGTTGGCTTTGGAGCCAGCTTTGCTGCATGGTTGACAGAGGAGATGTCATGGCTGATAGTGAGGTTATAATGCTCCAGTGACTGAACCTCTTCCAGCAGATGACCATGGTCATGTATAAGTGGGTTCGCTTGATCCTTATGGAAGGGCTGTGAGAGACATTTTCTAGGATTGAAGTTCCTATTCCATTTTCAAGACCAGCATTTATCAATTCCAGATTGGCAGGGAGCGCATCATCACTTTCTTTCAGAACACTGTTTTTAGCTCACCTGGAACGTAAGTAGTTCCTGGGAGCTCGTGGGATGGCTCATCGTCCATCCACAAACACTTTCAAATTCTTCTCTGAAACTACAATACACACACAATTTCTCTGACACTTGACCACAACCTTCCACACCTGTGATGCACCAAAATTTGTCACGAAATTACAGAAAAAATACAGGGTCTACGGGGGTGTTTGGGGGGAATTTCCCCGCAATATATTATTTGGTTTCTCTCCGAAACTAAACATACAATTTCGATGAAACCTCACACAACCTTCATCATGTGTGATGTACCAAAGTTTGTTCACGGCATTAGAAAAAGCAGGGTGTAAGGGGTGTAAAGGGGGGGGGGGTGGGGGGTTGGTGGAGTTCACCCCACAGAGATGTATGCTCTCCTCTCAGAAATGACACAATTTTGATGAAACTTGACCACACCTTCATCAACTATGATTTATCATGTTTGTTTAATGCATTTTAAAAAAAAACCACAGGTATTTACTTTCTTCTCTGTTACATATTTTGTGGGTCATTCAAAGCCTACCAGTGGATCCCTGGTTTTCTTACCAGGCACGGACCAGGTGAGCACCAGGGATTATGCCCCTGTTTTTATAATATTTTCACACTGGTTTGTCTGGCTGACAGGATGGCCTCAGCCCTCAAGGTACGCATACTCACCTCTAAGCTGTCCTCGCCTGGGATTGAATCTCTGCCCACCTATAAATCTGTCATCCCAGTGTTCACCGACAGGGTCATTCATCAATGTGTGTGTGGTCTGTCAGATTTAATATAAAAACGGGTGTCCCATCTGTGAGTATTTTTTTTTTTGTGGACATTAAAAGATCCCATGGTGGCCTTCGCGAAGAGTATGCAAGTTATCCTGCGAGTACACCGGCACCCTGACCAAATTACAAAATTCCTGCATAACCTGCCAGGGGGCAACTGCAATGCATCAGTGGTACATCTGCGCCCTCAGACCAATGATAACAACTCCTCAGTCTGCACTACTTACGAGATGAAAGAGAGGACTGCCTTGTTTTATTCCAAAATTAAATACTTTTAATATCCATTCCAGAACCGTACAATTGCCTTCTTTAATTGCTGTCCGACACTGTTTTTTAGATAACATTTGTCCCCACCCGCAACCATTGTTCCTTTATTCCTTTTCCTTGAACGAATCCGCCCAATTCATAAATGCTCCGTGTCTGTCAGAGCTGCCACAGAGGTCACAAATTTACTTCTGATACTGTGCAGTCTGCTAAGATTCTCATCCTGACCCCAGACTGTCAAATGCAGCAGTTAGTCTTGCTCGTGAGGTAATGTCCAACCTGTTTTCGGCTTTTTTTGTTCCGACTAAGGGTTCATGCCAAAATATCAGCTTTCCCTCGCTTGTCACGCGCAGATGCACAGTTCTCGCTCAATGTCCTTACTGGTGATCCCTTCCGTTTCGTTAAAAATCAAATTGGTGTTTCGCGTGGAGGCATTTGGTCAACAAATGTGCAAGGTCCTCACAACAATGTGAAGAAGGAGAAATTAGAGAAGGTAGTTGTGCGATGTCCCTCACAAATGTTGGCAGTGATGGACCTTGTGTGGGTGTTCATCTGGATATGCATTAGTTTGGAGACGTGAAAATCTACTCTCGGTTGTCTTTCATGAGGAGTTGGTAAAGTTGTTGCGCGCCTCCTAAATAAATTACAAATTACCTGCCTTACAACTCCCTCAATGTCAGTTTTGGCTAAACCGGTTTCTGAACGACTCGGGTCAATCTTGGCATGTTCTGGGACTTTGACCTCTTTAACTCGAGACGTGGTGTCCGAAACAACTGGCTGGGCCAAAAAGAAGAACACATATGTTTGAATTGAATGTTCTTATTTTCCTCAATGCACAGCCACATACTTTCTGGAAGACTGTTAATTTTGTCATTGATATTCTTTCTGTCGACCAAATCTGTTTTTTGTTGATTCTGCCTCTCTTTCCAAGATGTTCTCTCAATCAGACGTGAAGATGATAGGGTGCTGAAATGAGAGGAGGTTGAATGAATTGAGTTTGATGAGGATGACACAGGGAGACAGGGAACTTTGAGGAAGACGTTGAGGACATGCGCGTGCGTAAGCCCCAAAGAGCATTGGATTTTGCCGATTTTTACAGTAATTGCCTCTGTTTTACAACTGGGGATGCGATCCGAGCATCGCTCTTCATGTAATTAATATTTCAATTTTAATATCTCTCGTGGAGGATCTTGCTAAAGTCTTACTTACGTATTGTTCTTCATCTTTCTTTGTGGACTTTTTTGTTTCACTAGCCTACAGTTTTCATCGAAACTTCCTGAAACTTGGCATATATATGTCAAAAATACCCCTGCGCAGACCAGAAACCATCTCTGATTTTTGAAAATTCCTCGGACAAAAATAAGTTATGACGTCAAAATATCTCCTCTAATAGAAATCGCCTAAAAAATTATCTCGAAACTAGGCCAAGCTTTTTTGAATTCTTTGTTTGCAGGAATCGAACAGGGCATTATAGCAGAGATGATTACGCACATATGATACATACACTATGAACGTCATATGCAATTTTTATGCCGTCCAATTCCTATTTTTTTGACATTTTTTGTTTCACAACCCAGATTTTCATCGATCTTCGTAGAAAACTTGCCATGTATTAATGCAGAAAGCCCACACGCAGACAGTAACCATCATCCAATTTTGGAAATTCTTCCTACACAAAAAAGTTTGATGTCATAATATCGCCGCTAATGGAAAATCGGCGTATACCATTATCTCCGAAAACTAGGCAAGCTGTTTGAATATTCGTTTGGCGGGGATCAAGCCGGGCATTAGCAACAGATAATATATTTTATGCGGCAACCTGATACATTCACAATGACGTCATATTCGTTTTTTATGACGTCACATCAATTAAGGGACGAGGATCTTAGCTCAGGTGCAGGTCAGGTTAGATCTGTGACCTGCTTACAGGTACCATGTAAACCTGTACTAATCTGTATCCATGGTCGGGTTGTCGGGCGACTAAACCCGTCTCCCCCACCAGGTTTTTCTGTGAGGAGGGTGTTTGGATATGGACACCCAGCAGGATAAAACAAAAACCTGCCAAAAGGGCGGAGGAGTGCCTATGTGAGCCAACAGGCCATCATATCTAGTGCCCAACTGTGTCTGCGGACGTCCTCCTGCAGTTGGGTTACTTTTTTATTAGGAGGTTGGTATGGCTAGGATTTTGCACTCCGGCCATCCGTTAAAACCCTTCATTCCCGCAAAACACAAAAACGCAAAAAAATCTGAAAACCTCACTCCGTGGGAGTACCCTCCTGTGCAGCTTCCCTCGCAGGGCAGCTCACCGGATGACGGGATTGGGGCAAAGCCTTCGGGACCCCCAATCTTTGATGATAGGGAGGGAAACCTACGGAAGGTAAACATCCCTGGGTCAGATTGCGGTGAGAGTGCTGGTCGGAGTGGTGCTGAAGTGTCGTACAACCAGACCGGCGGTCTCGCTTGGAGTTAACCTGAGGCGGTCCCTTCGGTGTGGTGCCTGGAATGTCGCTATCCCTAAGAAGAATGATCATCACCTGTCTCTGTTATTCAATCTGAGCTTCAAGCGTTTGGACATCGGGAATTGCAGCTCTCTCTGAGGTTCGGAGACGCGATTGCGCGAGATAATGGTGGGTGGTTACACCTACTATTGGTCTGGTCGCTCTGATGGTTACCATACCCCAGGAGTTTGCTGTAAGCTGTGTCCAATAAGCTGACCCCAATGAAATAATTGAGGTAACACCGGTCAACGAGCGTTTATTGAGATTAAGGAATTCGTCAACTCCTTAGGTGTCATTTCGCCTGTCTGCTGTTTATTGCTTCCGACTGGAGGCGAGTGATCTTCACGTGAAGGATGCATTTACGCCACGGCTCGAGAGTCTGTGGTTGATCAGTGCCGCCAGACGAAGATACACTTCTAGTCTTGGGGGATTTCAATCATCGACTGGAACATGATAGCGGAATGGGTTTATTTGAAGGTGGTTGTGGTTTGGGTTTTCCCCATGGGTCAGGAACTATGAACCAAGAATAGCACTAAGTTACCTTGAACTTTTGCAAGACAAGTATGGACTTAGCGGTGGCTGGGTTCAATGGTTTCAGCGCCCACAAGCTCATCGCTTGGACTTGGTTTTACCAACAGCTGGCGGTGTGGCAAAAGGGAGATTGAACGCATGTCCCTCATTTGACGGTCCGTTGGAGGATGATCCAAGGAATGCAGGGTCTACCGGGGTGCTCAGTCCTCATTACTGACCACAGGCTTGTTGTAGCAACTCTAAAGCTGCACCTTTAAATCCTGGAGAAATGGTACCATCCCAGCCTAAGGCTGGATGTTGCAAAGCTCAGGATGAGCAGAGTAACTGAGGAGTTTGCGAAACAGGCTGAGGTGGACAGCTTGGGGGGTCCTGGGTGCTTTGGGGGTCATGAAGAGTTGTGGAGGGCCTTCAAGACACCGTCTTGTGTTGCCGGTGGATGTCCTTGGAACTCACCGCAGGGCAAAGAAGAATTTGTCTTCTCAAGGGACACTGGATAACCCTTGACAGAGTCGCAGGGCCAAGGCTTGAATGGCAGAGCTGAGCTGTTCAGGGAGCTGAGGCGTAAACTGTAACGTGCACTTGAGGGCTGGACAAAGGGGCCTATGTGCGAGGAATCTGTGAAGGGGGGTAGAGCATCACCTGTGGACAGGGATTCTGGTTCCCGCTTACAGGGGAATTCGTGCATTGGCGTTCATAAGAGCCCATCCCTTCGGAGCACTGCAGTTAGAGGCAGAGAGTGGTAGGGCTCTTTGACAGAGGAGTGCTGAAGTGAAAGGCCCGCTGGGCCGGTTACTTATTGAGCGGTGTTGTAGCCAGCTGATCCCCAAGCTGTCGAGTTGGAGTCAAGGGTGTTACAATCCCTGTTGCTGGACCTCGAATTCAACTGTGTCACTTCGCTTGCTGGAAACACGGGCTGCGGTGAACCAGTTGAAACGTGGGTAAGCTCAGGGATCTGTGCATGCCATGCTGAACTTCTCAAACAGGCTTGGTGGAAATGCTGCACTCGTGTCGCTGTATGCTTTTGTGCTCTGCCTGGACACAGCATCATCCCAACCGATTGGAAGAGGGCCTTGTTGTTCTCTCTGAAAGGGAAGGGTGATCGCCCAAGACTGGCAACAACTACCCGAGAGGTGACGGTGCTCTCAGTGCCGGGCAAGTCTTTGCTTCGGATATAATTCTGATAGGGTTCGCCACAATCTGCTTGAGCACCAGCGTCAGAGCAGTCCAGGCTTTACCCAAGAGGTCAACGATTGACGTATCCTTGCTTTCTGTTCCTCAACCGAACGCAGACGAGAGTTTCGGCAGGGGGCTCTTGCAGGCCTATTGTGATCTTGTAAAGCGTTCGATTCAGTGAATCGGGATGGTCCTCTGGAGGATTCTTGGTCCTTTCGTGGGGTGCCACCAAAACTGAATCGATCTGATGTCTGAACTTACTCTGGTTACTGAAGTGCTGTTGAAAGTTGTGGTGTACCATCCTTGACTTATTTCCAGTTTGGTTACTGGAGTTCGCCAGGGGTGTGTACTGGCCCCCACACTTCAGGCACTGTTGGACTGGATAGGGAGGATGTCGGAGAAGATCAAAGCCTGCGGTTGCATCGTTTAGGGAATGTCAAGATCTCGGACCTTGATTTCGCAGATGATGCAGTCAGCTTTGCGGAAACTTTAGATATCCTTTTGGGGGGCCCTCGAGAGTGCTGAATGAGGAGTCGGAGCCCGCTGGGATTCGGGTTTCTTGGGTCAAAACTAAGAATCCAGAGGCTTTCGGTGACATCATTGATGCTGCTGTCCGTCTGTGTCTGTTTGTGGTGAGATGTTGAGGTCGTGGAGGATTCCACTTTACCTTGGCGTGATATTCATGTCTCTGCTGGCTGTTGAGTCAGAGGTCAATAGACGTCTGGGTCGGGTCCTGGGGAGTCATGGATTCACTGGAATATGGAGTGTGGCGGCTGTCGGTACTGTGCGGAAGGAACGAAAGTCTATTCTTCAGGTCTTTGGTACTTCCAGTTCTTGCTCTAATGGATGCGAGACTTGTGGACTCGCTGAACCAAGGATCTGAGACGGAGACTTAATTCCTTTTGGTACCGAGGTCTCTTCGGAGAAATCCCTTGGCTTACGCTGGTCGGATTTTTGTGTCCAACGAGCGGTGCTTCGGAGAGGAGACTCGATGAGAATTTGTTACCTGCATAGTCCTGTGGAAGCGTCAGTTGCTGTATGACATTGTGGCTCGTTTCCCTGATCGCTGATTCCTTGCCTCACAGATCTCTCTCAGCGAGGAGTCTCCATGAGTGGAGGAGGCGAGTGGCCGACCACGTTGCTCTCGTGGTAGTAAGGCAGGTTGACCGTCACGTCAAGGAGATGAGGGAATGGGCCTGGCATCTTTGCCTGGGGGTATGGCCAGACGAGGGCCCTGGAATACCGGCGGAAAGTGACGCAGCGACGCGCTGTTCTGGCACATGCTCCCATACCTGACCCTGACTGATCTTACTCATTTGAGCTTGGTTTACTCCATGATATTCACTTCATTTTGATATTTGTTTATTGATTCATGCATTTGTATACAAATACAATCATACGTATTAAAAACATAATTTAGAACAATAATTAACAGACATATTTAAATAAACTTCTGCAGAAGTGTCCATATTGAACCGGTACCTCTTCTTTCTCATGAACATTGGCATTTTATTGTTGCGTCCGCACCATATCGGGACAACGAAATAACCCAGCACTCAACGCCGTTCAC
>CM068952.1:28301196-28315852 GCA_035128595.1 Eptatretus atami | reverse complement strand
TTATCGCTGGTATCCTGAACAAATTACTTATTCTAGTGAGTCAACAAAAGCATTGGCCAACTGATTCGTGAAAGACTTGGGCCACAACCGTTCCCACCGCCAGACCCTTTAATAAGGGAGGGGTAGCAGAAGAAGACGAGAAGAAGAGAAAGTTTAATCTCTTCAGAATGTCTATCGAGAAAAGAGAGAGATCTAAAGGACCTCCTGTAGATGACATTTTGGATGAGTGCCTTGTTGCTGACTAGTCCTTGTGAGGAATATTGTCCACTTTGATAGATATATAGGAGTAACCTCTTGCACGTGAAAATGCAACATATAGTTGGCCATGGAGAACACAGGGGCTGGGAGGTATATTCCGAGTTTGTCAAATGTTTGGCCTGGGATTTGTTATGGTCATCGGATATGCGAGTCTGACTGAAATTGCATCCTCTGAGTGTGACTGGAAGGTTGGCGTCTGATGGGGCAAGTTTAACATGATATAGGCTAGCCCTAGACTGAACAGGAGCATGGAGGGTGACCGAGAACAGAATCCAAATTTCAATAAACGGCACTTTTTGGGCCACATCCGACGATCGAACACCGCTTGGACGCTTTAATTTGAAGATCACACACGCAAGACACAACACAGGTAACGATGGCGGTTGAAGAAGCGTCAAATTATGCGCAGACGTTACAGAAATAATATTTTTTTAAATAATCTTTACTTTAAATACAATGTTTCTTGTTAACATTTATGTGTCAAATTCACTTCTGAGGTAGTCAGCATGTGCAGAAGAGGGTTATACATTGCAGACGCTGTTTTCTAGGAGTGGCATTTTGCCTCTCGGTGGAACGGTCTGTCGACGACAGACGTGACGTCAGCGAATGAACGATGATGTCATGACGGAATTACGCCTCTCAGCAGTGACGTCACACGTCGCCATGCAAACGAACGTAAAAATTAGAAAATCGCCCAAATTCCCAAACGTGCCATCTGGCGCGATCTCACATAGCCCATGCTGTTCATTAGACACAGAGCACCCGCGTGCCGAAAGTGGCGACAATCCGTCCGGCAGTTTTGGAGGAGATACGTCAAATTAACACGCAGACGTAACAGAAATAATATATAGATGCTGAGCGTTGAGCAAGGAAGCAACACGAACCAGTTTTTTAAGTGTTTGGTATTCTCCGGATGGGGATCGAACCACCGACCTCCCAGACTCAGCGTGGACGCTCCAACTATTACAGCACCGACGCTGGTGCAAGTATAATGCATCACACACATATAATTATATTGTTACAGTTGTGGAAATTCACAGAACACATTCAGGTTCCCCGAAGATCAGTTATGTCGATAAGTGTGTGTCCAGGTTAGATTTCGCCACCGATGTATAAAGGAATTATCGTGTGCCGGGCTGTGCATCTTTGAGTTAGCCATTATTCTGTTCTAACTTTTATTTCAAACAAAGCAATCTCTTCAACGACACCGCTACAAACACGCCACCTCCACCACAAAACAGCATCTCACCAACCACGCCATCCCACCACAGCGCCAACCACACTACACCACGCCAGTTCCACCACCACAACAGCATCTCAACAACTCCCGCCCCGATATCCTCAGAACGGGTAAACAGAAGTGACGTTTTGGGGCGGGTCCCCAGAACGGCGTAAACAGAAGTGACGGTTATACAAAAACAACCGGACCACTTCTAGGATTTTTCCCGCGCGCCGGGAAGGGAGGGCGAACGCCCGGACCCGATAAAAGGGCCGCGTTGGAACCCGAGGGGCGGTTGGCGAGTTGGTGAGGAAATCGGTGTGGAGAGCGCCAGGGTTGGCGAGTTGGTGAGGAAATCGGTGTGGAGAGCGCCAGAGTTAGAGAGTTGGTCGAGTTGGAGCCGGAGAGAAGTCGCCAGCCGGATCGCCGTTGGAGGCGTTGTTGGGGCGTCGTTGGAGTTGAGAGTTGAGTTGGGGAGCTGGTGGAGTCCAGTGAGTGCGGGCAGAGACATCGAGGGTCGCCCAGCGAGTCACAAGAGGGTGGCAGGTAGCCTGCTCGGTCTCTCGAGCCCCTGCGGTCATCCGGCTCCGAGCAATTATAAAGTTTACGAGCCCGGTGCTTTCCTTTCTTTCTTTCTTGAGGTTTTTGCATGAAAGTCTGTGGCGCCTTGTCTACTAAGTAGTGAACTGACTAAGTGCAATGTAGATAATAAATAGACATCGGCTGTAGGTCTTTTTGCTCGTGTCTTTTCCCCTACCCCATTCATTGCCTTGCTTGCATATATGCTTGTGTTCAAATAAATGTTCCCTATTGTTGAATATTCACCTGCTTGTTGCGTCCCTTCCTCCATTGTACTGCCATAATTGCGTTCGTAATAAATAGCTGGCTGATTGAGAGCTGATAAAACGTACATCTGGTCCGACAGGGTTGGCGATATAAACCGCACGGCAATCGCAAACGGAACGAGCTGCGTAAAGCGGCTCGTTTCCGTGCAGGTTCCGTGGAGGTGTACATCCCCGCATTTCTGTCTGCGCGAATAATTAGGTACATCGACAATTCGGCGATCAACCCTGTAGCGCGTGGACAGAAGAGTTGGCTGATCTATGGTGTGGTTAACAACACCCGTAGCTGGGTTTCCGGCATTGACCGGAAAGCTGCGATGGATTGCCACGTTCGGTGGGCGCGCGGCCGCAAATTGGGATGAGGCGGTCGTCAAATTGGGCTGAGGCGGAGTGGCGAGAATCCCAACAATATATATATACATATATATATATATATCATATATATATATATATATATATATATATATATATACACTAGTGCGGGCCCGTAGGCGCGGGCTCGTACGTGCGTGTCTGTACGTGCGTGCCCGTACGTGCAAAAAAACAAATTATTGTGACCAATAGTGACGTCATAGAACCGTGTCCTGTCATTGGTTGATAAATAAATGGCCGTAACTTGGAAACCCTCGTCCGATTAATATCAAACATTGAAAAGGACATCCGCAGGGCCCCAGCAATATTCGGCAAGTTTCAATCAGATCGGACGAGTGGTTGTCGAGAAACGGCGGTCGCAGACACACATACAGACACACACACACACACACACACAGCACACACACACACACACACACACACACACACACACACACACAGATTGCTGGAATTATAGATACTAGTGCGGCCCGTAGTGCATGCCATACGTGCGGGCCCGTACGTGTGTGCCCGTACGTACGTGCACGTAGGAGTGTGCCCGTACGTGCGAGCCCGAATGTGCGGGCCCGTACGTGCAAAAAAAAAAAAAGAATTGTGACGTCAATCGTGATGCATAGCACCGTGTCCTGTCATTGGTTGGCTAATAATGGCCGTAACTGGAACCGCTCGTCCGATTAATATCAAAACTTCATAAGGCACATCCTCGGGTCCCCAGCAATATCCTGGCAAGTTTCAATCAGATCGGACCAGCGGTTGTCGAGAAACGGCGGTCGCAGACACACATACAGACACACACACATACAGAGATTGCTGGAATTATAGATAGAAGACTAGTGCGGGCCCGTAGGTGCGTGCCCGCAGGTGCAGACCCGTAGGTGCGTGGCCGTACGTGCGTAGCCGTACGTGCAAAAAAAAAAAAACCTGGATTGGGGCATTGTTTCAATTATATCGGACCAACCGTATCATAAATGGCCATAACTTGGGAAACACTTGGGAAGCAGCTGAAACGGATGAGGAAGAACGGTCAAACTTTGAAAAGGCAATACTCAGGTCCCAGCGTCAATTGTGACATCAATATCAAAAAAGAAAAAAAAAGGAAGCATTGTGACATCAATAGTATGTCATAGCACCGTGTCCTGTCATTGGTTGATAAATAAATGGCCGTAACTTGGGATCCGCTTACCGATTAATATCAAACTTGAAAAGGCACATCCTCGGTCCCCTCCGATATTCCTGGCAAGTTTCAATTAGATCGGACAGGGGTTGTCGAGAAACAGCGGTCGCAGACAGACAGACACACACAGAGATTGCTGGAATTATAGATAGATATAATTACCCCCCGAGCCTGGTACCACAGGTAATCACCTTGTAAAAAGGGGCCAAAGGGGGGGGGGGGGTTGGTGGATGTTCAAGATCCATCATGTGTTTCACAAACAGTTGGGGAGTTATCGCCGGTTCCCTGAACAAATTACAAATTCCTTTAAGTGAACAAACGTGTGGGTCAAACGATTCGTGAAAGACTTGAGCCCACAACTTTCCCACTGCCACACTGTAGTGGGGCAAATCAGCGCACACGAAGGTTCTTCAGCACAACGTTTTTAATGGCGTCTCCTCCTCCTCCTCCTCTCCTCCGCGAGCTGCCGGCTACCATTGCCACACAGACCTCATCATAAGGAAGGGAAACTTGAGGAAGAGAAGAAAGAAGAAGAAGACAAAAATTATAGTCTGTGCACGTGGGATTTTTGTCCAACCAGAAAGTCACGATTTTCACTTTTTGTTTCATTGTCAACACCATCGTTGACGTCATGTCCGACTGACTATTTGTTCGAAATGCGTTTATACCTCCATCACCAAGACGGGCAAGAGAGAAGGCACACAGCACGGGAAACGATAGAATATCGGGCTCTTCAAATAGCCCACTTTCTTTGGAACACCTTGGTGTGTGTGTGTGTGTGTGTGTGTGTGTGTTGTGCGTGTGTGTGTGTGTGGTGTGGTGTGTGTGTGTGTTTGCGTGTGTGTGTTGTGGTGTGTCATGTGCGTGTTTTGTGTGTGTTTGCGTGTGGTGTGTGTGTTGTGTGTGTGTGTGTGTGTGATGTGTGTGTGTGTTGTGTGTGTGTTTGGTGTGGTGTGTGGTGTGTGTGTTGTGTGTGTATGTCTGTATGTGTATGTGTGTTTTAAAGCCTCAAAATTGATCACTTGGCATTTTACATCCCAAAACGTCACACTGTGGTCTGCAAGAAGAATCACATTTCAGTAAATCCCCAAAATAATTTTCAGGTGTCCAGTGTGTCCCAGAAAAGACGTTACATTGTGGAAATATTGTTACGAATTTGGAAGCCTTTGCACACAGACAGACAGCCGTCCCCTAAAGCTCAGTTATATCGGTAAGTGTGTGTTTCTAGCTAGGGTCCCGTCCCTCATCTAGTGGAATTGGATGTTCATGCGCTGCGGAGTTATTTTGATAGTTAGGATTTTACACCAACATAACTACAACGACACCTGCCTTCGCTTCTCCCACCATCCTCCACCGGCACCATTGCACACGTGGTGTCAGCACGTACGTGGGCGGAGTTCACGAGAACTGATATCTCTCTCGCCCAATCAGGGAGATGTGAGCAATTCCCCGGCGGTCGGCCATGAGCACAGCCCACGCAGGATAAATTCCTCTGCCTGTTTGGGGGGCGGTCCGCCGCGACGGCCGTCACCCCCCCCCCCTGTCCAATCAGCGGACTTGGCGCCCTTTCGGCCATTCACGGGGGTGACGAGGAATTGCACGACGGAACCAACAATGAGGAGGCGAGTAGTGAGAGAAGAAGCCCCTCCCTCCAGAGAAGAGATCGACGGGACGGCGCGGTGTCTGCAGCTGCTGGTCTCGTGTCGCTGCTGGTCTTCTGGTCTTGTGTCGCTGTCTGTCTTCTGCTCTCGTCTCGTCGCTGGCTTTGGGCTCATCGCGTGCAGGAAGAGCGTGGGGAGCCCGACGCTGTCCTCCGTACCCGGTGCTTGCAGCGGCATTGAGCTGCAGGCCGAGTCCCGCCGATCCAGGACGTCGAAGACCGCACGAGGCGGGAAGGTCCATTTCGTTTCTTTTGAGTGTGCGTCTGTCTGTGGGCCCGTCTTTAAGTAGGAACTGTTAAGTGCTTTTGCTGTACATTATTCGCATTCCTTATAGTCGTTTAACTCTGCCCTTTATGTGTTCCTTCCCACCTATTGTAAATAAATATCCATTTGTTGAATGTTTCAGCTCCTTTTTGTGTTTCTTTTATTGGTTTAGCACGGTGCGTGTTGTGGAATTAAAAAGGCCGTTGCTGCTGTAGATGTATATTTGGACCGACGGGACCTCGGTAACCATCCGATCGGGATATGCACGGGTCGAGCACGGAAACGACTCGTCCCGTTCGAGCCCCATCGAGGGTGTGAATACTCGTAGTTCGCACGTGGGCCTCTAGGTATTTTGAAGTTGGCAAATAACCCTGTGCCCACACGGTTGATTTATTGACGATTCACGGTCCTGTAAGGGACCCGCACCTTAGGCGTTATCTGAGGGTAACGATCTGAATTCCGGGTGTGCGGTGGAGTCGACTCTGCAGCTCCATCTCGGCGTTGCTCGCCGCCGATACCCGGTCCACAACAATATCACCACTTTAAATGACCCATCGAAGATGGGCCGAGATGGGCACTCGGAGTCAGGGAGTGTCGATGCCATCAGAATAATAAATACCACTACCACTGTCAACCAGTACAAGGAATTTTGATGAGGCCAATTATCCTATCATGAGAATGCTTAATGTACATCAAATTAATCAGTTTATTTCCCCACGAGCGAAGTGCAAAGCACAGTTCCGCATTTGGTTCACTCTGTCGGTCTCTGATCGAGGAACTACGCATTTAAATTATATTTAATATTTTGAACACCAGAACACGAATCGGAGGAACATGAACCTGGAGATTAATAGTTCAGCTCTGAATTGGTAAATTGGATGGAATCTTGTCCCGAGCAAGAGCTGCATGGAGCCCGCAAAAAAGCTAACCCCTGCTCAGCAGGAAAAATGGCTGGAAGAAGGCTGTTTTTTTTTTCTTCCTTTCTGGCAGTACAATAAAATTTAAAATCATTCCAAACGGAAACTTACTGTTTTCAGTGACTCATTAAAGATGAACAAACATCGACGGCACATTCACTCGTCACCTGTCTCGACCGAAATCTTGTGTTTTTTTCACCTTTGCCTGATGTTGTTTTATTTTTTGTGATGTTTAGTGAGGGGACATTGTTGTGTCAGTTGTTAAAATGAAGACTGAATATGATATCTGGTTTCGCACGTTTGTATGAAGTTGTTGATTTAAGAGGTCTGTTCTTTTTTTCAGGGAAGCAAACTGAACGAGTCTGCTACTTCTGATGACGTCGGTCTGATCCATCATCCATATAATGTTCCATCTGCTAGCGCTGGGGGTTTGGTGGATATTCAAGATCGCATGTCTCTTGCAAAGAGTTGTCGAGTTATCGCTGGTATCCTGAACGAATTACTTATTCTTGTGAGTCAACAAAAGCATTGGCCAACTGATTCGTGAAGATTTGGGCCACGAAGTTCCCAACACCAGACCCTATAATAAGGGAGGGGCAGCAGAAGAAGACGAGAAGAAGAGAAAGTTACTCTTCAGAATGTCTATCGAGAAGAAGTGCAAACGACAAGTGTAAGGTAGAAGCGATTCACGGAATTTCACTTCAACTCGACGCATCAAAATATTGTTACGGCTGTGGAAATTCGCATTACACCATAAAGGTCCCGTAGGTGAGATATATTTCTGAAGTACATGTGTAGTTAGCCCAAACCATTGTATAGAGGGAATTAATGTGATTCATTCGGGCTGCGATACTTTGAGTTTGGCGTTTTTCTGTTCTGCTTTATTTCGAACCAACCACACTTCAAACGCCAACCACCGCCCAACCAACTTCAACGCAACAACGCCAACCAACTTCAAGCAACGACGCCAACAACAACAACGCCAACCAAGCCACAACGCCAACCACACTTCAACGCCAACGACGCCAAACAACAACAACGCCAACCAAGCCACGACTCAACAACGCCAGCACCGCCACCCTCACAACCACGCCACATCCCAACCACGCTACCCACAGCAACGAACGCCATCTCAGCGTTCTACGTACGACGGTTTGCGCGTTCCAAACCGTCGAACGCGAGACGGGGGAAGGGAGAAGTCCCCAAAGCGAGGACGCGCGTTTCCCGCTATTTTTCCTTCCTTGGCCCGGCGCCAGAACGGCTTCGCCTCGTCCCCCACAAGCCGGAGGTGGGAGGGAACGAGAGGGAAGCCCCCCTTCTCGAAGCGCCTCGAAGGAAGGTGGAGCCGAGAACGGGGCGGGGCGCCGGGCGTATAAGAGGCGGAGGCGGCTGAGGCTTCTGGTGTTCGTCGTTGATTCAGCTCTTCTCTTGTCTGGTCGTTGATTCAGCCTTCTCTGTCTTCTCTTCGTCGTTGATTCAGTCTTCTCTTCGTCGTTGATTCAGTCTTGTCTTCGTCGTTGATTCAGCTCTTCTCTTGTCTTGTCTTCGTCGTTGATTCAGCTCTTCTCTTGTCTTGTCTTCGTCGTTGATTCAGCTCTTCTCTTCTCTTCTCTTCGTCGTTGATTCACTCTTCTCGTCGTCGTTGATTCAGCTCTTCTCTTGTCTTCTTCTCGTCGTCGACTCTTTCGGTCTTCTCTTCTCGTCGATTCTCTCTGCTCGCTTCCCGGGTTTCGGCACGGAGAGAGCTCGCGGGCCACGGCGAGTGACGGTCGCCGAGGACTCAACCACCTCAGGGAAGTCGACTTCCATTTTCTTTTTGGGTTTTGTGTGAACGTGTGTGTGTGGCGCCGTGTCTCGCGAGTAGAATTGTGTAAGTGGTCCGTGGTCGCGTATTCGTTGTAGCTCTGCGTCATTGTTTCTTTTGTTGCCTTTCTTTTCTATTTGATATATGTGCATTTATTAATTATTATTGTTGCTGTAATTTCATACTGTTTGCTATATGTGTGCGTGTTCGTTGTAAATAAAATGTGCTTCTGTTGAATTCTTTCCCCGTTTCGCTGCGTCCTTCTTCGTTGGTCTCCATCTTGTTTCACGTAAAGGGTTCGTCGTGGGCGCGGAACCCCGATAATTAATCTGAACCGTCAAGGCCGACGATAACACCGCTCGGTTATCCCGTTAGCCCGGAACGAGCCGCTTAAGCGGATCGTGTCCGAAGTCGGCCTGTGGCGAGGTACAACCCCTCGGTAGGTTACCCGTGCGGGTACTTAGGTATATCGACTTTCGGCGATTCACCCTATTCCGCGCGGGTAGAATGCGGACTGGGTTGTGGTGAGGCCGAAAGGTCACACCGTGACTGGATCCCGGCGTAGCCGGGAGGGTCACGACTGAATTGTCCGTCCGGTGGGCGAGGCGGTCGCGATTCGAGTCACGTGGCCGATCGCACGCCGACGGGCGCGAATTCGCAACAATATTAATCTTCATTTCAAATATTTGATTCAAAATAAAGCACAGAAAACAACTGCTCTGTCCAATATTATATCAGAATAATACCACGAATACCCTCAGCCAACTCAAGGATTTTTGACGAGTCCATTGATGCCATCATTATTCCTACATGAAGAACACATTAATTAAATTAATCAGTTATTTACTTTTTACTGGTGGTGGTGGTTGTATGGCAGCTTAGCTGCCAGGGTAGCTATCATTTCTTGAAGCGCGACTGTGTCGCTGATGCAGTGCCCTCTACCTTTACACACACTGGAACTGGTACTCATTTCGCCAAACTCGGAAGGATGACAGGCTGAGTCAACCCCCTGGTATATTAATTCAGCGGCCGACAGGGCTTGAACTCAGGACCCTAGGATTCCAAGCCGCCACCTAACCACTGAGCCAAACACCAGGCAACTTTTTACTTTTCACTGTGAAGGTGAAAAGGGGTGGGGGAGTTGGGTTGTGGTGTTTGAGTGGTGTTGGAGTGTGTGGAGATGAGTACAGTGTGCAGGAGGTTCACAAACATCGATGAACATTCACTCGTCTGCCCGCTCGAACAAAATCATGGTTTTTATTTTATTATTTATTTTTATGACACCTTTTTCTGATATGTTTATTTGTTGTTGATGTTTGGTAGAGGGACATTGTAGTATCAGTTGTTGAAATGGAGAATGAATATGATATCGGTTTAGCACAGTGGCACGACGTTGTGCATTTAAGAGGTCTGTTCTTTTTCACTGAAGACAAATATGAACGAGTCTGCTGCTTCTGATGACAACTGTCTGATCCTCATCCACATCCACCAAGCCAAAAAATCCCGATCTTTGGAAGCATCTCGAGTAATAAATTTATTTTCCTCTTCTGAACTTTAAAAAAATATGTTTTGGATATTTCTATCTCAACAAATGTACAAGAAATTAACTTTCAATCTTTTTTTCAACTTATGCAAAATGCTGGAGACGTGGCAAGAAAGGGAAGGGCTGTGGCAACAATGTCCATATCATGTAAGGAAGAGAAAAAAATCCCTTCGCAATGTCGTGACATGAAACTTAAAGCAATAGAAATGGTGTTCCTTTCAGGAAATTGAAGCTATTCCTGTCGTTTCACAATCACATTTGCTCCTTAATTATTTCTGTAGCATAGGTTAGATGTTTCAGCAAACCTGTGTTGGCTTTTGTGTGAGGTGGCTGACTTGGGATCTTAGGATCCTGAGTTTGAGCCAGGTTTCCACTGAATTAACACCAGTGGGGTTGATTCAGCGTGTTATCCTCTGAAGTCGGCGAAATAAGTACCAGTGTCCTGGTATAGGGTATAGCATCAGCAGCATAGGTGTGCCCCAACATAATGATAGCTACCGCAGCCAAGGTGCACACGCAAGAAGATGAAGAAGATGTTAAGTGCTGGGGATTGCTTTGAGTTGATGTACTCAGATGTGTGTCCTTGGTTGGAATCTTGATCCATATTGTGTTCCATCTGCTAGCACTGGGTTTTGGTGGATATTCAAGATCGCATGTCTCTGCAAAGAGTTGTCGAGTTATCGCTGGTATCCTGAACAAATTACTTATTCTTGTGAGTCAACAAAAGCATTGGCCAACTGATTCGTGAAAGACTTGGGCCACGACCGTTCCCACCGCCAGACCCTATAATAAGGGAGGGGTAGCAGAAGAAGACGAGAAGAAAGAAAGTTTAATCTCTTCAGAATGTCGATCGAGAAGAAGTGCAAACGACAAGTGTCAGGTGAGAAGCGATCCACGGAATTCACTTCAACTCGATGCATCAAATATTAATCTTCATTTTCAAATATTTGATTCATAATAAAGCACGGAACAACTGCTCTGTACAATATTATATCAGAATAATACCACAAATACTGTCAGCCAATCAAGGAATTCTGAGGAGTCCATTGATCCCATCATGATTCCTACATGAACAACACATTAATTAAATTAATCAGTTTATTTACTTTTTACTTATCACTTTGAATGATACTTATCACTTACTTACTTTTACTTATCACTTTGAATGATACATCACTTTTTACTTATCACTATCAAAGGCGGAGGAGCTCCTTGTGAGCCAACGGCCATCCATATCTAGTGCCCAACTGTGTCTGCGGACGTCCTCCTGCAGTTGGGTTACTTTTTATAGGAGGATGGTGGCAGGATTTGCACTCAGGCACCGTAAAATCCTTCATTCCGCAAAACACAAAAACGCAAAAAATTCTGAAAACCCACTCCGTGGGAGTACCTCCTGTGCAGCTTCCCTTCGCAGGGCAGCTCACCGGTGACGGGATTGGGGCAAAGCCTTCGGACCCCAATCGTTGATGAAAGGAGGGAAACCACGAGGTAACATCCCCGGGTCAGATTGCGGGAGAGTGTGTCGGAGTAGTGCTGAGGTGTCGTCCACCAGACGGCGGCTCCTTGGGTTAACCTGAGGCGGTCCCTTCGGGTGGGTGCCTGGAATGTCCTATCCCTAAGAGAGGATGATCACCTGTCTCTGTTATCATCTAGGCTCAAGCTGTTGGACATCGGTATTGCAGCACTCTCTGGGTTCGGAGACCGGATTGCGGCGAGATAATGGTGGGTGGTTACACCTACTATGTGGTCTGATGGTTACCATACTCAAGGAGTTGCTGTCGCTATGTCCAATAAGCTGACCCCAATGATAATTGAGGTACACCGGTCAACGAGCGAATTATGAGACGAAGGATTCGTCAATCCTGAGGTGTCATTCCCCCTGGTCTCTGTCTATGCTCCGACTGAGGCGAGTGACCTCACCGTGAAGGACACATTCTACGCCACGCTCGAGTCTGTGTGGTATCAGTGCCCCAGACGAATAACATTCTAGTCTTGGGGATTTCAATGCATCGACGGGAACTGATAGGGATGGTTATGAGACATGTGTTGGTCCCCATGGGTCAGGAACTATGAAACAGAATAGGACTAAGTTCCTTGACTTTGCAAGAAGTCATGGACTTAGGGTGGCTGGTTCATGGTTTCAGCGCCACAAGCTCATCGCTGGACTTGGTATTCACGCTGGCGGTGTGGCAAAGGAGATTGACCATGTCCTCGTTGACGGTCGCTGGAGGATGATCCAGGACTGCAGGGTCACCGAGTGCTCAGTTCCTTAATACTGACCACCGGCTGGTTGCAGCAACTCTAAAGCTGCACCTTAAATCCTGGAGAATGGTCCATCCCAGTCAGGCTGATGTTGGCAAGCTCAAGGATGAGAGAGTAGCTGGGAGTTTGCGAACAGGCTGAGTGGACATTTGGGGTGTCTGGGTGCTTTGGGGGTCCTGAAGAGTTGTGCAGTGCCTTCAAGACAACCGTCCTTGATGTTGCCGGTGGATGTCTTGGAACTCACCGCAGGCAAAGAAGAATTTTGTCTCTCAAGGGACACTGGATACCATTGACCAGAGTCGCAGGGCCAGGCTGAATGGCAGAGCTGAGCTGTTCAGGGAGCTGAGGCGTAAAACTGTACATGCATTAAGGGTGGACAAGGAGGCCTATGTGCGAGGAATCTATGAGGGGGTAGGCATCACCTGTGGACAGGTGATTCTCGTCTCGCTTACAGGGGAATTTGCGCATTGCGTTCATCCAAGCCCATCCATCGGAGCACTGCAGTTAGAGCAGTGAGTGGTAGGCTCTTGACAGAGGAGTCTGAAGTGAAGGCCCGCTGGGCCAGTTACTTTGAGCGGTTGTACCAGGCTGATCCCCCAGCTGGCGAGTTGGACGTCAAGGGTGTTACAATCCCTGATGCTGACCCTCCAATCAACTGTGGTCCACCTTCGCTTGTGGAAACACGCTGCGGTGAACCGGTTGAAACGGGGTAAAGCTCCAGGGATCTGTGCATCCATGCTGAACTTCTCAGGCTGGTGGAAATGCTGCACTCGTGTCGTTGCATGCAGTTTTGTGCTCTGCCTGGAACACAGGCATGATCCCAAACTGATTGGAAGAGGGGCCTTGTTGTCCTCTCTGGAAAGGGAAGGTTGATCGCCAAGACTGCAACAACTACCGAGGGGTGACGCTGCTCTCAGTGCCGGGCAAGGTCTTTGCTCGGATAATTCTTGAAAGGGTTCGCCACCATATGCTTGAGCACCAGCGTCCAGAACAGTCAGGCTTTACACCAAAGAGGTCAACGATTGACCGTATCTTTGCTCTTCGTGTCTCACCGAACGCAGACGAGAGTTTCGGCAGGGGCTGCTTACAGCCTATGTTGATCTCTCTAAAGCGTTTGATTAGTGAATCGGAGCCTCTGGAGGATTCTTGGTCTTCGTGGGTGCCACCAAAACTGATTGATCTGATGTCAGAACTCTACTCTGGTACTGAGAGTGCTGTGAAGTGTGGTGGTACCATCTCTGACTTATTTCCAGTTGTTACTGGAGTTCGTCAGGGGTGTGTACTGGCCCCCACACTTTTCAGCACTTGTATGGACTGGATTTTAGGGAGGATGTCGGAAAGATCAAGCTGTGGTGCATCGTTTGGGAATGTCAAGATCTCGGACCTTGATTTTCGCAGATGATGCAGTCATCTTTCGGAGACTTTAGATATCCTTTTGGGGGCCCTCGAGGTGCTGAATGAGGAGTCGGAGCCGCTGGATTACGGGTTTCTTGGTTCAAAACTAAGATCCAGGCTTTCAATGACATCTTGGATGCTGCTGTCCTGTCTGTGCCTGTTTGTGGTGAGGAATTGAGGTCGTGGAGAGATTCACTTACCTTGGCGAGTGATATTCATGTCTCTGCTGGCTGTGAGTCAGAGGTCAATAGACGTCTGGGTCGGGTCTGGGGAGTCATGGATTCACTGGATCATATGGTGTGGCGCTGCCGGTACCTGTGCGGGAGGACGAAAGTCCGAGTCTTCAGGTCCTTGGTGCTTCCAGTCTTGCTCTATGGATGCGAGACTGGACTCTGACCAAGGATCTGAGACGGAGACTTAATTCCTTTGGTACCAGGTCTCTCGGAGAATCCTTGGCTATCGCTAGTCAGATTTCGTGTCCAACGAGTGGTTGCTGAGAGAGACTCGGATGAGATTTGTTACCCTGCATGGTCCGTGAGCGTCAGTTGCGGCTGTATGGACATGTGGCTCGTTTTCCTGACGCTGATCCTGCTCACCAGATTCTCTCAGCGAGGGAGTCTCGTGAGTGGAGGAGGCCAATGGGCCGACCACGTGCCTCGTGGTTGCAGCAGGTTGACCAGCATCTCAACAGAATGGGGATGGCCTGGCATCTGCCTGGGGAAGGCCAGACGGAGGCCCCTGGAGTACCGGCGGAAAGTGGACGCAGCGACGCGCTGTTCTGGCACATGCTCCATACCTGACCTGACTTTGAATGTGAAGGGGGGGGGGAGTTGGGGATGTGGTGTTTGAGTGGTGTTGGAGTGTGTAGAGATGAGTACAGTGTGCAGGAGGTTCACAAACATCGATAAAACATTCACCGTCTGCCCACCTCGACCAAATTCATGT
>CM068952.1:28263974-28276487 GCA_035128595.1 Eptatretus atami | reverse complement strand
TACATTGTCCCCTCTCCCAAACATCACAAAAAATTAAACAATATCAGAAAAAGGTGTCATAAAAATGAATAATAAAATAAACACCATGATTTTGGTCGAGGCGGGCAGACGAGTGAATGTTTTATCGATGTTTGTGAACCTCCTGCACACTGTACTTCATCTCTACACCATCCAAACACCACTTCAAACACCACGTCGCCCAACTCTGCACCCACCCCCCCTCTCACATTCAAAGTGATAAGTAAAAGGAAACAAAACTGATTAATTTATAATGTGTTGTTTCATGTAGGAATCATGATGGGATAAATGGACTCCTCAGAATCCTTGAGTTGGCTGACAGGATTCGTGGTATTATTCTGATATAATATTGTACAGAGCAGTTGTTTCCGTGCTTATTAATGAATCAAATATTTGAAAATGAAGATTAATATTTTGATGCGTCGAGTTGAAGTGGAATTCCGTGAATCGCTTTCTCACCTGACACTTGTCGTTTGCACTTCTTCTTCGACGACATTCTGAAGAGATAAACTTTTTCTTCTCGTCTTCTTCTCTACCCCTCCTTATTATAGGTCTGGCGTTGGAACAGTCGTGGCCCATCTTTCACAGAATCAGTTGGCCAATGCTTTTGTTGCTCACAGAATAAGTAATTGTTCAGGAATACCAGCGATAACTGCGACAACTCTTTGCAAAGATACATGCGATCTTCGACATCCACCAAAACCTCCACCGCTAGCAGATGGAACACTTAATATCTGGATCAAGATTCAATCAAGGACACACATCTGAGTACAAGCACCTCAAAGCAATCCCAGCACTAGAAACATCTTCTTCATCTTCTGCGTATGGCAACGCTTGGCTGCCGGTCGCTATCATTATGTTGGGGCACAAACTATCCGCTGATGCAATAACCCTAATACCAGGACACTGGTACTTATTTCGCCCGACTTCAGAGGGATGACAGGCTGAATCAACCCCACCTGGTGTTAATTCAGTGAAAACCTGGCTCAAACTCATGATCCCAAGATCCCAAGTCAGCCACCCTAACACAACCCAACACCTAGGCTTGCTGAAACCATCTAACTATGGTACAGAAAATAATTAAGGAGCAAAATGTGATTGTGAAACGACAGGAAGCTTCAATTTCCTGAAAGGAAAACTTTCTATTGCTTGTACGTTTCATGTCACGACATTCCGAAGGGATTTCTCTTCTTTACATGATATGGACATTGTTGCCACCAGCCCTTCCTTTGCCAGTCTCCAGCATTTTGCCTAAAGTTGAAAAAAAAAGATTGAAAAGTTAATTTCTTGTACATTTGTTGAGATAGAAATATCCACAAACATGTTTTTAAAAGTTCAGAAGAGGAAAATAAATTTATACTTGAGATGTTCCAAAGATCGGGATTTTTTGGCTTGGTGGATGTGGATGACTGGATCAAACCGACGTCATCAGAAAGCAGGCAGACTCGTTCATGTTTTGCTTCCCTGAAAAAAGAACAGACTCTTAAATCCACAACTTCATACAAACGTGCGAAACCAGATATCATATTCAGTCTTCATTCAACAACTGACACTACATTGTCCCCTCCACCAAACATCACAAAAATAAACAATATCAGAAAAAAGGTGTCATAAAAATAAATTAAAAATAAAAACCATGATTTGGTCGAGGCGGGCAGACGGTGAATGTTTTATCGATGTTTGTGAACCCCTGCACACTGTACTCATTCTAACACACTCCAACACACTCAACACCACTCCACTCCCACCCCTTCAATTCAAAGTCAGGGTCAGGTTATGGGAGCATGTGCCAGAACAGGCGTCGCTGCGTCCACTTTCCGGCGGTACTCCAGGGGCCCTCCGTCTGCTTCCCAGGCAGATGCAGGCACCATTCCGCCATCTCCTTGAGATGCTGGTACCTGCTGCAACCGAGGCCGTGAGTCGGCCCAATTGGCCCTCCTCCACTCACGAGACTCCCTCGCTGAGAGAATTGGTGAGGCAGGATCAAGGTCAGGAAAACGAGCCACATGTCATAAGCGCAACTGACGTCACCGGACATGCAGGTACAAATCTCATCCGAGTCTCTTCAGCAACCATCGTTGGAGACACGAAATCTGACTAGCGATAGCCAGAAATTCTCCGAAGAAGACCTGGTACCAAAAGGAATTAAGTTCCGTTCAAAGATCCTTGGTCAGAAGTCAGTCCTCGCATCCATAGAGCAAGACTGGAAGACCAAAGGACCTGAAGACTCGGACTTTCCGTCTCCGCACAGTACGTCAGTGCAACACCATATGATCCAGTGATCCATGACTCCCCAGAACGCCGACGCCAGACGTCTATTGAACTCTGACTCACGCCAGCAGAGACATGAATATCATTATGCAAGGAAAGTGAATCTTCCGAAACCTCAATCCTCACCACAAACAGGCACAGAGCAGGACAGCAGCAATCAAGATGTCATTGAAAGCCTGATCTTAGTTTTTGACGCAAGAAACCGTAATCCAGCGGCTCGACTCCTCATTCAAGCACATCGGGGGCCCCCAAGGATATCTAAAGTCCTCCGAAAGATGACTGCATCATCTGCGAAAATAAGGTCCGAGATCTTGACATTCCCAAAGCGATGCAACCGCAGCTTAGATCTTTCCGACATCCTCCTAAAATCCATCTACAAGTGCTGAAAAGTGTGGGGGCCCAGTACAACACCCTGACCGAACTCCCAGTAACAACTGGAAATAGTCAGAGTGGTACACCACATTGCACAGCACTCTCAGTACCAAGTAGAGTTCTGAATAGATCAATCAGTTTTGGTGTGGACCCAACGAAGACCAAGAATCGTCCAGAGGGCATCCCGATTCACTGATAAAGGCTTTAAGAGATCAACATAGGCTGTAAGCACCTGCCGAACTCTCGTCTGTCGTTCGGTGGAAGGACAGAGAGAAGGATAAGGTCCAATCGTTGCCTCTTTGGTGTAAAGCCTGACTGCTTCTGGCGCTGGTGCTCAAGTCATATGGTGGCGAACTCCTTCAAGAATTATCGAGCAAGACCGTTGCCCGGCACTGAGAGCAGCGATCACCTTGGAGTTGTTTGCCAGTCTTGGCGATCACCCTTCCCTTTCCAGAGAGGGACAACAAGGCCTCTTCATCAGTTGGGATCATGCCTGTGTTCCAAGGCAGAGCACAAACTGCAATGCAACGAAAACGAGTGCAGCATTTCACCAGCTTGAGAAAGTTTCAGCATGGATGCTAAGATCCCCTGGAGCTTTACCCCGTTTCAACCGGTTCAAATCCCGCAGGCCGGTGGTTTTTTTCCCACAAGCGAAGATGGACCACATGATTGAGGGTCAGCATCAGGATTGGTAACCTTGATCGTCAACTCCGACAGCTGGGGGATTCAAGCCTGGTACAACCGCTCAAAGTACCGGCCAGCGGCCTTCTTCAGACCTTCTGTCAAAGAGCTACATCATATGCTCTAACTGGCGGGCTCCGAGGGATAGGGCTTGATGAACGCAATGCGCGAAATTCCCCTGTAACGAGACGAGAATCCACCTGTCCACAGGTGATGCTCTACCCCCTCAAGATTCCTCGCACATCAGGCCTCCTTGTCCACCTTCTGCACTGTACAGTTTTACGACCTCAGCTCGTGAACAGCTCGTCTGCCATTCAGCACTGGCCTGCGCTCTGGTCATGGTATCCAGTGTACCTTGAGAGCAAATTCTTCTTTGCCCTGCGGTGAGTTCCAAGATCCACCACGGAACATAAGAGGTGTTTGCAGGACACTGCACAACTCTTCAGGACCCCCCAACGCACCCCAGACACCCCAAATGTCATTCAGCCTGTTCGGCAAACTCCTCAGCTACCTCTCCATCCTTGACGCTTGCCCAACATCAGCCTGGACTGGGATGGGTACATTCTCCAGGATTTAAGGTGGCAGCTTTTGAGTTGCTGCAACAAGCGCGGTGGTCCAGTATTAAGGAACTGAGCACCCGGTAAGAAACCTGCCGTCCTGGATCATCCTCCACGACAAGCTCAACGAGGACATGGTCAATCTCCTTTGCCACATGCCACCAGCGTACTGAATACCAAGCCAGCGATGAGCTTTGCTGGGCGCGTGAACCATGAACCAGCCACCCTAAGTCATGACTTTTGCAAGTCAAGGAACTTAGTGCTATTCTGGTTTCATAGTTCCATGACCCATGGGGATTGATAAGTGAATGTGATTAGGAAAAACCTTCAGATTGGTAAGGCTTTAATTTCAACTTTGATTCGGCCGTCTCTAACAAGCAGAGAAAAAGAGAATTATAATTGTTATCACACACGCAGGGTAAAAAGCAATTAGCCAGCAAAGTACATGGAGTCTGGTACACCTCTCAATTCCCACCATTTAAGGAGCAGCAAGTGAAACACAGATTTAATGGCCAATGCCCAGGGACAGTCCACGACCGCACGAGCGACACCCGGTTTTTATCTGTCCTGCGCGCGAGCCACGCGTCACGTGATCATTCGTCAACTTCATCGCTTATTTCACCAACATTCTCCCGCATCCTCTAAAATGTAAACCAAGGGGGTCCAACTATGCAGCCACCATGATTACTTCAAAAGTAAGAGGAGCATACATTTTCAAGCAGTGAGAGCCATTTAAAACTACAGGAGCATACATTTCAAGCAGTGAGAGTCCATTTAACTACAGGGGCATACATTTCAAGGGCAGTGAGAATTAATTTGGAAGTTTATAGAAAGCATATGATGGGTTATCAAGGGATGGCCGTAATTCCCTTTACAGATTGAGTCCGGCGAGGGGTTTTATCCGTCGGCCTCTCCGGGAGTTATGGCGGTTTCACTTTGGGGAGGCTTTCGATTTCCAACCTGAGGAGCCCTCGATTCGTGCCCGGGGATGTCTCCACGATTTGCTCTCGGGTGGGATGCGGTAGCCCCGTCTACACATCCCCAGACGCCACCATTCACGGGTGAGGTGCACCTGAGGGAGAAAACACCTGGGAGGGAATGTTCCAGAGGGAGGAGAACCGCGGGGGGAGTACCAGAGGGGGAAGGTCCCGTGGGGAGCTAGGTGCGAACCGACACCGTGGTCTCCCTGCATCAGAAGTCTAACATGAGCATACTCAGGATTAGCATCGATGAGTTCGACCTTCTCCACAATTGGTTCATAACTTTGCTTGTCGTAACCGGCGCTTCATGAACCACGTACCCGGATAGGTTAGCCAGTCGCACGAAGGTCGCCGGTATACACGTCGTTTGGTGAGCAACATTCGTTCATGCGGAGTAAGCATTGATGGACGTACAGAGGAAAGAGCGTATGGAATTCCAGGGCATACGGGAAGGGTACCTCCCCACCAGCCCGAGCCCGCAGTCCTCTCGATTTGAGTGCCCAGGGTTACGGCTTTCCAAATGACCCCGTTATATCGTTCCACCAGCCCATTCCCTTGTGGGTTGTAACTCGTGTTCGAACTAGTTTTGCTATGCCGTTGTTCAAATATAGGAACCGTTTGAGTTCGGCCGACATGAAACACGGACCTCTGTCAGAATGTATGTACGAAGGTTTTTCCCAAACATGGCAAAGAGTTCAGAGAGACATCACGATACAGTGCCCGAGGGTCATATCCGAGCAGGGGAATGCGAACGGGAAACCTTGAGTATCTGTCAAACACAACAGTGAGTACAATATCGGTTTTCTGTCTCAGTCGCAAAAGGCCCTTTGAAGTCGATGTTGAGTCTCTCGAAGGGTGAAGTAGCCTTGATCAAAACCTGCCCCGGGCGGCGCATAGAATCATGGGTTTTAAGTTTCGGGGCACAAACAGGGCAAGAAGCACTCACTTGTTTTAACATCTTCGATAGAATAGGGAAAGGTTTTGTCTACGTACAAAGTGTGCCATCCAGTCCACCCCTGGGTGGGCAAGGGAGGCATGGTAGGTCTTGCAAGGCACGACCTGATGTCGCCGAACAGTGACGCCGGAGAAGGCGTCGGCAGGCGGGTTTTTCCTTTCCCAGGCCGATAAAACAATGTCGTAATTATAACAAGATAAGACTATTCCGCCAATCTCCAATTATTTTGTCATTTCTTAATTTTCCCGTTGGTTTTTCCCATCAAACAATAAAGGCGCACGGATCGCTGGTCCCGGTAAAAAAATTGAAAGGTTTTGGAAGTGTTGCCCAGTAAAATAATGTCTCCATTTACGTAGGGCTTTTCGACAATTAGCGTAGCTTCCTTCTCTAATCGCCGAGTGTCTCTGCTCGCTTTACAGATAGGGTTCTCGAGAAGAACGCGACGTGTCGGCCGGACTGTTGAGCGTCGCGGCGATCGCGTTGAATGCGGAAGCGTCCGTTTCTACCACGATCGGCACGTGCTACGATCGATAATACTACGGAATTACTGATATCAATACCTTTGAGCTGTGGGAAGGGCCTTTTCACAACAGCGGCATCTACGGGAAGCTCTTGCAGTGCAACCAGAGGATGTATTTTTCTCTAGAGTATTTGGGATCCACCTGCTGTAGTACGCGAGAAATCCGATCACACCGACGTAATGTTGCAGGTCATGGGTGGGGTAGCTCGCGAGCGGAGCCGCAAACGTTCAGATCGGGCTTGAATTGTGCCGTCGGCATTGTGTATCCGAGTAGATCGAATTGACTTTACCGAGAATACGCATTTGTCAAGTTCAGCGTCAGATTATATTTTCTAAGAATACTCAAGAATCTGTTCCAGAATTCGCGTCATGTTTCCCCCTGATCCTTTCCGCACAACCGTGACATTGTCCACGTAACAAACAGTGTCTTTGAGGTTTTCATCCGAGATGATGTCGTCACATAGACTCGCGGAAGCAGGCCACTCCATAGTGACACCGGAACGGGATTCTTCTAAATTGATAGAGTCGCCTGCCCGCCTCGAATGCGGTGTAAGGTTTGTCTTCCCTCTCGAATGGGAATTTGATGATACGCGCTCTGCAAATCAATGGTGCTGAATACTTTGAATTTGGCCACTCGTTCGCCATCCTTCGTCTATGCGCGGCAATGGTAGCATGAGGTGGGTGAGCGATTGACCGTTTGGAATAATCCGACAACCATTCGTTGTCTATGTTCCTGGTTTGGAGGTCACCAATACTTGCGCGCCCTGGCGTAAATCGCTCCGGCTCTATAACCTTCCTCCAATAATCGCTTAGATCTCAGAAGCGATGAAGTTTCGTATCGGCAGTGGTATAACGTCGCAGATTTGATCGCTTAATCGGTTTTGCAGTCGGCGATAAGTTTGAACAGCATGGGGGGGCGATAACCTGCGGTGGTCAGAGCATTCAGAATTAGTCGGGGTTTGTTTCCGCCAAAGGGTATGTTCGACACTCGTGTGTTTGCTTGAGGACATTATGCCCCAAGATTAACATCCGCACATAAATCACGAAGCACGCAGTACCCTTACATCCCGATGTGTGGGTAGCCCTTTACCGTCTAGTTTCGAGACTTACAGTACCCTTGTGCGCTTGACTGTAGCGATGGTCGAAGCCATGCATACCGTATTGTCGGTCGGGTAGACCTTCCATTTTCTGTCTCTCGCTAGTGAGCTATCGACGAAACTTTCCAGAGCTGCCGGATCGATCAGCGCCTCGCCAATATGCCCGTTAATTCGTACTTTGATGATAGCTTTTGGATTTAGATTTCCCGGGTGAAGGCTGCTGTCACCTTCTTTTGGTAATGAGGGCAGCGGAAGGTGGGTATTCTTCTAAGAGTAGATTTGCAATACCCTGGCATAATGTCCTTTCTTGTCACAGTTTCATGCATGTGGCATCCCTGGGGGGCATTTGCTAAGCGGGGGTGTCTTTTATACCACAAAAGAAACATTTACCAACGCGGAGTGGTTGCCCCGAGGACTTCGACGTGGTCTGGGTGTCCGATTCTCGGGATTAATCTCCATCCTCAGCATCGGTGTTGCCCGGGGAGTTCTTTGAGTTTCCGGTGGTAGCCCGCATTCATTACAGCACCGGTGGTCCCAATAGCCTCCGCTTGCTGCTGTGCGCGTTTCCATAGCTCGGGCCTGGTTGGCAACCGTTTAAGATCGGGTTGTGCTTTTTCCAAGCAAGCGTTGCCGGATGGGGGCTTGACTTGAAGCCCCTGGATCGAAGGCCTCCCGGGTCGCTTCATCTCGATGTTCCTCAGGCGGTTACAGCCGCGAAAATTGGGCAGTCCTTTGCCCATCTGCTTCAGAGCTTGCAGGTACTGATCGACTGTCTTCGCCGGTCTCTTGCCTGCCGGGGTTGAGAAGATGTCTTGTGTATACCTGCGTTCTTGCGCTTCACGTAAAGCGCTCGCAGCAGCGTCGATCGCTGCGTCGTAAGCGTCACAACTCCGAGAAGGCCTGAATACGCTTGGCGAGAGACATGGTTCACGAGTGCGGCCAGTTTTTGTCGGCTCCCTCTTCATGATTGGTCAGGTAGTGTGAGAAGGAGCGGTACCAAATGGGTCCACTTTCCATCTCCGAGTCGGTAGCGTTCGGGTCCGATGAATCTCTCCGGCTTGTAGATCTTTGTCCATGATCGGGTTGATGCAGCCAAAAGAAATCAAGTGAAATAAATTGTAATGAATGTTGATAGGAAACCTTCAGAGATTGTAGGCTTTATTCCACTTGATTCGAGCCGTCTCTACAGCAGAGAAAAAGAGAATATATATTGGTTATCAACACACGCAGGGTTAAAAGCAATTAGCCAGCAAGTACAATGGAGTCTGGTACACTCTCAATTCCCACCATTTAAGGAGCAGCAAGTGAAAACACACAGTTAATGGCAATGCCCCAGGGACACGTCCCACCGCCGCAGGCGACACCCCGGTTTTTATCTGTCTGCGCGCGAGCCAGCGCGTCACGTGATCATTCTCACTTCATCCTTATTCACACCACAGGGACCACACATGTCTCATAAACCACCCTTCAGTTCCAGTCCGATGCCATTAATCCCCCAAGACTAGAAGTGCATCTCGTATGGGGTCAACTGGATAACAAACTACAGACTCAAGCGTGGCGTAGACTGTGTCCTTCACGGTGAGGTCACTCGCCTCAGTTTGGAGCAATAGACAGAGCAGGGAAATGACACCTTAAGAAGTGACGAATCCCTTCATCTCATAATACGCTCGTTGACCGGTGTTACTCAATTATCATTTGGTCAGCTTATTTGGACACAGGCTACAGCAACTTCCTTGAGTATGGTAACCATCAGACAGGCAGCGACAGACCATAGTAGGTGTAACCCCCACCATTAATCTCGCCGCATATCCGGTCTCCGAACTCAGAGAGTGCTGCAATACCGATGTCCAAACGCTTGAGCTCAAAGATGAATAACAGAGACAGGTGATCATACCTCTCTTAGGGATAGGAACATTCCCAAGGCACCCACCCGAGGGACCGCCTCAGGTTAACCCAGGAGACCGCCGTCTGGTGGACGACACGCTCAGCACCCTTCCGACACACACAACTCACTGTTGTGGATTTTTCAACCCACCCATTGTGATCGTTTGAAGGATCTTCCTGGTTTATTGTGGAATCCCTATTTAACTTCAGGGCCTTAAAACGTCTCGCCGATTCGTTTTAAATGTATCCCTGCCGTACACTTCATTCATGAACAAACAGAACCCCCATTTGTTGCAATATATATGATTCTATTTTAATTTTGTCTTACTTTTTAGTTAACCATAAAAACCAACCAGATTAATTCACTTTCCACATCTTAAGTACATTACATCAGAGAGTTTTATTATTACTTGTAACTGTGGTCAGTCCAAGGAGTACAAGCCACTGAGAATGCCATACATCCTCACGTGATTGCAACTCAAACAATTTTACATTTCAAAAGCATTTTTACTTTCATGGGGAGTGGTGGGGTTGGCCAATCAAACTGGCATACGTGTCTTCTAGGTGAGAAGTACACCGACGTTACATTTCAAGGCAAAGGTTTGCTGTTATCGCCCAGGTCACACTGCTTCCAGAAACAGAACATTTTTATCAACATTTAGGGCAAAAGACTCTTGGCCGTAAAAAGGACAGCCAATTCGACCTATAGCATAAATTTAAATTTTCTAAACCCAATTTGTTACAATTAGAAACTTTAATATAATTTTTCCCACACTCACCCCGTTTTTTCCTTTTAAAGGAAATTTGAATAATTATATTACACAATGATTAACATGGTTCCGCGTTCCTGAAAGGAAGAAAAGATATTCATTACTTCAAGTTCAATCAACATATGGCAGGCGAGTGATCATATCAAAAATGAGTGCGTTTCAATTTACGCAAGCAAACCCAACGGGAAACACGTCCGAAGCACTCCTTGAAGCTGAGGAGAAGGTAGATGTTGGCATAGTACGAAGCTTGGGCGGACACTGGGTTGAAGGAAAGCGCAGTGTGGAACTCCAGGCCTGTCGTACATTGAAAGCAACCACAGCAAGTTCATGATGTATTTGCAGAGCAGCAATCGAGAGTAGTGGTGAGAAATTCCTTCAGGCAAGGCACCAAACAACAACACCAGACGTTAAGACTTTGCTCAACCTTCTCCTCAGTGGGTTTTTTTTTCTTATCTTTTCCCACATTGCTCCATCTTTTCTCCTCAGGAAGGGGCATGATCACGTGTTGAATGCTCAATCAACGCCAAATCTGGGTTTCCATCGTCCAATCTTTCCGTTGAAAGTTCTTTCCAAGCTTCACCAGAGAAATGTACATTGCTTCAAAGAAACTGTTTTAAACACTCCGAAACAAACAAAAAGCATCAATTAAACACAAATCAAAATAAACGTCATGGGCACATTAGTTAAATAAGACTAAAAAGGTTCTTATAGAAGCATTAAATTGCATTATATGTCATATCAATATTTTCAATCCTTTCCCTTGTTATTTCCAAAACAACATGCTAAAAATATATACAGAAATCTCAGTTGTAGTGTACTCAAAAATCCCATCTCATTTGCTATTTCCCATGTAAAAGCAAACGTCTTTATCAGGGTTCCAATTTGCGATCAATAATTCTTTTTCACAAAAATATTCCATCATTTATAATCCCAAAAAATATGAAAGTAATCTAATTTCTTTCAAGAACCGAATCCAAATTCGATTTTTGCACAGTTACCCATTTTAACAATTCCACATCTGCTAAACAATTTACAGTTTCTTCACTAATAGTTCCAGAGCAACTGCCATTTTTTTTTTAATCTTGATTAATTACTCAGTAACTTTTCCTTATCCTCATTAACATTTGACAAGGGTTTTTTTTAAATTTAGCTTAGTCTGAAAAGAACTTAACACAGTTACCGCACACCCCCATTTTGAGTTCCACTCCGCAAGTTTTCCACACAAAGTTCCACAAAGTTGTAGTACCATTACGGTCTATAAGACGTGTAAAAAGATTCATTTGATTCGGTTCAACTGTCTTGGAGCTAGTGTAACTTTGAAATTTTCAGCGGGAATGCTCAAAGGCCCTCGGACACGCCAAGTTGAGAGGGTTGCCATTGGAAATTATAAACATATAAGAACAAAATGGATGTCAAATAGCGGATAGAGAACACTTAGATTATGCATACCAAATCTCATCGAGTTCCATCTACTGATAACTACTCGGTATCAATTTGAATGAAAAGTACCGGAAAATTTGCGGTTTGATATCGGAAATCCCAAAGTTTTGAGGGGGTGCTGTGGTGAACAAAAGATATAATCGTAAAAATCCGGCTCGATCGTTTGTGCACAATGCATTCCAGTTGATTAGTGTGAAATTTTTCAAATGACCCATCCTGACCATAACCCTAAGGAAGAGTAGCATTTGGCGCGAAGGTATCCCAGCTCTCGCATATTATCGATTTTTTTGCACTAATTGACCTTTGACCGCCTGACCTAAGCAATATCGGTCAAAATGTCCCTTAGCAAAAGTTGTAGCACTTCTTTGCGTGATATGACTGCAAGTTTCATTCGGATCGAGTGCACACCTGGTAGCTTGGGGACCTTCATTTTCGCACAATTTTCGGCATACCCCATTTGTAGGGGGGCACTGCGGTAAACCTAATTCCAATATCACAAAAAACGGAATATTTTGTAGAGCCATCACCTGTGAATGATGCATGCAAATTTCATGCCTTTACGTGGATAATGGCTTTCAGAATTGATTTCGTGTGAATCAGTACCGATTTTGAAAGGTTTTTTCGGCTGTTTGCTAGGGAACCAAAGCGTCGTAGCAACCAATCACAATTTCCAGAGCACTAGGTCATAAGATGTACCTAACCAACCGAGTTTGGTCAAAATCGGCCCAGTTTTACTAACGCAATTAGGCTGATGACTAACCGAACAAACATCCAAACAAACAGAATTACTGACAATAAGGGTCAGCCAGTATTTCGGCGACCCAATCTATATATATATATATATATTCGTCGAGATCCCGGCTGCTAATATCTTTCGCAGCACGGAATACGACGTTATGTTCCGAGCTTTCAAGCATCACGTGTGGACAAAGAGAACACTAAACACACCAACCTTGTGTTTCAATCGG
>CM068952.1:28214912-28231504 GCA_035128595.1 Eptatretus atami | reverse complement strand
CTCCTCACAGCTTTAGTCTTAGATAGGCCCGGATCAATCTAGTAGCCTTGCACTTGAACCGGTCTTCTATGGGCATCTATGTCCTTTCCTGAATTGTGGTGACCCAAAACTGCCATGCAGAATGGTAATGGAAATATTATTACCTGCTCAAAATTTCATCCATCAGACCCATGGTAGAGGGACCATTTGGGTTCAGCTCATCTTCCTGGCATTGGAGGGCAAAAAAAAAAAAAAAAAAAACCCCGGATTAAAGGGACCAGGGTTTTTTTTCGGCCCCATTTCCCCTGAAGGAAGGAAAGAAAAAATGTTTTGAAAGCGTAAACAACGTGGAATCCGGAGAAACATATTTAGAAGAATTTGAACATTTTCCCTAAAACCTGACCTTGCTGCATTCGCATTCTCTTGCCCTGATTTCGTTCCTTGACAAGGCAGATTGAGAATTCAGTCGATCGTTATAAAATTTCTGCCTCTTCCAACATCCTGCCAGCACAAGTAAATAAATCAATTTAAGGTTTGCCAATTTTAAAACAACAAACTCATACAAAACGAGAAGGGCCACTCAGTGGCACGCACCACCTCCACCCCATAATGCCTGATCCATGAGAACATATCTGCCCCAATAAATCTTTGAGATTACCGTCAGTATATTACATTTTTTGGAACCCCATCTCTCAACGGTGAAGATTCGCTTAAAAATTATTAGTCAGTCGAGATCCGGATTTCGGTCTTCATCAAATCTAATCTCGGTTTTGTCCTCCGTCACACACCGAACTTTCCACAAAAAATTTCATCCCGAATCCGTCTACACTCTTTTGAGATATATCCTGCACACAAACTGCTAAACCATTTCCACCTTCGGTGGTGGAGGTGATTAAAATTAGCCTGGCATTTGTTCAACCACCAGTTCATTGGATCCAATGGTAAATCTGGTTAAAAGTACATTTTCTCATAAACTAGGAATGGTGCTGTCAGTGTTAATTTAATCCTCACCCAACAACTCTACTCACTATGTCTTATCTCTCTCACCCAAAAATAACTTCAAAACGAGAACGGTACTCGCGTAGATCACATGCAGTCATGGCCAAAAATATTTTTGGGCACCCTTGCCCTTTAGTTTCGAATAATGCACCACTTCTTCCAGAACATTGTTTAAATAAAAATAAAAATCTTTTGGTATCCACATATATATTTATTTTGGTTGCAGTGGAACAAAACAAAAAAAAGCTGAAATAATTACGAAATATTAGCTTATTCCTCACAGCAATCCTTTAAAATGGCTGGACAATATTATTGGCACCTTTGAAGTTGTGAGAGAGAAAAAATAAGATTTAAGGAGGCTTGATTTCTCTTACTTTGGAATTGAACTCACCTGTGGTGAGTTGCACGTGCCTGCCAACTTATAAAATCACTCGAATTCAACCAGTTGAACAGAGCAAAGGAGTATTCTGCTGTTTGTGTTCACTGTGTACCACAATGAGCATGCTGAATAAAAAAAAAAGAGAAATGGTCTGAGGAAGGTCAGATTGCTAGCCATATTATGAACAATTCTCAGGCTACAAGTCCATTTCCAGAGGACCCTGATTGTTCCTGTGACCCACCATACATACTGTTATCAGGAAATTTAAGGCCATGGCAACTGTAGCCAACTCCCTGGACGTTGGCCGCAAAAAGAAAACTTGATTGGAAATTGCAGCGAAGGATGTTCGAATAGTGGAGAAAGCACCTCAATCAACTGCCAAACAGATTCAAGATGATATCTTCAAACACAAGGTACGAAAGTTTCAACTTTCACTGTACCGGCCGCCAACTCAACGAAAGGTTCTATGGTAGAAGAATCCATGAGGTTCCCACTGTGAGAGAGAGACAAAGAAAAGCCCGACTGGAGTTGCCAAAACACCTATACAAGCCAACATCCTTCAGGGAGAATGTCCTTTCTGACTATGAGACTAAATTAGAGCTTTTTGGAAAAAGCAACATCATCTCCAGTTTGCAGAAAAAAATGAAGCTTTCAAAGAAAAGAACACCTTCACAACATTCCAACATGGAGGAGGTCCGTGATGTTTTGAGGGTTGCCCAGTGCTGCCACTGGCACTGGGTTATCGCCTTGAATGTTGCATGGCATCATGAAATCAGAAGATTACCAAGGCATTTGAGCAACAATTGTTTCAACCCAGTGTCAAGAAAGCTGTATCTCCGTCGGGAAGGTCATGGTCTTTCAGCAGGACAATGACCCCAAACCACATTTCCAAAAACGCACCCAGGAAAGTTTAATACAAAACGCTGGACTGTTCTGAAGTGGCCAGCAATAGTCCAGATGTAAACCCCATTGAATACCTGTGGGGAGATATGAAAACAGCGTTGGAGAGAAGGCATCCTTCAATCTGGGAGAACTGGAGCAGTATGCACAGAAGGGAATGGGCCAAACTGGCCAGTGGGAGGGAGGAAGCTTCATTCATGGTTATAGGAATCACTTCACTGCCAGTTATTTTGTTCTCCAAAGGCTGTGCTACCAAATATTAAGTTGAGGGTTCATTAATTTGTTCATTGCTGTTTCTTTTTATTTTCTTGAATTTTAAAATGGGTTACCAAAAATGGGTAAAATATGTTTCACCATGGGTTTACCAAAGGTTGTTCCTGTTTAACAAATATTTTAGGAGTTTCTATGAAGCAGTGTCCTGGGGTGGATGAAGGAAGGCAGTGGACCATAGTATATCTCGACATTAAGAAGGCATTTCCGTAAGGTACCCCATCGAGAGGTTGTGAGCCAAAGTTGAGGGTTGTGGTGTGGCTGCGTCAGGTAGCTAATTGAATTGCAAACTGCTAAGGTTAGGAGCCAAAGAGTTGGCTGTGAGTGAAGGTGTCTTGCTGTGAGGATGTGTAAGAGCGGGGTGGCGACCTCAGGGATCAGTATCAGGCCATCTATTCATTTATTTACATCCAACGATTTGGATTAGGTGGAGTAAAGAGTAAGCTTTGCCAAATTTGCTGATACAAAGCTTGGGGTGAGGTGGATAGCAGAGGGGTGGTGATCAGATCAGGAAAGTTATTGATACTTGCATCGATGGGCAAAGATTGGCAGATGGAATTAACTGAGCAAGTGTAAGGTGTTGGGATGGGGAAAGAACAATGAAAATAAAATTACAGGAGCAAGTGGTAATTTGAGAGCGTGTCACACAGGAGAAGGATCTGGGGGGTAATAGATATGGCGAGGTAAGCAGGCAGCACAATTGCCAGGCAAGCTATAGGTAAAGCAAATATTGGTTTTAGGCTGTATTCGGAGGGGGGTTATTTTATAAATCAAAAGAGGTTGGTGTTAACATTGATACAGGAATTTAGTTGAGGGCCCAATCTGAATATTGTGTACAGTTTTGTCATCACAGTTCCGGAAGGACTAGATGCCATTAGAGAGGGTTTCACGCACAGGGGCTACTAGATTGATTCAGGTCGGGAGCTCGGACTCAGCTATGAGAATTGGCTGAGGAGACAGGGCTTTCATTTGCAAGAAAGAGGGAGGCGGTTTAGAGATATGATTTAAGATGTTTAAGATAATGGAAAGGTTAGGATAAATTAAATGCGAGATCAATATTCACAGAGTAGGACAGTGGTAGGACCGGGGCATAGCCTGAGAAGTAAAAGAAGAGGACGACGTTAAGACGGTAGTAAGGGGGGGGGGCCGGCAGGACTTTTACTCAGAGTAGTGAATGCCAGGAATGGTCTCCCTGGAAAGATAGTGGCGCAGAAAGAAAAGTAGATAAGTTTCAATCTAGAATTAGATAGGTACCTGAAGTTATGGAAGATTAAGAGGGGGAACAGGGATGTTGACAGGACTTTTAGGAAGTTTGAGCATTGATGAGGTGATTGTGTGCATGCCGCCCAAATGGAGTGCTGTTGGTGGGGGTCTTGTCAAGGGGTGTTGTGTGGTGACGTGTTGTTTAACCAAAGCCATGGCCCTTTCCCCAGAGGGGAAGACGAAAAAAGACGAGGAGAAAAAAATACAAAAACTTAAATATACAAACAATAATAATTAAATAAATTAAATAACCAATGTCACCCTTAGGGTGACCCGTATCTTGCCAAAGGTGACCACGTCAGTGTGACTTCTTTAGTTACACTGAGTTGAACAAGAGCTGCTACCCCAGGAGCGGGACTCTCTTGAGGAATTCTGCCTACGAGATGATCCGATTTTGTTAGAATCGTTCTACAGAGTAACCATTGGAAAAAAATATGCGTTTTTGCCTCATAACGCTCACAAATTGACGTCATAATGTTCCTCAAGCATTGAATATATCTAGAGAAACACTCATCGAGGTCGTTCAATTTGAGGTACTACACGATTTGGTTTTCCTAAAACTTAGAAAATTTTGACCTTTGGGTCGTCCAAAATATCGTTTGACCTTAGCGAAGCGAGAACCTAACCTATTGAAGTGTCTAAGGCCATCTCGTCCCCCAAAAATTTAATCAGCTGGTGCCAGACCAAATGATCAACTATAATCCCAGAGTATTGAAGACTATTCCGATCAAAAATTACTACAAAAAGATAAGGGGTTCTTCTGATCATGGTACTTGGACCTCACTGGACAATTTTTTTGCGACACAAAGGGACCTTGGACCTTAAACCTGCCTTAAATAATTTCAGTTACTGCAGCTGAACAAGGACACCCATATAGCCGCCTCTGATATGCGAGTTACAAAAATTTCCAATTGAAAACTGTGTCGCCAGAGTGATTCTATACCTGATACAGACAAAAATAAAAATTAAAAAATAAAAAATAAAAAAAAACACATGAAGGGTCAAGGCAATCGCCACCAAAATTAATTCAGTCTGAGCGCCAGACACATGAACTATTTCCCATGAAGGGTTGAAGACGATCGATCAAAATACTCAAAAAAATAAGGGTTTTGTCGATAACCCTGATTTGCGAACAAAGTGACCTTTGACCTTTGACCTTTCAAAATTTTATGCGCTGAAAGGGACCTTCCACTAGGCCTCTGATATTGCGAAGTTACAAAAATTTCCAATGAAAACTGTGCTTCTGCAGAAATTTTTTTTCGTGATTACAGACAACAAACAAAAAAAAAAAAACAAAAAAAAAACATAGACTGACTACATTTCTTGCAAAAAACTTCGTTTTTGGGCAGATATAATATGCGTTTGCCTCATAACGTCACCAAAATGGACGTCAGTAATGTCTCAGACTCGATATATCTAGAAAGCACTCACTGAGGTTGTTCAATTTGAGGTACTACCCATAGGTTCCTAAAACTTTGAAATTTGACTTGGGGTCAAATATGTTGACCTTATGGCGCTAACCATGAAGGTCAGGGCCAATCGCACACCAAAAAATAATCAGCTGAGTGCCAGACCACGAACTATATTCCCATGAAGTTTGAAGACGATCCGATCAAAATTACTCAAAAAAAAGGGTTTTGTCGATACCCTGTATTTTGCGACAAAGTGACCTGACTTTGACCTTTCAAAAAATTTTTATGCGCTGAAAGGGACCTCCATAGGCCTCTTGATATGCGAAGTTAACCAAAAATTTCCAATGAAAACTGTTGTGCTCTGCAGAATTTTTTTTTCGTGATACAGACAAACAAAAACAAAAACAAAAAAAAAATAATTAATAAAAATAAAATTAAAACATATCTTGCAAACACTTTCATTTTGGCAAGATAATAAATACACAAACAAACAAATAAACCAACAAACCAATTCAATTAATATTTTTTAAATTTAGCATTTTTCTTCCTTGGATCTTGTGTATATAAATAGTATGTGTATTCACACAGGCATGATGGGCTAAATGCATCCACCTTGTTAGATTTCTCTTGTATAAAAGGATATCTTAAGTTCTGAATCAAAAACAAAGGTTGCTGTAATATTAACAGTGAAATAAAGAATTGTGGAGACCAAATACTTTTGTCAATTTAAACATATTTTAAGAGAAAATTGTTTGAGTTATTGAAAAAAGTGCAAGGGTGCCAATATTTTTGGCCACGACAGTGTCTCCGCCAGGTTGAACAGTTTACGTTTTGTATCCCACTGAAAGGCCGGATCTGAATCCGGACCTGAAGCAAAATCTAATCAACTTGCTCGTCATCTAACAAACTCATCCACCTAGTTTTGTCATAATCAGTCCACAACTTTTTGAAATATCATGATTATATTGTGTTTAGCATTTTTGAACCTCATGATATATACTGTCGTACTCAATGGTGAGACTCACTTAAAAAAAAAGTTTTTTTTTTAAAATTCTAGTACCTGGATCCAGATTTTCACCAAAATCGAATCAATTCTCCTGTCACACACCCCCAACCTGTTCACTAAAGTCCGTCCCAATCAATCTACAACCTTTTGAGATATCCTATTCACAGAAAGAGACAAACAGATAAATAAACGAGACAGACAGACAGCATGAAAACATAACCTCCATTCATCTTCGGTGATGGAGGTAATTAAAAGAAAGTCCAAATCAAGTGGGATATTAAATTATAAACTAGAAGGCAATTGTTGTTAGAGCGCATACCTCCGCCACGTAATGCCTGATCCACCACAAGAACATATCGGCCCAATACATGTTGAAATATAATCCTTATATTATATTTTTTGAGCCCTATCTCTCAATGGTGAAGAATCACTTTAAAATCCGAGTAGGTCAGAAACAAATCTTCATCAGAATCTAATTGATTTGTCGTGTCACACACCCAACCTGTCCACAACTTTTTGAGATATCATGTATAATCGGTTTCGCCTATTTCTCAATGGTGAGAAATCACTTAAAAATTTATCAGATCCGGGTCCGGATCTTCATCAAAATTTAATCATTTTCTAGTCAAACCCAACCGTCCACAAAATTTCATCGGATCCGTCCAAAAAGTTTTTGAGATATCGCGCTAATATATTTTTGCCCATCTCCAATGGTGAAGAATCACTTTTAAAAAAAATCTCGTAGTCAGACCAGATCCGCATCTTAACCAAAATCTAATCAGATTGTCTTGTCACACATTCAACCTGCCCACAAAATTTCATCCGGATCCGTCGAACAAATTTTTAAGATAATCCTGTACACAGACCAGACAGAAAGAAAGGGGTGAAAAACATAACCTCCTTCACCTTTGCTGGCGGAGTAATAATTTCCGCTTATTCTTTGGATGACACGCAAGTACTTGCATGAAGAAGCGTACATCGGTTTTTCACGTTTTGTGATCAGAAACAAATCGGCACATGTGGACTGTAATCATTTTCGTCGATATCATGCTTTCCTTAAAATCAGAGGCCAAAGGATAAGTCACGTTTATTTTTGGGGTTCTTGTACAACGATTTAACTTAAAAAACAAAAAAAAAAAAAAACATCTGAAATAAATGCATTGTTTATGACCTCCACCACTAAGGGAAGGAGGTTATGTTTTACCCCTGTCTGTCTGCAGGATATCTCAAAAAGTTGTGGACGGATTCACAAAAGAAGAAAAAGATTGTGCCTGTCGTCCTCTATTGTTGTCAATCTGGTACAATGCAGGCGTGTTTCGAAGTGCACTTTGGCCATTTATTGTACAAATACAAAAGCTCTACATTACAGGACCACTTGCAACAACTATTAAGTCAATCTAAGTAAAATGGAAAAAAATAGTCTTGATTGTGAGGCAAACGTCGCTCTGCGTCGGCAGACAGTAAAAACAATGGATGGAATCAACAGGACGTTCTACGGAAGTATGCCAACTACCATTCTCTGCCCACAGCGGGTTAGCACACTTCAATCGACGTTCTATTACATCATTGCCAAGCCAATCTATGATGCTTTTAAAAGCAGCTCACGTTCAAACTTACACTTCTTTCAAAGGCCCAATTATTCCAACATTCTCGTGGGTTCGGGTGGAGAAAGTTTTTGGCCCGAATGCTTCCACAAACTGCTTTTCTGCATGATTTATTTATTCCTGGCATGACCAGGAATTTGATTATTTGTTCATTGAGTAGGTTGATGACTTCCCTACTCTTCATGAAGACGTCATGGGATATTCAACATCTTGCAACTCTTAAATTCTACCACATACGACACCAAGCCGATGTCTATTCAAGGGAAGGCGGCCAACTTTGTGATGCAACATCCTACCTGCTAAAGCTTCCAATCAAACGGATTATTGGAAGAACTAATTTGTCAGGTAGAACTTGGACAGACAGCTCAAGGTGAGTATACTACCTCTATTAAGCAGGTCAAGTTAATGAGGAACTACTTGTATGTAACACAACACACACACACACACACACACACAACAGTATTGTCTGTTTCTGAAGTGTAATATAATTTAAGGATTTCTGTAATAAGTTCACCTCAAACATCGGTCATGAACCGAAAGTAGAACTTAACTTGTAAACAAATGAATGGTTTCCCGACCGCTATGGATCATACAGCTGGGCACCGTTTCTTCCTCAAGTTTCGATTCTTTCAGTCCAGAACCCTCTCCAAACGCGTGGATCCACAAACCTTGCGGTCACAGATCCACAACCTCAGTTGCGTCAAGCAGTCAGTCAACCATCAAATGCAACATCACTAAACAGACTACTCGCTGGAGGATTTAATGTATTATCACATTCTATCATATGATAATACATAAAATCATGCCAAAACAACACACACACACACACACACACACACACACCACACACAACACACACACACACACACACACACACACACACACACCTCCAAATTCCATAATTGCCAGATGGAACTGACTTTTAAAACAAGGTTACAGTTGGCCTGGAAAAGCCAATAACAGTTAGATTGTTTAAGTAGAATGGAAACTGCAGTCACATTATCACACATTCAAAACTACACATTTTTTTTTCTTCTTTTTTTTTTTCTAATTAGTCTTACCCCAAATGGGGTTTGTGAGACTACCCCACATGTCTGTCTGTCTGTCTGTCTGTCTGTATCCACGTCGACTATTTTTGCTTTAATATATTTTTTTTTTCTGCAACCGCTTTTCCGACTATTGAAACTTTAAACATAGGAGGGACCTCCCCATGGAGAATATTTTATTAATAATTCTGATGTCATCGTCCACATAGTATTGGCAGCCATATTGAATTGAAGGGAAAAAAATTGGACATCTCTCAAAACCTAAAATAAAATAAAATTGAGATACATCAAAACTCCCCAAAGGGTATATAGCACGATAACGATGATGTCATCGTTGAAGTGGTACTCCAGGCATAATTGTTCAAATCAAAATCCTTCTCCGAAAAATCTGAAACTTCATACATTTAATCGACCAACACAATGCGAGTGAAGAATAAACATTTACGATGCCATTGATCACGTGGTCTGGTGGTTCATATTGGATTGAAAATAAAAGTGTATTAAAAACAAACAAAAGAGGATGATTATGGGTATATGGCCACAATAGTAGTGTTTGTTAATGATGTATTTTGTTCAGAATGAGCGTGACGAGGTGAGACTATGTGCTCTTACCAAGTGCTGTTCTAGTTATATTTTTGAATCCTTCATTCCCTGTTCAGGGAAGTGGAAGATAATCACATTGTTTCAAACTCAGAATGCAGAACTATGGGCCTCATCTTTACTTTGCAAATGCATACTGTGCACCTTTAGTTGATCATCCACATTGTCATACTCTCAGTACCAGATAACAGGTCTATTTGCTGAAACATGGACAAACATTGTTGAATCCTTGTGAAGTACCATCATATACACAATATGGGGGAATTTTGACTTCTTCCCCTTTTTCCTTGTGTAACACCATACATTCAGTCTCCCTCCTCCATTTATACTTTGTTCTCTTTTCTTTCACACCCTCCAAACAAGGACATCCTCTTTTTCTCCCTTCTCCCTTCCCTTTGAAAATTAAACCCACCTCACTCTCCTGACCCAAATGATAGCGCACACACAAGCACTGAGCACTCGTTTCTGTAACCATTCTCCATGTCCATGATGTGTATTTTCGAGTCATGCTTTGAACGACTGCTCTGTAGCAGACAGCCATTCTCACCTTCTTCTGGAAGACCCCTGTTGATTATTGAGCTGTCCGTGCCGCAGTAATTGAGAATTGGACTGAAGTAGGTGGGTCTCGATCGATTAAGTAAGCTCCCGATTGGTCCTGCCAAAGTAGGGATATGGCGAAATTACACATGTGCGTAGTTTACATTCCAGCAGCAAAACTTTCAACAATCACTAGGTGATAAACTTAACACACAAATGTACGTTACAAACTAGAGAGTTCATAGAATACCTTACCGGTGAAATTTTGAGAAAAAGGACATGGGGAGGGTCTTTTCAACTCTCGTTTGCATTTCTGAGCACAAGCACAAGTAGCCATTTTGTCAGAATCTCGCTGTTCCTCTACCTTCGGAGCATGCAGCAAATGTTATTGCGAGACGACGTAAAGTTTTGCCCAGTACTACGAAACTGATGGTTTATGGAAATGCAAACAAGGAGATTTGTGTTCTACAGGGTTCAAATATATAATTCAATTGAAATGAAATAAAAGCTTTTGAAGGTTGTAGGAAAAAAACAAACAAACAAAAACCATTTATTCAGAAGTTTACACCGTTGATGCACCCTCTTTTACACGTTACATTACCTCTTCATGCCTGATCATGTTCTTCATAACGTCCTGAAAAACTAAGTTTCCTATTTGGAATTATTTTATATTTTGTTTGACTGCCAGACAGGCAGACAGAGAAAAAAAAAACATACAGACTGACCAACATATCTTGCAAAAACTTCGTTTTGGCAAGATATAATTATCTTATTCCTCGCTAAGCATGCGCGCTTGGGACGACATTCCGGACAATTTGCCAATTCAGAGTCAAGTTCTGCTAAACAGTAGGTTTCTTCAGATTAGTGTTCCACATTGTCCAAAGTATTAAAATTCTTTTGAATTAAATGGTTTCCTCCATCATAGACTGACGTCCGTCAGACGGACAGGGTGAACCGATTGCTTAACCCACTGTGCTATTTCACACGGGGCAATGCATATATTTGTCCTCCTATAGTGTTACGAATCTAGCAGCCATGAACACTCAACATTCAGGTCCCTATAGAACAGTTTATATCGGTAAGTGTGTGTTTATAGTTAGGGCCCCCTACCTGTGTCTAACGGGAATTACATGTGTGCGCTCGGAGTTTCGTTTACAACAAATCTCCTTCACTTCACACACCGACGCCATTGCCCACGTTGTTCGGCCACGTACTTGGACGGAGATTTCCATCGCCTCAGACCGGGACTCCACCCAGGAAGGCAGGGGCGTGCCCCTTGTCCAATCACGCCACAGAGAGCGACTTTCCAACGGCACCCCGGCCAATGGGGTTGAGATTGCCATAGAGAGCGACCTTTCCATGGCACCTGGCCAATGGGGTTGAGATGGCCACAGAGAGCGACTTTCCCACGACCCCCGTCCAATGAGGGTGGAGAGCGCCTCACAGCGGCGATTTGCTCACCCCAGAGGAAAAAGGAATATAAAGGAATGCCAGGCTGGTCGTGGTGGTCGTGGAGTCATCGTCATCTCTGATCTTCTCCTTGGTCTTGGTCGATTGGTGCATGGCTGGTTGGAGAGCGCGGTACCTGGTGCTTGGAGCGGCATCGTGTTGCGGGTTCGAGTCCCGCCGAGCCGGATCGTCGAAGACCACACGAGTAGATAGGTCCAAGCACAGGCTCTGGTCTCCAGCTCACCTCCCTCGAGCTGGAAGCCTTCAATAAAGACCCGACGGGGTCCATTTCTGTGTGTGTGTGTATCTGTGTGTGGGCCCGTCTTTAAGTAGCAACTGTACAAGTGCTTCTGTATAAATTTTCATTTCTTTTATAGTCGTGATAGCTCTGCTCTTTGTGTGTTCCCTTCCCCCCATTGCAAAATAAATATCCCCTCTTGGTGAATGTACCAGCTCGTTTCTGTGTTTCTATCATTGGTTTGCTGCGCTGCAAACGGGAACTAGGAAACCTCATTGCTGCCGAAATCGTGCAATCGGCCCGGCAGGATTCTGGTACTCTCTGCTCGGGGTACGGCTCGGATCCGGCTCGGTAACGGCCGGATCGCGCAGATCTGCCGAGGTGAATTTCCCCGTAGTTTGGACGACGTGGGTATTTAGGTAAATTGAAATTGGCAATCGACCCTATCCCACGTGGTCGACCTATTGGTGATCTTCGGTCCGATAAGGACCCGTCGGCTCCGGAGTTATCCGGGGTGCGACACCTATAAATCCTGGGTGTTCGGTGGAGCCGACTCTACTGCTCCATCTAGCGGTCGTGCTCGTCGCCGATACCCGGCTCCACAACAATATTACTTGATCTGCAACGTTTCCAATCAGTGTCATTACGTCATGCTGCTGGAGATACAAAATTGCAGCAAGAGTGCTCGTGTGTGTGTACAATGGCAACGATGAACAAATCCATCCGTGGTAAGCTTGCATGGCTCCTGCCCTGTGAAACAACTCATATAATTCGTACTATCAAGAGTATATGAAGTACCAGCACTACCATAACGGGTTCAATTATTCCAACTTATGGAAGTTTCACCCGAGTCTTTCACGAACAGGCTGGCCAAGCCCAACCAAGCCAAGCTCTTCACCCAAGACACCATTGGATCTTTTACCCACCTCACTAACTAGTGCTTGCAGACGGGACAGCCGGCTTTACGTTCTCGGTGGAGGCACACCTGTGATGCGACTCCCTTGACGGCGAAGCATATCCGATACCAAAAATAAATATGTCATTATAAATTCAATTAATTAATTAATTAAATAAATAAATCGAGTGTGATGAACTACCTGTTGCCCACCTACCGAGCCGTGACAGTCGGAGTCACAATAGTATCGGTAATACAAACATCGCACGAATTTGAGCTTCGCCTGCACGACAATTCCTCCATAACGTGAACAGTCCATCGGGGTGGAAATGGGGGGGGGGGGGGGGGAAGGGATAGCGAAGCATCTTTCCAAGAATCCGTAATCGTGAACGCCGCGCACCTTGTCCGAATCAAGATCGGGATCTTCTTGGCACAACGCGAAAGGAAAGACTTGGGGTCTCGGCAAAGAGTCCCTCGGTCGTCACGAAGCAGGTCCCACCGACGTTAAGTCGAACCCAGCGGGAGCCACACACCAGGCACTCCGCCAGATGCCGCGGCATCGTCTCTGCCATAATGGGCATGCGGCATCGATTGTTATCCTTCCTCATTTTCTTCATCTATTGGAGACGCCATCAATTGTCAAATCAAAACGATCTGGATAATAACTTCGTCTGTTAAAGGTTAAAAAATCGGAACGTGTTTATATAACGACTTGGTGGTTAAAAACGGACAAACTAATGATCATATATGACCGCACACGCTAACTTTACGCCATGGCTCGCATCAACGGTGCGAGTGTAGAACTGCGTCACAAAATCGTCACGAGAGCAGAGTGGTTGAGTAGGCGAACCGTTAGTAGAGTTAGAGTAGGGACTGCAATGCACACAATGGAAAATCTATACGAAAAGAGAGATTTGTTCGTCTGCATCGGCATTTTCAGCTCACCTGGACTTTAGGCAGGTGAGCTTATGCGATTGAGCAATGTCCGTAGATCAGTGAGAGTCAATGAGTCCGTAAACACTATCGTCATCATCGCTTGAACGAAACACCATTTTGATGATACTTGGCCACAAGCTTCATACCTGATGCCTAATGAAGGTATGTTGGCCGCATAAAAATCTGTGCTCATTAAGGGGGCCTGCAGGGGGTTTTTTGACCCCCCCTCCCCCCCAAAAATAAATAAACTGGCCGGGAGGCGACGATGGTTCGTGGGAATTATTGAACAATGCCACGATAGGTACAATTGAGTTAGTGGAAGCTTTTTGAGGAAGCCCTACCGTAAAAACCTATCTCTTCCGTCAAAATTGACCAAATCAAATCGGATTTTTTTTATATGTTGTACTTATGGACATTACACACAAGCTTCTAGGAAATGAAATTGCGAGAAAAAAAAAATCAGAAAAAAATAACAATAAATAAAAAGTTCAAGTGGGCGTGGTTCCGCCCACAAGGGGCGTGGGACGCCCATCATACAAAAATACACAACTAGACCATGATATCTAGCTTGTGTCAAGTTTCATCAAGATCGCATCAAACGTCACGGAGCTATGCTCTGGGGAGAGTCACAAACAGACAGACAGACAGACACACAGACACAACGAAAATAGTGGTCGCTGCTGGCGCCCGCAAACCAATAGGTATTTGCTCTCTTCTTCTAAACAACACACACACACAATTTCGATGAAACTTGACCACAACCTTCATCACCCTTGATGTACCAAAGTTTGTTCACGGCATAAAAAAAATTCAGTCTAAGGGTGTCTGCAGGGGGGGGGGGGTTTGAGTGAATGTTGCTCCTGCTTCAGGACAGGCGGTGTTATTTTTCTCAGAGATGGCTGAACAGATCTTCGCTAAACTTTTAGAGGTTCATCAGTGCCAGGGAGTTTCATGGGAAAAACAAACCAAAAAATATTTTTTAAGTTTTTTTTTTTTTTTTTTTTACCTCTCCATAGTGCCCAAGCCTTTGTTATGACTCATGTACGTAACAAATAAATGATCCCCGATCCCATTGTTTCGTGGGTGTAAGGAAGTGTTCTAGACCCCACAAAAAAAATAGAAGGAAAAAAAAAACCCAAAATCAAATTTTTTAAAATGTTAACAGGTGTTCAGTTACCAAGTTTCAGATAGAGCACTTGCCAAGTGGCTTAAGCCCTCAAGTAAGCACTCCATTGGAAACTGTTGATAAGGAACGGCTGGCTTGGAAAGCGCTAGCTAGCTGCTGGGTAGTGAACACACCCCAAGATAAGAACATCACGGGAACACCGTGGGTACCCCTGCGAGTCTATCAGAGAGTTCGCCAGTACTCTATGTAGGGATGGCGTGGAAAAAACATGGCAGCCCCATCTGCTAAATACAAAACTAAAGTTGGAGAATCTTCTCTAAAACGTTGCTTAGGCTACATGTGAGAACCTGTTTGGTTTATTCAGCTCACTGTCAAGGTAGGGATCAACTTTCAGTTCTCCATACCATGGAAAAAAGACAAAAACGAGATTGGTCAATCCAGGAATTCATCTTCTCATTCATCATCATCTTCTATCTTCTTCTATCAGCCTGGTGTTGACTTAGTGGTTAGGGTGGCGGCTTGGGATCCTAGGTCCTGAGTTCAAGCCCATTGGCCGCTGAATTAAAATACACCAGGAGGTTGATTCAGCCTGTCATCCTTCCGAGTCAGCAAAATGAGTACCAGTGTACTGGTAAGGGGGACACTGCATCAGCGGCATAGCCGCATCCCAACCAATGATGTAACCAGCACCCACAGGCTGCACTCGATAGAGAGATCTTCTTCCATCTATACTAATAAAAGGTCATGTGTGTGTGTGTGTGTGTGTGTGTGTGTCTCCTCTATAACTCCAAAACCATAAAACCTGGCAGCCTGAAACTTTGCATGCATACTAAGAAAACTCCAAGGAAGTGCATGACTGGAAATTGGGTGTTTGGGTTAATTAAAACACCCCTTTTGAAGATAATCAACGGCCTTATTTAATTATATCCTTCGTCAGGTGATCCTCGGCCACCTCGCTCTCTGGGTCTCAAGGCATTTCCTGGATAACCTTGCTGGGGTCTGAAGCGCCATGTTTTTTCGGCCTGCTCAACCATGCAATGACTTGGAACAGGCCACAACGATCAATATCAGTAATCAATGGAAAAGCCTCTGTTTGTGATTACAGCCTCCAAACGGTTTTTATATTTGCTCACAAGGTTTTGCATGTCTCCACAGGGATTTTGCCCACTCCTCCTTCGTGAAGGTCTCCAGGTCTTTGAGGTTGGAAGGTTCCTTGCCATCACTCCGGTCTTTGAGCTCCCTCCACAGATTCTCGATTGGGTTGAGATTCGGACTTTGGCTTGGCCACTCTAGAACGTCTACATCATTATCCCGGAACCATTTCTTGACTGACTTGGCGGTGTGTTTTGGATCGTTGTCCTGCTGATACGTCCAATGCTCCCCGAGGTGAAGTTTCTCTGTGGACTGTTTGATGTTTTCCTCAAGGATCTTGATGTACTGCTCCTTTTTCATGATGCCATCCACTTTGACGAGATTGCCGGGCCCACTGGCTGAGAAACATCCCAAAGCATTATGCTCCCGCCTCCATGCTTGACGGTCGGGACTGTATTCTTAGGGTTGTATGCTTCACCTTTCTTTCGCCAAACGAAAGCAACATCTCTGTGCCCGAAAAGGGCATAATAACAAAAAAACAAATACAAATAACAAACACACCACACACACACACACACACACACACAACCACACACACACACACACACACACACACACACACACCCTTGTGAGCAAATATAAAAACCGTTTGGAGGCTGTAATCACAAACAGAGGCTTTTCCATTGATTACTGATATTGATCGTTGTGGCCTGTTCCAAGTCATTGCATGGTTGAGCAGGCCGAAAAAACATGGCGCTTCAGACCCCAGCAAGGTTATCCAGGAAATGCCTTGAGACCCCAGAGAGCGAGGTGGCCGAGGATCACCTGACGAAGGATATAATTAAATAAGGCCGTTGATTA
>CM068952.1:28149669-28176344 GCA_035128595.1 Eptatretus atami | reverse complement strand
GAAGTATGAGGGAGTGTTGACCCTTATTCGGCGACCCGCCCAGATCGCATCATGGGTTGCCATGTTCTCAAATCTTGCTCTGCTGTTCATACTTCTCTGTTATCTGCTCCATTCAGTCTATCCTCATCCTTTGGCCACCTCTCTCTGCAAGACAGTGAGCAAGCATCACTCCCTTTCACAATCTGAACAGCACAAAAATAAATCACATATCAACTATGACCAATGAGCTTATTTTCAATTACTGTACTGAGCAAAGCCATGGAGCCATCATTGCCACTGATGTTGAGTGTTTCCTATTTTCAAACAACTTGATGTCTGATTGAGCTTCAGCTTAGATTCCATCCCAGTCGCAAGACTGGACATGTTGCTGCTCCGAACCTCAGCAATATTTGGAAGCCCTAGATCTCCAACAAACATAATAATAATAATACTGTACAGTGTGTTTTATAAAAAGTTTTTAATCCAATGACATGTCACCTGTTTCGTTTTCCATGAACTTTCAATAACTCAAATGTCTTCCTCCCCACCATCAACATATCAGCTACAATCAGTAGATCTGATTGGGTTGGGGATTGTGTGAACTCGGATATCATCAGTCCCACAGGCATGTATTGAAATAATCGCTTTGGGTGTTGAACGAAGTACAGATGGGCCAACTGGAAGTGCTCCACCTCACATCAGGTGTGTACTACTGCCAACACTGGATTTACAAATGGTGCTGACGCTGGCCAACAAAAGGTTCATCCCACTCTGACTCCTGCAATGACAAAAACTGTTGCAACCAGAACCCGTCTCAACAAGTTGTGGACTATGACACAGAGAAGGTGCTTTATGACGAGCTCTGGTGTGAAGCCGAGAGAGGCTGGTTAAGTGTTTAACATGGTACACCAGACCTTTAGCATGCTGTTAATTGTAATTGATAATGTTTATAATCATGTAGGATAAAAACGCCTCAAGCCTTGGCATTACAAAATCATGTCACATTACACTATATGTAACTCAAGTGTTTGTTTGTCTGTTTGACTTGCATGCATTCCTAAACCGCTGAATGGAACGACTTGAAAACTGGTGCACTGGTGGTTGTACTCAGTGTGCCTGGAGGGTTCATGGTGGGGGGAGCATGCAAGTTGTCTTTGTAAATGTGTCATCATCTCTAGATGTGATGGTGTATTCCAAGTCATAACGAGAAAGAGCAATCAGAGATTGCAAACAACACTCACAGGACTTTTGTGTGGAGTTTGGGTGCTGGTGTTCTTTGTTGTGTGTTGTGTGTAGACTATGCATCGTCTACATCGTCTTATAAAGGTTTATTTTCAGACCTTTTTGGTTTATTGTATAGATTAATGTTCCAATTGTATGTATTTTGTAGACTACGTGCTTACATATTTACTGACTTTATAGACACTCACATTGTAATAGTACGTACTTTTATAGATGTACTCGCGTTGTAACTGTACATCATTGAAAGAGAGTACTCAGTTGAAAAAATGACATGTATATGAGCTACCACCAGGTATCGTTTGTGGACTATGTCAGCACATTATGTGCAGACAGACAGATGATAAACTAGCCGTCATAGACCAGAACTGGTAAAATAGTCGCTGAGACCTTGCCTTTTGACCTCAAAACAACATGCTTCTAGGTTTTGATTGGTGAACCAATTCAGTGACCCAATATGCAAATGATGTTCAAACTAGCAGAATACCCACTTATGGGTGGGTGTACTTTTTCAGATTACTTTCTGAAAAAAAGTATAGTCTTTATATTTGCAAGAAGATGAGATATTTGTGTGGTGTGTATCTAAAGGGTCTAGAGGGTCCAAATATTTACAGGTCTGAGACTCCAAAGGGTCTATGGGGGGGGGGGGTCTTAGGGGTCCACCACAAAAGGTCTAAAGAGTACGTTAGGATCGAGAGGGGTTTAGGTTCACGGGGGGTTAAACGCCATACAAGGTTTAATGGGTCTAAATGAGTTTAAGAGGTCGAAAGGGTCAAAGGGTATGGTCTAAAGGAGTCTCAAGGATCTAAGAGTTCTCAAGGGTCGAAAGGGGCCTAAAGTGTCTAAAGGGCAACTAAAGTGTCTAAAAGGAGACTAAAGGTCTGAAAGGTATGTTGTATTGTTACGTAATAATAGACGTTCTTGTGGTTTAACTCAATTAAACAGTAGGTTACAGAAGAAAAGAGCAATCAGAGAATGTGGATCCTCACCAGGACTTGTTTTGTGTGGTGTATTTTGTCTGGTGTTTATGTACTGGTGTTGCGTAATTAATAGAGACATAACTAGAACTGCCACTTTGTAACTGCTGGAAGTGATGACCGGGTACCAAGATGTCCCGCTTTGATGCAACCCTGCTTTGATCGGACACCTGACCATAACCCTGACCATGACGTTGCTATTATTATTCAATTGAATTTATAATGGTATTAAAATAAATTCATTCAAATCAATAGGAAGACCAAATAGGTACAGTCCTGCATTGGAGTCATCAGAAGGATCCCGAACAAGCAAAAGGCAAAGATGAAGTCAACAGGAGGAACCTGGATGGGATTCGGGTTTCAGCTGCTACTCCTCTACCTCAAACCCATCTAGGTGCAGTCAAGTGAGCCTTATGCCAAAAAAATAATGAGAACCAGATTCAAAACAAGCTCAAATGAGCTAAGATCCTCGTCCTCTTAATGATGACGTCATAAAAACGAATATGATGTCATTGTGCTGTATCAGTGTTGCGATAAATTATCTGTGCTAATGGCCGGCTTGATTCCCGCAAACAAAATTTAAACAGCTTGCCTAGTTTCGGAGATAATGGTATAGGCGATTTCCATTAGCGGCGATATTATGACGTCAACTTTTTTTCTAGGAAGAATTTCCAAAATCGGAGATGGTTACTGCCTGCGCGTGGGCTTTCTGCATATACATGGCAAGTTTCACGAAGATCCGATGAAAACTCTGGGTTGTGAAACAAAAAATAGGAATGACGTCATAAAAATTGATATGACGTCATAGTGTGTATCATATGTGCGTCATAGTGATGTATCATCATATCATATTCATCTCTGCTAATGCCCTGTTCGATTCCCGCAAACAGAATTCAAAAGCTTGCCTAGTTTCGGAGATAATTTTTTAGGCGATTTCCATTAGCGGAGATATTTTGACGTCATAACTTTTTTTTTTCTCGGAGGAATTTTCAAAATCGGAGATGGTTACTGTCTGCGCAGGGTATTTTTACATATGTATGCCAAGTTTCAGGAAGTTTCGATGAAAACTGTAGGCTGTGAAACAAACTAGTTTCGGAGATAATGTATAGGCGATTTCCATTAGCGGAGATATTTTGACGTCATAACTTTTTTTTCTCGGAGGAATTTTCGAAATCGGAGGTGGTTACTGTCTGCACAGGGTATTTCTACATATATATGCCAATTTTCAGGAAGTTTCGATGAAAACTGTAGGCTGTGAAACAAAAAAGTCCACAAGAACAACAACGTGAGTAAGACTTCGAGATCCTCCACGAGGATCTAAAAATAATAATAATTCTGGCTGTCAGACCATGTGTCCGATTAGGTTGAAATTCAAAACATATTTCCCATCACGACTAGATCATAATTATGAAGTTTCATTTCGATTGATTAAGTAGTTTCAGCGAAAACATTATTTAATATTTTATTCAATCCAACATGGCTGCCAGATCATGTAACATCATTATTTGTGAATACCCTGGTATCCACAAGGCATGGAGAACATTTGTGTGAAGTTTCCCCTCGATCTGTCTAGCCATTCTGGAAAGATTTTTTTTTTTTTGGTTTTCGGGTAAATCTAATATGGCTGCCAAACAATGTAACCTATGGTTCATGTGTGTGAGCTTTTTGTTCCTCATCATGGATAGGCGGTCATACGTGTAAAGTTTTGCCTCGATCTGTTCAGCCATTTCAGAGAAGATTTTTGAAAGTTTATATTTTTTAAACAATATGGCTGTCGAATCACGTGACTGATGACATTATCAAAATTTTTTTCTGTGGACCAATTTATCCCCAGATGACCCTCAAAAATTTTCATACTGATCGGATGTAGCGTTTTACATGTGCAATTATGACATCATAATGAAGGCACCTATGACGTCATTTGTTTTAAATCCCACTTATTCCCCATGTGGCGTACTTGCCATGTGCCAAGTTTCAATTTTTTACTTGGTGTGGTTTCAGACAGAGGTCCAAATTTTTCTGTTTTTCCAAGATGGCTGCCACACCACGTGACCTATGATGTCATAATTATCAATAAAACATCTAAATGAGTAGTCACTCCCATGGTGAAAATTTGGTCTCAATCCGACAAGCGATTTCGGAGAAAAACATTAAAGTTCAGTGTGGACAAACAGACAAACGGACCCAAATGCAATACACTCTCCTCTGGCGGGGGTGATTAATAGACACACTCACGTTGATTGACCAATGATTTACCTTGACGAGGCTTCACCATCTAAAATTGCGACCTGTAGGCGAGTGACATACAGACAAACAAGCAAATAGACAGAATAACAGACCAGACTAACCAATATACTTGCGAAACTTTAATTTTGCAAGTAACAAACAGACTCAAATACAATATCCTCTCCTCTGGTGAGGGTAATAAACGTAACAGATCTGATGGTCAACAGACTCAAATAGGGCAGAAAGAAGAACAGGAACTTCGATACAATCTGTACTAGACGATAAGGTTGTGTGTGTGTGTGTCATTCTTTGTTTCAGAAATAGCCAAACGGATCTTCATCAAACTTTCAGAGGTTCATCAGTCCGTGTTGGGGAGTGGTTAAGGAAAGCAATTATTTTTGAAAATTTTGAAAAAAAATATTGGATTTTTAGTAAAAATAAATTCACTCAATAGTACTTTCGTCTTTGTCGCTATGTGAAAGGTAATAATTAATCCTCAACCCAATTCCTTCATGGGTTTAGTGTAGGGAAGTCTTTTGGGGCTCCAAAAAAATAGTATCAAAAAAAGAAAATTTGATTTCTTCAAAATTCCAACAGGATAAGAACAGCACCGCACAACACCGAGTACCCCTGGCATACTATAAGAGAGCTGTGTGTGTGGGTGTGTGTCGCCATTTTTCTCAGAGATAGACAAACGGATTTTCATCAAATTTTCAGAGGTTTGTTCGTGAGTGCCGTGGAGTGTGTGAGGCCAAAAAATGTTTGAAAATTTGGAAAAGTTGAATTTTTTGGGGGATTTTTTTCGATAGTTGTCCTCCTCCATCGTTTTCTTTACCTACTGTATATACTTTCGATTGTTGAATCAAAACGATCTGGAAAAACTTTTCCTCTTAAATGTTAAAAAAGAACAAACCAAAATGTGTTTATATAACGACTTGGTCTGAAACAGACAAACTAATAAACTATGATTATATGCCCACAATAAATCAAAACATGAAACCATGACATCAATGGTGCGAGTGCAGAAATGTGCTACAAAATCGTCACGTGAGCAGAGTAGCCGAGTAGGTGATTCTTTAGTGCAGTTGTAGCGAGACTGCAATACACACATGGGAAATCTATATGGAAAGAGATGTTTGTCTGTCTATCTGTCTGTCTCCTACAGGTCACAATTTTAAACCGATCTTCACAAAACTTCACCACTTGGTGGAGTTTGTCATAAGGAACAAATCTATTGTTTTTGATGTCAGTGAGAGGGGGGTGGAATGAGGAAAGCAGTGTGAGGGGAGAAGGTGGCAGCGCAAGGGGAGGGGGAGGCAGTGCGAGGGGAGGTAAAGGAGAGGGGAAGGCAGTGCGAGGAGAGGCTCGCTACCTCTTTTTCTCACCCCCCTCCCCCCTCAGTATACCCGTCATCTGGACAGCAATTATCTCTGGCCGTGTCCTGATAGTGGTTATTTCTGGATGGACACTCCCTTACCTTGATGTATCTGGACGGTGGTTATGTCTGGACGGTGGTTATGTCTGGACAGACCCTTCCCTCACACTATCTTACCTTGCACTTCCCTCATGGTGCCTTCCCTCCCCTTTCCCTCGCGCTGACTTCGCGTCTCCTCGCGCTGACTTTGCGCTCTCCTTGCGCTGACTTTGCGTCTCTCTCGCGCTGATTTGCGTCTCTTCGCGCTGACTTTGCGTCTCCTCGCGCTGACTTTGCGTCTCCTCGCGCTGATTTGCGTCTCTCGCGCTGACTTTGCGTCTCCTCGTGCTGACTTCGCGTCTCCTCGCGCTGACTTCGCGTCTCTCGCGCTGACTTCGCGTCTCCTCGTGCTGACTTCGCGTCTCCTCGCGGTGACTTTGGCGTCTCCTCGTGCTGACTTCGCGTCTCCTCGTGCTGACTTCGCGTCTCCTCGCGGTGACTTTGCGTCTCCTCGTGCTGACTTCGCGTCTCTCGGGTGACTTCCCGTCTCTCGCGGTGACTTCCCGTCTCCTCGCGGTGACTTCCCGTCTCCTCGCGGTGACTTCCTTCCCCTCGCACTGCCTTCCCTCATGTTGCCTCCCCTCTCGCTGCTCTCCCTCCCCTTGCACTGCCCTCTCCTCCCCTCGCACTGCCTCCCCTCTCCTCGCACTGCCTTCCCTCTCCTTTACCTCCCCTCGCACTGCCTCCCCCTCCCTTGCGCTGCCACCTTCTCCCCTCACACTGCTTTCCTCATTCCACCCCCCTCTCACTGACATCAAAAACAATAGATTTGTTCCTTATGACAAACTCCACCAAGTGGTGAAGTTTTGTGAAGATCGGTTTAAATTGTGACCTGTAGGAGACAGACAGATAGACAGACAAACATCTCTTTCATATAGATTTCCCATGTGTGTATTGCAGTCTCGCTACAACTGCACTAAAGAATCACCTACTCGGCTACTCTGCTCACGTGACGATTTTGTAGCACATTTCTGCATTCGCACCATTGATGTCATGGTTTCATGTTTTGATTTATTGTGGCATATAATCATAGTTTATTAGTTTGTCTGTTTCAGACCAAGTCGTTATATAAACACATTTTGGTTTGTTCTTTTTAACATTTAAGAGGAAAAGTTTTTCCAGATCGTTTTGATTCAACAATCGAAAGTATATACAGTAGGTAAGAAAACGATGGAGGAGGACAACTATCGAAAAAAATCCCCCAAAAAATTCAACTTTTCCAAATTTTCAAACATTTTTGGCCTCACACACTCCACGGCACTCACGAACAAACCTCTGAAAATTTGATGAAAATCCGTTTGTCTATCTCTGAGAAAAATGGCGACACCACACCACACACACAGCTCTCTTATAGTATGCCAGGGGTACTCGGTGTTGTGCGGTGCTGTTCTTATCCTGTTGGAATTTTGAAGAAATCAAATTTTCTTTTTTGATACTATTTTTTTGGAGCCCCAAAAGACTTCCCTACACTAAACCCATGAAGGAATTGGGTTGAGGATTAATTATTACTTCACATAGCGACAAAGACGAAAGTACTATTGAGTGAATTTATTTTTACTAAAATCCAATATTTTTTTTCAAAATTTTCAAAAATAATTGCTTTCCTTAAAACTCCCCAACACGGACTGATGAACCTCTGAAAGTTTGATGAAGATCCGTTTGGCTATTTCTGAAACAAGAAATGACACACACACACAACCTTATCGTCTAGTACAGATTGTATCGAAGTTCCTGTTTTTTCTTTCTGCCCTATTTGAGTCTGTTGACCATCAGATCTGTTACGTTTATTACCCTCACCAGAGGAGAGGATATTGTATTTGAGTCTGTTTGTTACTTGCAAAATTAAAGTTTCGCAAGTATATTGGTTAGTCTGGTCTGTTATTCTGTCTATTTGCTTGTTTGTCTGTATGTCACTCGCCTACAGGTCGCAATTTAGATGGTGAAGCTCGTCAAGGTAAATCATTGGTCAATCAACGTGAGTGTGTCTATTAATCACCCCCGCCAGAGGAGAGTGTATTGCATTTGGTCCGTTTGTCTGTTTGTCCACACTGAACTTTAATGTTTTTCTCCGAAATCGCTTGTCGGATTGAGACCAAATTTTCACCATGGGAGTGACTACTCATTTAGATGTTTTATTGATAATTATGACATCATAGGTCACGTGGTGTGGCAGCCATCTTGGAAAAACAGAAAATTTGGACCTCTGTCTGAAACCACACCAAGTAAAAAATTGAAACTTGGCACATGGCAAGTACGCCACATGGGGAATAAGTGGGATTTAAAACAAATGACGTCATAGGTGCCTTCATTATGATGTCATAATTGCACATGTAAAACGCTACATCCGATCAGTATGAAAATTTTTGAGGGTCATCTGGGGATAAATTGGTCCACAGAAAAAAATTTTGATAATGTCATCAGTCACGTGATTCGACAGCCATATTGTTTAAAAAATATAAACTTTCAAAATCTTCTCTGAAATGGCTGAACAGATCGAGGCAAAACTTTACACGTATGACCGCCTATCCATGAGGAACAAAAAGCTCACACACATGACACCATAGGTTACATTGTTTGGCAGCCATATTAGATTTACCCGAAAACCAAAAAAAAAAAAATCTTCTCCAGAATGGCTAGACAGATCGAGGGGAAACTTCACACAAATGTTCTCCATGCCTTGTGGATACCAGGGTATTCACAAATAATGATGTTACATGATCTGGCAGCCATGTTGAATTGAATAAAATATTAAATAATGTTTTCGCTGAAACTACTTAATCAATCGAAATGAAACTTCATAATTATGATCTAGTCGTGATGGGAAATATGTTTTGAATTTCAACCTAATCGGACACATGGTCTGACAGCCAGAATTATTATTTTTTTTAGATCCTCGTGGAGGATCTCGAAGTCTTACTCACGTTGTTGTTCTTGTGGACTTTTTTGTTTCACAGCCTACAGTTTTCATCGAAACTTCCTGAAAATTGGCATATATATGTAGAAATACCCTGTGCAGACAGTAACCACCTCCGATTTCGAAAATTCCTCCGAGAAAAAAAAGTTATGACGTCAAATATCTCCGCTAATGGAAATCGCCTATACATTATCTCCGAAACTAGTTTGTTTCACAGCCTACAGTTTTCATCGAAACTTCCTAAACTTGGCATACATATGTAAAATACCCTGCGCAGACAGTAACCATCTCCGATTTTGAAAATTCTCCGAGAAAAAAAAAAGTTATGACGTCAAAATATCTCCGCTAATGGAAATCGCCTAAAAAATTATCTCCGAAACTAGGCAGCTTTTGAATTCTGTTTGCGGGAATCGAACAGGGCATTAGCAGAGATGAATATGATATGATGATACATCACTATGACGCACATATGATACACACTATGACGTCATATCAATTTTTATGACGTCATTCCTATTTTTTGTTTCACAACCCAGAGTTTCATCGGATCTTCGTGAAACTTGCCATGTATATGCAGAAAGCCCACGCGCAGGCAGTACCATCTCCGATTTTGGAAATTCTTCCTAGAAAAAAAGTTGACGTCATAATATCGCCGCTATGGAAATCGCCTATACCATTATCTCCGAAACTAGGCAAGCTGTTTAAATTTTGTTTGCGGGAATCAAGCCGGGCATTAGCAAGATAATTTATCGCAAACCTGATACAGCACAATGACATCATATTCGTTTTATGACGTCATCATTAAGAGGACGAGGATCTTAGCTCATTTGAGCTTGTTTTGAATCTGGGTTCTCATTATTTTTTTTGGCATAAGGCTCACTTGACTGCACCTAGATGGGTTTGAGGTAGAGAGTAGCAGCTGAAACCCGAATCCCATCCAGGTTCCTCCTGTTGACTTCATCTTTGCCTTTTGCTTGTTCGGGATCCTTCTGATGACTCCAATGCAGGACTGTACCTATTTGGTCTTCCATTTGATTTGAATTGAATTTTATTTAATACCATATATAATTCAATTGAATAATAATAGCAACGTCATGGTCAGGGTTATGGTCAGGTGTCCGATCAAAGCAGGGTTGCATCAAAGCGGCATCTTGTACCCGGTCATCACTTCCAGCAGTTACAAAGTGGCAGTTCTAGTTATGTCTCTTATTAATTACGCAACACACCAGTACATAAACACCAGACAAATACACCACACAAAACAAGTCCTGGTGAGGATCCACATCTCTGATTGCTCTTTTTCTTGTAACCTACTGTTTAACTTGAGTTAAACCACAAGGACGTCTATTAATTACGTACAATACAACATACCTTTCAGACCTTTAGTCTCCTTTTAGACACTTTAGTTGCCCTTTAGACACTTTAGGCCCCTTTCGACCCTTGAGAACTCTTAGATCCTTGAGACTCCTTTAGACCATACCCTTTGACCCTTTCGACCTCTTAAACTCATTTAGACCCATTAAACCTTGTATGGCGTTAACCCCCCGTGAACCTAAACCCCTCTCGATCCTAACGTACTCTTTAGACCTTTTGTGGTGGCCCCTAAGACCCCCCCCCCCCATAGACCCTTTGGAGTCTCAGACCTGTAAATATTTGGACCCTCTAGACCCCTTTAGATACACACCACACAAATATCTCATCTTCTTGCAATATAAAGACTATACTTTTTTTCAGAAAGTAATCTGCAAAGTACACCCACCCATAAGGTGGGTATTCTGCTAGTTTGAACATCATTTGCATATTGGGTCACTGAATTGGTTCACCAATCAAAACCTAGAAGCATGTTGTTTTGAGGTCAAAAGGCAAGGTCTCAGCGACTATTTTCACCAGTTCTGGTCTATGACGGCTAGTTTATCTATCTGTCTGTCTGCACATAATGTGCTGACATAGTCCACAAACGATACCTGGTGGTAGCTCATATTACATGTCATTTTTTTCAACTGAGTACCTCTCTTTCAATGATGTACAGTTACAACGCGAGTACATCTATAAAAGTACGTACTATTACAATGTGAGTGTCTATAAAGTCAGTAAATATGTAAGCACGTAGTCTACAAAAACATACAATTGGAACATTAATCTATACAATAAAACCAAAAAGGTCTGAAAATAAACTTTATAAGACGATGTAGACGATGCATAGTCTACACACAACACACAAACAAAGAACCACCAGCACCCAAACTCCACACAAAAGTCCTGTGAGTGTTGTTGCAATCTCTGATTGCTCTTTCTCGTTATGACTTGGAATACACCATCACATCTAGAGATGATGACACATTTACAAAGACAACTTGCATGCTCCCCCACCATGAACCCTCCAGGCACACTGAGTACAACCACCAGTGCACCAGTTTTCAAGTCGTTCCATTCAGCAGGTTTAGGAATGCATGCAAGTCAAACAGACAAACAAACACTTGAGTTACATATAGTGAATGTGACATGATTTTGTAATGCCAAGCTTGAGGCGTTTTTATCCTACATGATTATAAACTTATCAATTACAATTAACAGCATGCTAAAGGTCTGGTGTACCATGTTAAACACTTAACCAGCCTCTCTCGGCTTCACAACAAGAGCTCGTCATAAAGCACCTTCTCTGTGTCATAGTCCACAACTTGTTGAGACGGGTTCTGGTTGCAACAGTTTTTGTCATTGCAGGAGTCAGAGTGGGATGAACCTTTTGTTGGCCAGCGTCAGCACATTTGTAAATCCAGTGTTGGCAGTAGTACACACCTGATGTGAGGTGGAGCACTTCCAGTTGCCCATCTGTACTTCGTTCAACACCACAAGCGATTATTTCAATACATGCCTGTGGGACTGATGATATCCGAGTTCACACAATCCCCAACCCAATCAGATCTACTGATTGTAGCTGATATGTTGATGGTGGGGAGGAAGACATTTGAGTTATTGAAAGTTCATGGAAAACGAAACAGGTGACATGTCATTGGATTAAAAACTTTTTATAAAACACACTGTACAGTATTATTATTATTATGTTTGTTGGAGATCTAGGGCTTCCAAATATTGCTGAGGTTCGGAGCAGCAACATGTCCAGTCTTGCGACTGGATGGAATCTAAGCTGAAGCTCAATCAGACATCAAGTTGTTTGAAAATAGGAAACACTCAACATCAGTGCAATGATGACTCCATGGCTTTGCTCAGTACAGTAATTGAAAATAAGCCTATTGGTCAGTAGTTGATATGTGATTTATTTTGTGCTGTTCAGATTGTGGAAGGGAGTGATGCTTGCTCACTGTCTTGCAGAGAGAGGTGGCCAAAGGATGAGGATAGACTGAATGGAGCAGATAACAGAGAAGTATGAACAGCAGAGCAAGATTTGAGAACATGGCAACCCATGATGCGATCTGGGCGGGTCGCCGAATAAGGGCAACACTCCCTCATACTTCATGACAGGTCATTTTGCAAAATGAGCATGTTTTTTTTGTTGTGTTGCACTCCCTTCCTGTCTTACATTTATGTATAAAATTTTTCCATGAGCTTTTATCAGAAAAATATGTTTGCGGATGTCCTAATCCTTTCTGTGAAGTGAGCAAAGTCTTTTGTGGCCCATGGTTGGCTGTGAAATATTGTAATTTTACTATTACTATGACGGTGTTGAAAAGTAATGCCTCCCATTATTTTCTCCAAAACAGGTAGATATTCAAATGAAATCAAAAAGACAGATACTAACATCAATCTTGATTCTACCATGGTGCATATTTATTTCTCAACATTATCACCACTGTGGTCCATACCTTTCCGCAATAATCAAGTAGTTTTGTGATGCCATCACGATAGGAATGCGTGTCCTGCAGACTTAACCAGCGCTTCACAGTGCCTTAACATCATGTCAGAAGAAAAATGCTCTTCCGCAGGTGTTCCTTAAATTTGAATAGATGAAAATCTGACGGGGCCAAGTCTGGCTCATGATCCTTTGTGGCAGAACTCCATTGACCGTCTATTCTCTTAGGATCATATTCGTGTACCCAACTGTCATCTCCAGCACTACATAATTCACAGAACTAACAGCGTGTTGCCCTCAACATCTTTACGAACGTTGCAACACATCACATGTCAGAATCACGAAACATAGTGGGGGAAGAACTAATGTGAGGACTGCACTTTATTTAAATATTCGTACCAGTTTAGAGAGAAAAAAAAGAGAGAATATGAGGCATTACTTTTCAGCACTCCCTCATACTTTAAACGCCCAAGTAAAGATTACTTTCTCTGTATGTGCAACAATAATTGACACATATCCAATTGCCATTTTGATATGAATGGATAATGACATTCAGACTCCAAGACAAGGTTTGAATATTGAATATGCTGAACTAATGTCATCTTTTCTGGTTGCTCTCAGATCACTTTCGGTACCCTGTTATGACAAAGCAGTACCTGGACGCTGTCTTACCGTCACTATTAATCTGAACTCAAATTGTGCTGCACAGCTTTTGCATTTTTACCTAAATGAGTTAAAAAATTTTTTGCAATATTACCTTTAATTTCTGGAACATACAATATGTAGAAGCATAGCACAGCATTTCATGTACAGTTGTTTTTAAAAAAAAAAAAAAAAAAAATTGCTTATTAAAGCACTGAAAATGTTGATTGTGTTGCAAGGAACAATGGTTACCCATCCATCCAAATACTTCATTGTCTTTCCTTAGCACAAGCAATATTTTAAGGGATCAAATCATTGTACAGAAGACAGGATAGACAGTCAATAACGCATTGGATACAGGACAAAAGGCAGGCAGAAGAGGTTCACATGCGGATCCCCGCTCCTGCAAAATCTGAAAGAAATGGCAGGGTTGGTTAACGTACAAAAAAAAGAAAGCAGCAATTAACACAAATGATGGAAGGCAGATATGGGGCAGTTAAGAATGGAGACCTTGGCCTTGCCGCTGTTCATGGTAAGACCATTGTGACTGTGCTGAGCTCTCGTGACACGACACAGAGGAATCGTCACATGGAGAACACACCAGCTGCAGACCAGGAGGGATGTGGAAATGTACAAATTATTTTTTTCCAAATGGCTGTCAGGTCATGAAAAAGATTGGCATCAAGAGATGAAAATCAATAAAAATTGCAGAAGAGAGAAATTTTTCACCTTCATGTATACGACACAAACACCCAGAATTTTGGTTTATAAAGTTCATCTTTCAAAGTTAAACTCAATCTTACTCAAGAGTGATTGAAGGGATTCCACATGTACAGAAGCACAAAGAGGTTATACTATTTTTCAAAAAAAACAAACATCTCACCTGTGTCTGAAGAAATCGGTTCAGTTGGCATTTTTCATATGAATAGCAAAGCCTAGAAACGAATGAAACCCTTTAAACCCCAATCTTTAGAACACATTAGAATCCTTAGAATTGAACATGGTGTATTAAAAAGTTCTTCTTATTTTTGACGAAGAGGAAGGAAGGACAAATCCAAATATTGAAGCGGCTTCAACGTTAAAAAAAAATATGCAGAGAATGTTAAAAAAAAACGTTTCCCTGCACTTACTGCACAATTTGAATAAAATTCAGCACACCTCCAAACCTGAGGTTATCAACTGACTGTCCTGAAGAGTTCCAGGTTTGGGTCTTTTCCATGCAAAGTCAAACAATCAGTGATGCATCATTTATTGCAACAAAACTATCATAAAGTTAGAGTCAAGGAACTTACATTCTCACCACAAATGGTTAACCCCACCCAGGGAATGTTACGTGACCAGCCTTCGCAATCCAGGAAATTGTCCTAAGCTCAAGATCAAACTCTCCAATCGATCTCCTTCCTAAAAGTGATGGCGGCCACTTGTGAAGTCCATCTCTGGAGGATGGTGCCCTTTTATCCCATTCTTCACCTCCAATGGCTCAAAACAGGACAGAATGCCTCAACTCAGTGTATGCCTCCAAATCTCATGTACCCCACACATCCCACCATATGCCTGTGGGATGTACCCCACACATCTTAACTCAGTGTATGCCTCCAAATCTCATGTACCCACACATCCCACCCAGTCTGGTTGGTTATAATATAAGGATACAAGGAAATAAGACAGGTGGAAGTCATTCAGCCCATCACGCCTGCACGACATAAACACCATACTAATTTATCAACACAGATCCAAAGAAATGCAAAAAAAAATTTTTTTTGTTGTTTATTTATTTTAAGTTTTTGTAGTTCTTTTTTGTTTGTTGTTGTATTTTGTATTTTTTGTAAATATATATATATATACATATATTTTTTCTTCTTCTCACGAGGAGGGGGCATGGGCTTGGTTAAAGAGCAGGTTTTGGGTCGCTGATGACCGTGAGATTCGAAGGTTGTAATACATTAATATAATCGTTGGGCAATTATTTTCTTTCATTTGAAACTCAAAATATGCTAAATTAACTTTTAAGTCAAAACTTTTGTCAGTGATCGAAAAACGGACCGGAATTTACCGAAGATGCTATGACGTCACGTTCTCCGAAAACTTCGTGAACATTCGGAACAGCGTGTGAACAATGGCGAGATGCGAATCAGAGAGTGATTTCAGCGGCGATGAAATTGAGTGTTTTCATTCCGATATTGCCGAGGACGAGTCGGAGGTGATGGAATTTAAACTATGGAGTTTCTGGCCCTGAGCCATATAATTGAGCCACTTGCAAGTGCCAGAAAACGGCCTATTTCGTGTACAAGTGGCAGGATGACTGCCCGGCAGTTCACACTGACAGATTCCACAGACAGATTGGTTTGTAGATTTTCATTTTCTTGTTCGATGCATAAAATAATGTAAAGTTTGATTCGTCTGTGACTTGATATAATAATTTTTAACCCTCGAGTCACTCAAGAGTCAGAAATAGAATGAATCAATAACACTGGGCTGCATTTGAAATATTTTTTTCAGAGGTCTAGGTTTCCCACAGTTTTTATACGATTTTTGCATGCTGAATTCAGAAATGTATCTAATTTCGCTCAATCAGTCAAGTTTTTTTCGCTCTATCTCAATTTAAGGAAAAAAATAATCAAAATTTTTGTTTTTTTAATTAGCATTTTTAAAATTCAAAATCAGACTTACATGACAGAAAATGTACAAACTATATATATATAATGACACAAGTACACTTAATGTGGAAGAAAGTGCCTTCTCAATTACTTTCATTTCAATTTCAGGAAAATATAGATAAATCGTTGTTTCTGCAACACCCAACTTCAGTCGCTCCAGCAGTCGCTGTTTTTCTTCGTCTTTTTAATGTTGAATTTCACATTAACGGTACTTGTGCGTCATTTTATATAGTTTGTACATTTTCTGTCAATGAAAGTCTGATTTTGAATAAAAAAAATGCTAATTAAAAAAACAAAAATTTTGATTTATTTTTTCCTTAAAATTGAGATACCAAAAAACTTGACCTGATTGAGCGAAATGAGATACATTCTAAATTCAGCATGCAAAAGCATGTGAGAAACGTTGAAGAAAACCTAGACTTTGAAATGACGCAGACCAGTGTAATGACCCAAATATATATCCACGCGTAGCCTTGGCGTGAAGTCTTTCTGACAGCTGAGCTTGACCCAGCAAAAGTGAACAGTGAGAACAAACCCGACTTTCAAGAGACTGTTGTGCATATAAATACCAAAATGTTTAGCCTCATTGGGAGTATTCTACCAAATTTTAGAAAAAAAAGTGGGAAAATTGATCAATTTTTACAATTGAAATGAAATAGCCCACTTGCTGATGCTGTTAAAAAGTAATTTAATCAACAATAAGTTGATTTGTTGAGAAATTTTTTCATGCTTGCGTTTTCAGAAAGTTTATTTATGTGTTTTTTCCATGTACTCTTAAGAATACATTTAAGGTTTTTCTCACTTAAACTCAACAATGATTCTGGTGACAGAGCAGTATCTGGAGAACTTGTCAACCAACAAACTCATATTCACAGAGTGGTGATCAATGTGTTTTATGCCTTCGTAATCCTCAGCTGTGAAATGGGTCACCACAAATGACAAGTCTATCCAAAGGTCCTCTTTAGTCCGTTTTCTTTGGGGGAAAATTCGCCCATTTTGTTTGTACAAATCTTATCCACTGCCGGCGAATGTTTGATTCCTTCGGGAATCGGTGGGAGCGATTACCCGTTCCAGCCATTTTCGCAAAAGATGACAACACACGTACGAGGCATGATGTACAAACATCCAAATAACTTGGGTCACAATAATTCAAAATAAAAAAGGAAAATTATGACAGTTGCAAGCTCAAAAAAAGCGAAAGAACGGCCCGCTGAACTGGACCACTGCTTCAATGAGCGAGTGGAGCGTCCGCTTTGTTTTGGAGAACGTGACGTCACCATCCATATATGGCACGCCGCTGTTTTTTCAACAGCCCGAGAAATAACAAATTCGGAGTTAAATTTCATTAATTTTCCCAATAGTTAGGCAACCACAAAGTTGCAGCGAACTATTAATGCACATATAATCATATGATAAATTTTCAGAACATGTTGGTGACCACAACCTGGCTCTTAAAAACACTACACCAACCACACAACACCCTTTATGAGACCACCACCAACAGCACTCCTACACATGCACACAATCACCAACAATGCTCAAACTACCTACCGTAAAGTCACATCAACATCCCCATACCCCTCTATCTCCATAACTTCCAGGTACCGATCTAATTCTAATTTTTAAACTAATCTACGTTTTTTCTGCTGGCCACTACCTTTCCAGGGAGGCATTTCATGGCATTAACACTCTCCGAATGAAAGTCCCCTGCCCTACTAATGTCTTAAATCTCCTCTTCTTCACTCTCAAGCTATGGCCCCTAGTCCCATCACTGTCTACTCTGTGAATAACTCATCTGCACTTATTTTATCTAAACCTTTCATTATCTTAAACATTCCATCATATCTCCTCGTAACCACCTCCTTTCTAGTGAATAAAACCCTGTCTCCTTAGCCGCTCCTCATAGCTGAGTCTAGCTTCGGCCGGAATCAATCTAGTAGCCATGCGCTGAACCCTCTCCATGGCATCTATTCCTTCTGGAACTGTGGTCTGCCTGCCAACTGCCGTCTGCCGGAAAAGTCTGCCAACATCCCTGTTACCCCCTCCATCTCCTAACTTCCAGGTAACCTATCCAATTTCCCAATTAAACTTACCTGCTATTTTTGCTGTCGGTGAGATTCCAACCAGCAAAATGTGAAAACACTTTATAATTTAACAGATCGTTTGTTATACCAAAAACAACTATACACTTGTGGAAAAGCAGAGCCTTGTCTCAAGAGTCCAAGCAGATCTCTGCTTTGAGCAGAATACATGGCCTTTTATACAATTGTGGAAACGTCAGGGGTCAGAACTCACAGAGGACTGGTTAATCAGATACAGACTACAAGAAAGCTATATTTGCACACATTGTCCTTTAAGCCATAAGAGGAAAACAATCTTGTGCTATAATTAAAGAAGATAGTTGCTGTGAAAAGAATGCGTGTCTTCTTAGGGCATGTATGCACAGAAAAACCTTTCATTTAACTTTAAGGCAATGCATAAGCATTTATCTCAACATGCAGATGGAGTATCTGGTTTGCACAGCTTTTGCAGAACAATTAAGTCCATGAACCTCTTCAGTTTCGATGAGCTCCTTTTGAAAAGAAAGGACAATGAGGAAACAACGAGTTCATGTTTGTACAACTTTGCAATTGATGGCGATACGAAGAGTTAATGAGACTAATGCCTTTCGGGCCTAGGGACTCTCCGGTGGATCACCAAGTAGTTCTCCCAATTCTGCGAACCAAGTTGAAAGGTAGAAGATTACAATTGGCTACATATTTAAACTAACATACAATATCTGTTCATTTATAAACAAACCCAGTATGCATGATTCCATTTCAAGTATATTTTAACAGTAACAAACATAACAGATGGGTTTAAACCCCCCAATATTTCTTTTAACTTAAGCATGGACTAACAACATGAATCCCTTATTCAGGCTCAGATGTACTTTGGGCATGATGGGGATTATACTATTCGTTGTTATTATAATCATATGGTTTGAAAGTCATTTCTGGTTTGAAATCAGTTGTTATGATGTACATTGTGATGGTGTTGCGCATTTTACTGGTACATCAGCGAGAGCACCATTTCTCAACAAATGACAAATGCCAATTAATCAATGTTGCCTCAGGTTTGAAATGGGACATGGTAATATCCGTTTGTAAGGGAATTAACAAGACCCACCTATAAGAATGAGCCCTTCTATTTCATTTCTCATGGGCTGTCATATTGATTCTGGCAAATTACTACTGAGCTTTGATTCTTATCATCGTGAGAGACCTGATAAGCAATAATTATCCTGCAGACAATTGAATTTTATCTCAATATAAGCACACACAAACGATTATTTTCAGTGTATTTGCATCATACTTTACAAACAGATTTCTATACTATCCATAATTGCTTTAAAAGCAAAAATAAAGAGAAATGAGAACATAATTTTGTGGACCAAGAACACTAATCTCAAAATGAAAAATATTTGTTTTAGTGTGATTAATAACAGAAAACACTGGTGGCTTGCAATAGTCATGTGATCCATAGAGCTTTCGATTACCAAATGTCCATGCTCATATTTCACAGTATGGACTTATTATTCTTCCAACATTCGCTTGCCACAACCTTCCAGGGAGGCCATTTCATGCATTACACTTATCTCTCTGAGTAAAAGTCCCCCTGCCCTTGCTACCTCATTTCAATCTCCCCTTTCTTCCTTTCTTTGTCATCTCAGGCTTGGCCCCTGCGTCCTATCACTGTCTACTCTGTTGAATTTATTTATCGACACCTTTCATTATCTTAAACATCTCTTATCAACATCTCCTCGTAACCATCCTTTCTAGTGCACAAAGCCCTGTCTCTTCAGCCGGCTCCTCACAGCTTAGTCTAGATGAGGCGCGTGAACAATCTAGTAGCCTTGCACTGAACGTCTCCTATGGCAATCTATGGTCCTTTCCTGAATTGTGACGTGACCAAACAACTGCAATGCAGAATGGTAATGATAATATTGATTACCTGCTCAAATTTCCATCCATCAGGACTGGTAGACCATTTGGGTCAGCTCATCCTTCCTGGCATTGGAGCACCCGATAGACATGTTTCGCATTCCCCTGAAGGAAGGAAGAAAAGTTTTGAAAAAGGTTAACAGTGGAATTCCGAGAAACATATTTAGAGATTTAACACTTTTCCCTAAAGACTGACCTTTGCTGCATTCGCATCTCTTGCCCTGATTCGTTTCCGTTGACAAGGCAGATGAGATCAGGGATGTTATAAAAATTCTGGCTCTTCCAACCACTCCTCCGCACCAAGTAAATAACAATTTAAGGTGTGCCAATTTTAAAACATACAAAACTCATACAACACGAGAAGGGCACATCAGTTTAGGCACGCCACACCTCCACCCCATAATGCTGATCGATGCAGAAACATATCTGGCACACAAAAAATCTTTGAGATTACCGTTGCTACTATATTTATACAATTTTTGAACCGCATCTCTCACGGTGAAGAATCGCTTAAAAAACTTATTAGTAGTCGGATCGGATTCGGAATTTCATCAAAATTCTAATCGAGTTTGTCCCGGTACACACACCGAACCTGTCCAACAAAATTCATTTCCCGATCCGTCTATCAACTTTTTTGAGATATCTGCCAACACAACTGTCTAAATCCACTTCTTCGGTGGGGAGGTATAAAATATAGCCTGCATTTGTTCAGACCACCAGATTATTGATCAATGGGTAATCTGGGTTAAAAGTACATTTTCTCAAATGAAACAGGAATGTGCTGTCAGTTTTAATTAAATCCTCACCCAACCAACTCTACTCATCTATGTCTATCTCTTCTCACCCAAAAATAACTTCAAACGAAACGTCTCGGTAGATACATGCAGTCATGGCCAAAAATATTGCACCCTTGCCCTTATTTTTCGAAATAAATGTGGCACCACTCTTCCAGAACATTGTTTAAATAAAAATAAAAATCTTTTAGGTTCTACATATATATTTATTTGGTTTGCAGTGGAACAAAACAAAAAAGCTGAAAATAATTACGAAATATTAGCTTACTTCCTCAACAGCAATCTAAAATGGCCTGGACAATATTATTGGCACCTTTTAGAAGTTGTGAAGAGAAAAAAATAGATTTCAAGGAGGTGATTCTCCCTTTACTTTGGATTGAACTCACCTGTGTGAGTTGCACGTGCCTCGCAATTAAAAATCACGTCAGCAATTCAACCATTTGAACAGAGCAAAGGAGTCCATTCTGCTGTTTTGGTGTCACTGTGTACACAATGAGCATGCTGATAAAAAAAAAAAGAGAATGTCTGAAGGAGGTAGATTGGTAGCCAATTATGACAATCTCAAGGCTACAGTCATTTCCAGAGACCCTGATGTTCCTGTGACCACCATACATACTGTTATCAGGAAATTTAAGGCCCATGGCACTGTAAGCCAACCTCCCTGGAGTGGCCGCAAAAGAAACTTGATTGAAGATTGCAGGAGGATTGGTTCGAAGTGGAGAAAGCACCTAATCAACTGCCAACAGATTCGCAAGCTGATCTTCAAACACAGGTACGAAGTTTCAATTTCACTGTCGCCGCAAACTCAACGAAAGGGGGTTCCTATGGTAGAAGACCAGGAGGGGACCCCACTGCTTGGGAGAAGAGACAAAAGAAGCCGACTGGAGTTTGCAAAACACCTATACAAGCAACATCCTTCAGGGAGAATGTCCTATGACAATATGAGACTAAATTAGAGCTTTTTGGAAAAGAATCAATCTCCATGTTTGCAGAAAACAAAATGTAAGCTTTCAAAGAAAGACACCTATCCACACATTCACATGGAGGAAGGTTCCGTGGATGTTTTGGGGTTGCAGTGCTGCCACTGGCACTGGGTTGGGCCCCTTGAAATGTGTGCATGGCATCCATGAATCAGAAGATTACCAAGGCAATTTGGAGACAATGTTCAACCCAGTGTCAGAAAGCTGGCATCTCTCCCGTGAAGGTCATGGGTCTTGCAGCAAAGGACAATGCCCAAACACATTTCCAAAAAGCACCCAGGAAAGGTTTAATATCACAAAAGCTGGACTGTTCTGAGTGCCAGCCAAATAAGTCCAGATGTAACCCATTGAATACCTGTGGGGAGTATGAAAACAGCAGTTGGGGAAAGGCATCCTTCAAATCATGGGAGAACTGGAGCAGTATGCACAAGAAGAATGGGCAAACTTGCCAGTGGAGAGGTGGAGGAAGCTCATTCATGGTTTTTTATAGGAATCACTTCACTGCCGTATTTTGTCCAAAGGCTGTGCTCCAATATTAAGTTGAGGGTGTCAAATAATTTGTTCTTTGCTGTTTTTTTTATTTTTCTGATTTAAAATGGGTTTACCAAATGGGTAAAATATTGTTTCAACCATGGGTTTACAAGGTTGTTCTGTTTAACAAATATTTTAGAGTTCTACTGAGCAGTTCTGGGTGGTGAGGGAAAGGCAGTGACATAGTATATCTCGACAATTCAAAAAGGCATTTTCGTAAGGTACCCCATCGGAGGTTGTGATAGCAAAGTGAGGGTTTGTGGTGGGCTGGTCAGGTCAGCTTAATTGAATTGCCAAACTGGCTAAGGGTTTAGGAGCAAAGAGTGGCTGTGAGTGGAAGGATGTTTTGGGCTGTGAGGTGAAGTAGCGGGGTACCTCAGGGAACAGTACTCAGGCATTACTATTCATTAATTTACAATCAACGATTTGGATTTTAGTGGAGTAAAAGAGTAAGCTTTCCAAAATTTGCTGATACAAAGCTTGGAGGTGAGATGGATAGCAGAGGGGGTGGTGATCAGCTTCAGGAAAGTAATTGATACTTGCATCGATTGGGCAAAAGATTGGCAGAATGGAAATTTAACCTGAGCAAGTGTAAGGTGTTGGGGATGGGAAAGAACATGAAAATAAAGATGTACAGAATGCAAGGGGTAATTTTGGAGCGTGTCCACACAGGGAAGGATCTGGGGGTGGTAATAGATTTGCGGAGGTAAGCAGGCAGCACAAATGCCAGGCCAGTATAGTAAAGCAAATAGGGGTTTTGGCTGTATTCCGGAGGGGGGTTTAATTTTTTATAAATCAAAAGAGGTGGTGTTAACATTGTACAGGAATTTTAGTGAGGGCCACATCTAGAATATTGTGTACAGTTTTTGGTCATCAAGTTCCGGAAGGACATAGATGCCATAGAGAGGGTTTCAGCGCAGGGCTACTAGATTGATTCAGGTCGAGCTCGACTCAGCTATGAGGAGTGGGCTGAAGGAACAGGGCTTTCCATATGCAAAGAAAGGAGGCGGTTTGAGATATGAATTAAGAGTTTTAAGATAATGAAAGGTGAGATAAATTAAAATGCAGATCAATTAATTCCCAACAGAGTAGACAGGTGGTAGGACAGGCGGCCATAGCCTGAGAGTCAAAGAAGAGGAGAGTTTCAAGACGGTAGTAGGCAGGGGCCTTTTATCAGAAGTAGTTAATGATGGAAATGGTCCTCCCTGGAAAGAATAGTGGCAGCAGAAAGAAAAAGTTAGAGATAACTTTCAATTAGAATTAGATTAGGTACCTGGAAGTTATGGAGATAAAGCGGGGAACAGGGTGTTGAACAGGACTTTTAGGAAGTTTTGAGCCATTGTTATGGGTGATTGTTGTGCATGCGCATGGAGTTGGGCTGTTGGTGGGGGTCTTGTCAAGGGGTGTTGGTGGTTGGTCTGACGTGTGTTTTTTAACCAAGCCCATGGCCCTTCCCCAGAGGGAGAACGAAAAAGAGAGAAAAAAATACAAAAACTTAAATATCAACAATAATAATAAACTAAATAATAAACCAATGTCACCCTTAGGGTGACCCGTATCTTGCAAAGGTGACCACGTGTGACTTCTTAAGTTACACTGAGGTGAACAGAGCTGCTATCACCAGGAGCGAACTCCTTGAGGCATATCTGCCTACGAGAGATTCCGATGAGAATCGTTCATATCTACAGAGTACCATGAAAATATGCGTTTTGCCTCATAACGTCACCAAATGACGTCATAATGTTCAAGCTTGATATATAGAAAGCACTCATGCGAGGTGTTCAATTTGAGGTACTACACGTTTGGGTTCTAAAAACTTTGAAATTTGACCTGGGGTTCAAATAATGTTTGACCTTAGGCGCTAACCATGAAGTCAAGGCCAATCGCCACCAAAATTATCAGCTGAGTGCCAGACCATGAACTATATTCCCATCGAGTTTGAAGACTATCCGATCAAAATTACTAAAAATAAGGGTTTGTCGACTCCCTGATTGGCGCACAAAGTGACCTTGCCTTTGACCTTGACCTTCAAAATTTTTAATGCGCGGAAGGGACCTCTATAGGCCTCTGATATGCGAAGTTTACAAAAATTCAATGAAAACTGTGCTCTGCCCAGAAAGTGGGGAAATTTTTTATACGTGATTACAGAACAAAAAATCAAAATAAAAAATAAAAAAAATAAAAATAAAAACAACATGAAGGTCAAGGCATCGCACCTAAAAATTAATCAGCTGGAGCGCAGATCCATGCACAATAGTTCCCCATGGAGGTTGAGACGATCCGATCAAAAATTACTCAAAAATAAGGGTTTTGTCGTTACCCTTGATTTGCGACAAAGTGCCTTGACCTTTGAACCTTAAAAACTTTATGCGCTGAAAAGGGACTCATAGGCTCTGATATGCGAAGTTACAAAAATTTCCAATGAAAACTGTGCTCTGCAGAATTTTTTTTTTCGTGATACAGACAAACAAACAAAAAAAAAAAACAAAAAAAAAAACATAGGACTGACTAACATATCTTGCAAAAACTTCGTTTTGGCAGACTAAATATGCGTTTTGCCTCATAACGTCCACCAAATGACGTCAAAGTCTCAAGCTTCCGATATATCTAAGAACGGCATCAATCGAGGTGTTCATTTGAGGTACTACACCATATGGTTCCTAAAAACTTTGATAAAATGTTGAACCCTTGGGGTCAAATATGTTTGACCTTAGCCGCACACCATGAAGGTCAAGGCAATCGCCAACCAAAATTATCATGCTGAGTGCCAGACATGAACTATATTCCCATGAAGTTTGAAGATGAATCCGTCAAATTAAACTCAAAAATAGGGTTTTGTCGATTACCCTGATTTGCGAACAAGTGACCTTGACCTTGGACCTTCAAAATTTTATGCGCTGAAAGGGACCTCCATAGGCCTCTGATATGCGAAGTAAAAAATTTCCAATGACAAACTGTGCTCTGGGAAGAATTTTTTTTCGTGATTACAGACAACAAAACAAAACAAAAAAAAAAATAATAATAAATAAAATAAAACATATATTTGCAAAACTTCGTTTTGGCAAGATAATAAATACACAAACACAAATAAAACCACAACAAACAATTCAATTAATATTTTTTAAATTAGCATTTTCTTCCTTGGATCTTTGTATATAAAATTAAGTATGTATTCAACACAGGCATGATGGGCTAAATGGCATCCATTAGTTAGTTTCTTGTAACAAGGATATCTTAAGTTCTGAATCAAAAACAAGGTGCTGTAATATTAACAGTGAAAATAAAGAATTGTGGACCAAAATACTTTTGTCAATTTAAACATATTTTAGAGAAAATTGGAGGTTATTTGAAACAAGTGCAAGGGGTTGCCCAATATTTTTTGGCACGACAGTGGTCCCGCCACGGTTGAACAGTTTACGTTTTGTAATCCCACTGAAAGGCCGGATCTGAATCCGGACCCTGAAGCAACAAAATCTAATCAACTTGCCTTTCGTCAATCTAACAAATCATCCCCTAGTTTGTCATAATCAGTCCACAACTTTTTGGTAAATATCATGATTATATATTTGTGTTTAGCCATTTTTGAAACTCTCATGATATCATTACTGTGTACTCAATGGTGGAAGACTCACTTAAAAAAAAGTTTTTTTTAAAATTCTAGTACTGGATCCAGATTTTCACCAAAATCGAATCAATTCTTTGTCAACACCCAACCTGTTCCACTAAGTCCGTCCAATCAATCTACACGTTTTTGAGATATTCCATTTACAGAAAGAGACAAACAGATAAATAACGGAGACCAGACAGACAGGCAGAAACATAACCTCCATTCATCTTCGGTGATGGAGGTAATTAAAAAAAGTTCAATCAAGTGGGAATATTAACAATTATAACTAGAGAGGGAATTGGTTAGAAGCGCATACTCGCCACGTAATGCCTGATCCACAAGACATATCGGGCCCAATACATGTTTGAAATATAATCCTATATCTCATTTTTGAGCCCTATTCTCTCATGGTGAAGAATCATTTTAAACTCCGCGTAGGTCAGAACAAGATCTTCATCAGATCTAAATTGATTTGTCGTGGTCAACCCCCAACCTGTCAACAACTTTTTGAGATATCATGCTAATAACTCGGTTTCCGCCCAATATTTCTCAATGGTGAAGAATCACTTAAAATTATCAGATCCGGGTCCGGATCTTCATCAAATTTAATCATTTTCTTCCAAGTCACGACACCCAACCGGTCCACAAAATTCATCCGGATCCGTTCAAAAGTTTTTGAGATATCGCGCTACATATATTTTTGCCCAATCTCTTCATGGTGGAAGAATCATTAAAAAAAAATTCTCGTAGCTCAAGATTCCAGATCCGCATCTTAACCAAAATCTAATCAGATTGTCCTTGTCACAACATTCAAGCCTGCCACAAAATTCATGCCGGATCCCGTCGACAAATTTTTGAGATATC
>CM068952.1:28116570-28126867 GCA_035128595.1 Eptatretus atami | reverse complement strand
GAAGCAGTTTCCTGGGCTATTGGGCAAATCCTGGACGGGTCGCCACTCCGACGCAAGATACTTGAATGGCTCAATTATCCCAGCAAGCTGGTACTCAATTTGCCGCCTCGGAAGGATGACAGGCTGAGTCAACCTCCTGGTGTATTTTAATTCAGCGGCCAACGGGGCTTGAACTCAGGACCCTAGGATCCCAAGCCGCCACCTAACCGCTAAGCCAACACCAGGCTATGGTGGGGAAGTTGGTCCTCACCAAATCCAGAAGGGAAGATTTTACATTGGGAGAAATCTGGGTCAGAAGTTACAGATTGAGTCAGTCCCACGGAGTCACATAAGTCCTTTGCAGAAGTGTCATGGTTGGTGAGAGAGGTACCAACACACAGCCAATTAGCATGGTGACAAATTAAATCACCAAGTGTGAGGAAGAAAGAGTTGGGATATGCAATTCAAAGTTGGTCCATGTTTGAGAGAGAGAGAGAGAGAGAGAGAGAGAGAGAGAGAGAGAGAGAGAGAGAGAAGAGAGAGAGAGAGATTGAGAGAGAGGAGATGTAGATGGAGTTGTCACTGCTGGGAGGATGGTACAACACACAGACAAGCATGAGGTGGGAGCGGTGGGGAAGTCACAGCCAGAGATACTGTTGAGGCATGGGAGGTGTAAACTGTAAAAGCAGTACATGGAGAGTGAGATGGAGTTATTGATGTACAGCACAACTCTGCCACCAGTACGGGTTTGGGGTCGATGAAACCAGAGCAGCCAATAGCCAGGGAGAGATACAAAGGAGTCATGGACATCTGGTGGGAGGAAGGATTCTGTTAAACAGATGATGTCCGTTTTATCGGCAGCAGCCTGGTTTGAGAGATCTCTCAGGTTGGAGTGGAGGCCTCAGATGTTTGAGGTCCACACAGTTAGGAACAGGGAGGAGGAACTGCTGAAAGGACGAAGGGATGTGGAAAGGAGCAAGGAGAGGGTGCAAAGCTAGGAGGATAGGGGCAGAGACAAAGCCAGGCGGTGGAGGGGAGGGGTGAAGCCGGGAGGGGGAGGAATGGGGGGGCAAACAGATGGCAAGGGGGTAGGATGAGGTGGAAGCTGAGAAGGGGTGGGACGAGGGGAAGCAGATGGGAGGGTGGGGGTGGGATGGTACTGATAAGGAAGGGTTTGAACATCATAATTGATGTGAAGGGGGATTTTTGACCGGTTAAAAGGGACATGACCGATTTTTTTGTGATTACAAGCTTTAATCACATGAGTAACAGGCCAGCTGTTGGCTTGCAGTTAAGGTGCTTGGTTGAAGATCCTAGGGTCTTGAGTTCAAGCCCCTGTCTTACCATTGAATTAACACCAGGTGGGTTGACTCAGCCTGTCATCCTTCTGAGGTTGGCAAAATGAGTAGCAGCTTATTGGTAACAGGGGCATTAATTGCAGGCAGCGGTGGGACGAGGGGGAAGCAGATGGGAGGGTGGGGTGGGGATGGTACTGATAAGGAAGGGTTTGACATCATAATTGGATGTGAAGGGGGATTTTGACCGGTTAAAAGGACATGACCGATTTTTTGTGAATTACAAGCTTTAATCACATGAGTAACAGGCCAGCTGTTGGCTTAGCAGTTAAGGTGCTTGGTTGAAGATCCTAGGGTCTTGAGTTCAAGCCCCTGTCTTACCATTGAATTAACACCAGGTGGGTTGACTCAGCCTGTCATCCTTCTGAGGTTGGCAAAATGAGTAGCAGCTTATTGGTAACAGGGGGCATTAATTGCAGCAGCAGCACAGCGAAACCCCCAGAAAATGATGCAGCCAAGCAGCTACAAACTGCATACAAATAAATAACATGAGTAACAATGCAACAACAATGTCAATGGTATAAGCCCATGGAATGGGAACTATGCTTCTCCATATCCACATTGTTGGCTGATGGAAATATCACAGCACAAAAAAAGAAATACCAACGACAACAAATTGTTTCTTTATGTTGTGATAGAAGGTCCCAGGAGCCAACAATGTGGATATGCAGAAACAAAGTTCCAGTTCTTTGGTTATATCATATATATATATATATATATGTATATATTTGCGGTTTTATGAACTGCATGCCTAAATTGAAACACACACCGCACGTAGACTCTTAGAATAGTTATTTCCGTAATGAACGTTAAGAATATCGCCTTCCCTATAGGGGTTATTATGTAATTAAATGTGTTGGCTTAGGTAGTTAGCACCCCCTCTCAACCCGTTGGGATAACATCATCAGCGCGTGATGACGTGTACCGTGACTGCCGTCATCGCGTAGGGCGTGCACGTTTTACTGCCATGGCGTTCAACGCGTGTGAATAACACCAGCATTCTGGAACGTGTGCCAAATTCCCCTTTATTGTTTAAAGTCCCACAAAGTCCTTCTTTGTCTTCTTCTGTATGGACGTCTACCCTGTAATGTAATTTCTTGCAGTCTACCCATGTACTGTATTTTGTTTTCCTAATCCCTGTTCATTCCCCTTCACCTAAACGCGACCGGTCAGCGGACCAGGACTCGACCCAGACTCCCTGAAATGATTGCCCCATTCCCTGACTTTGTGCCTTGGATATTTTTGGACGTGTGGGGTTCGTCCCGGGTGCAGAGGGGTAAAAAGGGATTCCCCCATGTTAAGTGCGGAGCTCCACTCAGGGCGACAGCTGGAAGGACCAAATGAGTGAATATCCATGTGGGCAGCAGAATTGGCGGTACTGTGGGGGAATCCTCCAATGGCTAGCATGGGGCCATCTCGTAAGATCTGATGTGGCCCAATAGCTGGTTCCAGGCTGCCTCGGAAGATCTGACGCATGGCTGATTGCCTCCGCCTGCCCCAAAGGCTATGAAGCTGTGCTCGGTGCCTGGTTCGCTCTCTCTCTGTTCTGGTCATCACACTAGTTTCTGCCCTGGTCCCGGATGCTCTGCATCGTCCGTACTTCTTTCCTGGTGCTGGACACTTTGGTTTGTGCTCTCGACGGAGCTCGTGGACCCTTGGTTGTGAAGAGCAGTGATGGGGCCATTCCGGAGAGTGGTACCAAGCTGGGATGGGAGACGGTGACGTAACAGTAAGCTGAGGCCACCCTGCCTTTCCCCCAATTTGTCTCCTCATGAGTGTGTGGTCTGATGTGTACCCTTGTTTGTTATTGGTAGGTAAAGCATAGGGTTAAGCTAAGTCTGCACTTGGACATTTTCTTCCTTTTTGTAATACACATTCTTGATTTACCTTGCTCATTGCATCCCCAGTTTCCGCGCGGTTTGCCCTTTGACGCCGTTAAACCTTTCGAGTTGCCTTCTATCCTTCCCGGGCGCGGGTAATTTGGTCACGGAAATTTTGCGTCCAGGGGAAACTTGCGTCACGTAAAATGTCACAAGGTAATTTGGTCACGTAAAACTGGTCACAAGGTAATTATTGTCACAGTTATTCGGTCAGAAGGTAATTTGGTCACGGTAATTCGGCTACGGTCATTAGGTCACGAAGAGTCATTGGGCAGGCACGTGTATTATTATTATTATTATTATTTATCACGTGCATTTAAGCCAGATTAATGCCCAAGAGCAGTATAAACATTTTCATTTACATGAGCCGGCCGGCGAATCTGTTGGCATAATTGGACGTATTGGACCAAGTTTTACTGACTACTACTAATGCGAATACGATTCTGGTCTCTCTCAACTTTTAAATTTCCGGATTCCATTATAGTCGTCAGGTAAACATTGGTCAATACGTTCATTATCGCCACAGATTCGACCGGCCATGAAATGAAAAGTTTATTTAACTGCTCTTGGGCCCTTATGCGTTTAATGCAGTGAAATAATAATAATAAATAGACCGTGACGAATTACCTTGTGACCGAATTACTGTGACCAAATTACCTTGTGACCGTTTTACCGTGACCAAATTACCTTGTGACAGTTTTACCGTGACCAAGTTTCCCGTGACCAAATTTCCTGTGACCAAATTACCTACATTCCCTTCCCGTACCCCTCATCGCTCATTGTAAATAAATTATTATTGTTATATTTCCAATCCACCCATGTTTGTCCTTTCTTCCATTGGTCCAGCAATGTCCGTATGTAGATGAGCTGGGAGGTTATATATTCCCTACTGATTGGCTCTCATATCAGTCCGGCATTGTGCAATACAGAAAGCTCGGCCGCATTAATCAAGATCCAATGAAGATAACAGCAGCACAATCGCCGAGGGTGTGATTCCCCGATAAGGAGATCACGTCTTCTGGGGTAAACTGTTGGCAGATGGAGGACCCTGGGTCACGTGGTTAAATTATTGGCGCTTGCAGTCGATTAGCGACCCGCCACGAGGCAAAGTTATTCGTATACGATGCCCTCATTTCCCGGTGAGTCCGGGGAGAACCGGGGATACCGCCACCCTTGTACACCCGTGACTCTGGGTCTGTAACAATAAATATATATATATATATATATATGTATATATATATATATCACTTCCACAATCATCAATACCTAATGCAGTTAGAAAATGCCAAATTGTAATGAACATAATATGGTGACCGATAGGGATTGCAATGACCATGCAAGACATCGACAATAGAATCGTGAAAACTCGAGTGGCTTGCTAAACAGCAGTTTGACTGGACACACCACAGGGAACTCATGTAATATGACATCGAGATGGAATGTTAAATAAAGTGTGCATCCTCAACACTGGGGAGAGTTGTTGGTCCAAGTCTTTCACGAACCGGTCGGTCAGGCCTAACGTTCGACTCTGGCCAGCAATTTGGAAAGGTTACAAGGCAAGGAAAGGTTACACGGAAAGGTTACAAGGCAAGAATCGTCGATAACTCACCTACTTTTCACGAAAGACACCGTGGGATATTTAATGTCCACCAACGACCAGCGTTGTTAAACAAGAGGTTTGAGAGCTCTCCGTTTCATTAAACAAAGAGATATTTTGTTTTTGAGAAGGTCCCACACCCGAAACTTTGCTTTACCTTGTCTGCCACGGTGGTTAACACACCCCAGGTCAACATTAGGTTATTCTGCATTCCGACACCTATCGAAAAGCACCTCGTGGTCCAAAATGGACTCGCTATATGGAGACTGATAGAGTGTGAAAAACGAAGTTCCGAACCTTGCAATAAAATTTGCTTGAAAGCGATGAGAAACGCAACACTCAGACCCACAATCTTGAGCCAGGACGAGAGACGACAGCGCATGGTGCATTGACTGCACGCATTCCAGTGATTCTTGCCTTGTAACCAAGCTGATGCTTGTACAAACCAAGTCTCCACCCAGGTTAACAACATGCCTCACGAGACAGTGAGGGTGTGTCGTGTGTTCCACGACCAATCAGCTTGTAGATCGCTCGCAAAGTGGCTATAGCATTCAAGCGAGCACTCCAACCAAACGGTTGACACAAGGAACGCCTGACTTGGTGAGCGCTCTACAAGCTCGTTGGGAATGGAGCACCACACCCTTGAGTAAAACAAGAAACTTGGGTGTGATGACATACATATATGTATATGCTTGATATGTTCAGTTTCAGTCTGTTTCTGCAGGATTGTCATTTTTGGCAAGTTATAAAACTTGAATTACCACTTCCTGGGAGGTACTATATCTCAGATTCCAAAGAATGGACGGGTATTCGACTAATAATTGTCAATGTGTGTGTTGGTGTTGTGTGTATGTGTTGTGTGTGTATGTGTGTCATGTGTCATGTGTCTCTCCATAATCCAAAACCATAAAACCTAGGCTTGAAACTTTGCATGCAAACTAAGAAAACTCCAAGAAGTGCAAAGAGTGAAAATTCGGTGTTTGGGTTAATAAAACACCCCCTTTGAGATAATAATGGCACTATTAATTATATCCTTCATGAGGCGATCCTCGGCCACCTCGCTCTCTCGAGGTTGAAAAGCGTTTCCTGGTAACCTGAAGCTGTTAGCCGCCATGTTCTGAAGCCGCCATGTTTTTTGGCCTGCTCAACCATGCTTTGATTGGAACAAGCCGCAACGATTTCTTCATGACAGTTTTTTTTCCCACTTTCCTCACTCATATTATTGAATGCCTGTTCATCATAGTATGAATGCTGTATTACATTGCTTTCATTGTGTACTATGTTTCAAATTTGGAGCTGGGAGCGATTTCGTGCATGGATATAATATTAATTTTCATGATTACTTTCACGGGACTAATAAACTGTATCATCAAACTATTATTCGGTTTTTGTAGGATCAGATATCGTCCGGACTAAATAAGTGTCAAAATCTATTGTGAAATCTGATGTTTAAAAGAAATAATGAGTCTTATAATTAAGAACATATAACCTAATTACTTTAAGCAAACCAGGCCATGTCCCTCCTTCTCCATACATGCCAAGACAAGGTGAATTTCCAAAGCATTCAACTTATCTTTTTCAACTGATTGAGAATTATATTGAGTGAACAAAAAATTTTAAGGAACATGCAAAATTAAAAGAGTTCATTGAGCTCTTTGATTTCATGTATATGCTAGACCTGCGCCCTGTCCCCAGAGGGACTGCTTATCCATAACGTCTGCCAGATCTGTGTCTATATTTTCGGAGCGTTTTCCGAGGTGCTCTGGAGTGAATCAAAGCAAATCTGGTGAAAAACGGACGTTTTTAAAAAAAAAGTTTCTGACGCTTGCCCCGACCCCGAACCGATGTACCACGTGACTCATGCACAGATGAGCAGGCAAGATAGTGGATTATCTGCAATGTTTATTCATGGGCGATTGAACTTTGCGATGGTCTCCAGCGTTGTTCTGCATTAAGCTGCAACTCTTTTGTGGATAAAGTCATTATTTGAACAAATTTATTTATTTAATCAACTGCTGCGTGCGGTGAAGACCGGATTGTAAAGTTAAAGGGATTTACTTATGTTATCCAGTGACAGCCTTGGCCAACCGTTCCTTATCAACCATTGAATTGGAGTGCTTGCATGAGTGCTTAAGCCACTTGCCTTACAATCGATAGTGGTACCGCGCTATGTCCTTATGAGCGAATCGTTCATGCACTGCGGGACACTTTTGCCTGCCACGTCATTCAGAGCGAATGGTTCTTGCTCCTTCATCCTGAGCGAGTGTGTCGTTCTCTCCATCACCCTAAGCGAGTGTTTCGTGTTTCATCACCCTGAGTGAGTGTTCCGTGCTCTGTCACCTGAGCAAGTGTTTCATGCTCTGCCACCCTGAGCGAGTGGTTCGTGCTCACTAAACTGTGCGAGTGGTTCATGCTCTGGCACCTGAGCGAGTGGTTCGTGCTCCATCACCCTGAGCGAGTGGTTCGTGCTCCATCACCCTGAGCGAGTGTTTCGTGCTCTGCTACCCTTCGTGAGTTGGTTCATGCTCTGCCACCCTGAGCGAGTGGTTCGTGCTACATCACTGAGCAAGTGGTTGTGCTCCATCACCCTGAGTGGTGGGTCGTGCTCTGTCACCCTGAATGAGTTTTTGTGCTCTGTCACCCTGAGCGAGTGGTTCATGCTCCATCATTGTGAGCGAGTTGTGTAATATCACCCGATTTCCGAGCCGTTTACCATTTTTACGTGTTTTCCAAATTAACTGAGCGAAATTTTTTTTCCACTCGTCGCACGCAGCTGTTAATAAAAAATAATGTTTTGAGATATCCCTGAAACGTTCTATATAAATGCCAATGTTGTTTTTTTCGTGTGAAAGCTCTCTCATGGTTTTTGGGTTGTTTTGCTGATATCAGCCAAGCGTGGTGTGTGTGTGTGTGTGTGTTGTTTTCATAAAGCATAACTCTGTCTCTCCCACTCCCCCCCCCCCAATCTGTCTGTCTCTGGACATATCTGGACGGTGCTTTTCTCCAGATGTGTCTGGCAAGGTTTATGTCTGGATGGGAGTTTATCTCTGGACATGTCCAGGCAGTGTTGTCTCTGTCCTGCTTAGCTCCAGAACATCCGGCGGTGTTTGTCTCCGGACGCGTCCCGCCTTGTTTGTCAATGGACCGTCTGGTGGTAATTGACTCTCCACCGCATGTCTGCCTTCCTTCCTCTCACCTCACTGTATTCCCTTCCACCACCCCTCCTCGATCCCCACCCCTTCTCACACTGTCTTCCCTTCCCCCCTCCCCTTCCCTCCTTGATCCCCCCCCACCCTCCTCGCTCCTCCTCTCTCCTCTTTCCCCACTCTCTCTCCCCCACCCCTCTCTTCCTCTTCCCCCTCTCTTTGTCCCTTCCCTTTTTATTATTCCCGTCAGCGAAGCGACGGGTGGTACTTGCTAGTATTAAATAAATAAAGTTGCACTCGCATAGTTACAAAAACAAAACTTGCATTTTATAGTGTTATAACACAAGTTTCGCTGTTGAAAATAATGTCCAATGCTTCCTGCACTATGAAGACATCATTCATCAAATAAAGTGACAAGTTTTGTTTGGAATGTTCTTGTCAAATACAATGAGAGGTAATTAATCTGTTGTTTGTGCAAAACCTGTACTGTGACAGCATTTTCAACATATCTCAAGAACGTGGCATAAAAGAAGGCTGAGTATCTCAGCTTTACTCTGAACTTAAACGACACAGCTCGGCTTTGAAGGTTCTGCCAACTATTCCTGTCCTATAATTTTTATTTTGTATAAAATAACAGGAATGGAGTTAGATGGATATTACCATCGAAGTAAACAGAGGCAAGTTAAGAAAATACCTCGGCAAGCCAAAAGAGAGTATGAGAAGGACAAAAGCCAAAAGAGTTGGTCGAGCATGAGGCAGAGGCACAAGAGCGGATGAGCTGCGAGGTCCCTAGCATGGGAAGATAGCTTCATACTAACATACACTGTCTGTCTCTTGCTGTCCTCTAAAGAACCTTTATTTGTCTATCAAAACTCATGAAGGGAATCACAATTCCAAAAGAGCTATCGGTGACTTGCCTCCTGACCCTTCCAGGTGAGGCTTTACATTTGCATCTCACATTTTCGTCTTTAAGCATACATTGCCCACATTGCATCTACACCTTTCTGCTTTTCCTACCCCTCCTTATTTCTCATTTGTTTTGGGATTGGTATACGTCCGTCATCGTTTGCCATGGTGAGTCAAAGGCTGATCCAAACCTTGCTCTACCTCTATCTTCTGTTCTTCCTCTCTACACTTCCACGGCATGATCCTGCTGGTACCATGTTTTGTGTGTAACCGGTTAAGATTAGATTACAGAAAGGGAATAAGTGCGAAGAGTTAGAGTCTGTCCTTTTGTGACTTTTCTTGACTGTTTTATGTGCTTATAAATACTGATTGCTTGGTTGTGTTTGTAAATAAATGTGCTTGTTGAACTGTTAACCATTTCCAATCTGCTCGCTTCGCCCTTTCCTACATTGGCTCAATGTAGCGTGTAAAGACTTGATCGATGGGAAGTTCTGCCCCATTGATGGGCTCCACAATTAGTCAGTGCGTACTCACGGTTCCGCTCGGCCATACAAATAAATAGATGGGTGCGCACTGAGAGTACGTACGCCAATTGACATTGCCAAACCACCGGAAAAGGTAACGCATTTGTGAGCGAGGATTCTATCAGGTTTTGCAGTGTCAATCAGTGTCTGTAGTTGCTTTATAACCTGACTGGCCTATCTGCGGTGTTGCGGCCTGCAGGGCTGGAGCCAGGCCCGTCGCTAAGGGGGGGGGATTTGGGTCAATGCTCCCCATGGCGCATCTGCTGCCCCCCCCCACTTGTACGCCACCCATTTATGCCCTGTTGCACCCTGTGAACAACTTCGTGTTTAAGACGAGCGCCCACTGTGAACTCCTGCTGTTTAAGAGTTCACCTGTGTGAACTAAAACCCTTATTCCAGATGTTCAACGTGGTGAATAATAAGCCTTCTTGGATAAACTGTTCTTTAATAATATCCTTCTTTGAATAAGAGTCAAGAGATAAGTGTGCGCTTGCTAGCGCATCTCCAAGAGCAATTGAGCAAAATACAGTCCAAGCCCACAAGATAAAAGATAATAACGCAAGCACCAACGCCAGCAGCCAAGACGACAGACAGCCGCAAGACCTCGTGTCGAATGTCATTTGTGGGGTTATATATATTATATCGTGGATCATTTAGTTTTAAGGAATAGCAATCAGCATCTTCGAATGGAGGCCCTATTAAGCAGGTTACCTGATTGGTTGTAAGTTAGGTATAAATGTAATATAGTCATAATATCATAATATGAATAAGGAAAAGACATAAATTTACATAATTAAAGATGAAGTTCACCGCGTGACCTTCACAACCCTCCATCTTACAAAAGTAATTTTATAATAGAAATTAAAAATATGTGTGTTTGCAATCGTGCTTACATTTGAAATTATGCAGA
>CM068952.1:28086254-28097907 GCA_035128595.1 Eptatretus atami | reverse complement strand
TCCCCAGGTTTGAATCCCGTTCCAGACACCAAAATTTTCAGGCTTCATCCCACTCCTGACACCAAACTTTTCAGGCTTCATCCCACTCCTGACACCAAACTGTTGCAGGCCCACCAGACTCTCCAGAATTGCAGGCCGTCGCGCACGGATAACTCCGTGACGCGGAGGGTCGCTAACCGACCGTGAACGCCAATAACTCAACCACGTGACTTAGGGTCCTCTGTATACAGTTTATCCGGTTACCTAAAAATAATCACGTGACCTAATTACTGGGGGACATGCCCTCGGTACGCGTTGTCCGAAACAGATCACCTTACCGGATCAGATGCGGCCAAGCGACACTGCCAAGGACGTACCGGCTAAAATGAAGGGATCGTTGGGAATAAAGTCCCGGCTAGACTAGGATACGGACCATGCTGGATCAATGAAAGAAAAGACAAAAATGAGCTGGGAACATTTCTACAAAAGGATTTATTACAGGCAGGCAAGGAAAAATATGTGCACAGTGAAGGTAGTTTATTGTTGTGTGTAAGAAGAGATAGCAAGAAATGTGAGGTGGGACAATATAACAAGCAACTTACAAAAGCAGACACAGAGCAGATGTATCCCGATATAATTCTTCTGCAATCTTAACTTAAGCGAGACAGGTGCCATGACACACACACACACACACACACACACACACACACACACACACACACACACACACACACAACCCAATGAAGAGGAGTTAATGAGAAGAAAAAGGAGAGGAGATGAGGCTAACGGTCTCGTAATACCTTGCACAATTGACCGACCGTGCCACCCAGGACGTTTTGAGGGATGCTCCGCTGGACGACCCCTCCTTGACAGCTGGCGTGTCGTCTTTGCTTCGTGGCACGTCGTGCAGCAAGCATCGATCCGGAGAATGGGCGCGACCATCAGGCACGAGGGAGGGACTTTACGATGGAGCCATCGGTGAGTGGGCGGAGAAGGCGGAGTCGAGAGCGAGTAGGCGGAGTACCAGACAGGATCAAGCGGGTGGGTGCAGTCAGCGACGAGGCGTTGAAGAATGCGGAGCCAGCAGCGAGTCAGTGAAGAAGTGCGGAGTCAGCAGGAGGCAGATGGGTGGAGAAGGCGGAGTCGAGAGAAGAGCGGAACGAGCAGGAAAGCAGACGGCTTCGCGACCCGTCCTTTATAGACCCTGCGGTGCAGGACAGGGCGGCAGCCCGAAGCAATGTGTCGTCACCTGAATCGGACGCTCTGATTGGGCCACGGCCACCACACGGCCCGGCCACCATGACCAGAAGCGGCCTCACTGTACATCCGGCTAGCCATAGCTGAGCTGTGGAATCGTCTCGCTCCCAACCCCGTGATATGAATCACCTTGCACTGAACTCCCGGGCCGTGCCCCGGCGACCGGCCGAGGGTCACGTCGGCCCCGCATACCTGCCCGGGTACCCCCGGCGACCTGCGGTTGGCGCTAGTCAATGTGCTTGCTTTGTCCCTATGCCATGCGGCCCTAGCGATCCGGGCCGTACAGCATGCCTCTGCTTGGTATCGAGGCGGAGGTGCAGGAGGATGTCTGCCCTCCATGAGAGACATTTGTGGCCGTTGTGGTGAGCGAAGACCGACGGTAAGACGTTATTGTAACCCCATGCGCAGACCCGAATGAAGAGATGCCCTATGCATGCCCCATACAGTGCACATGGGTCCGCTATTGTACATGTAGGTATTTATTACGGGGCTGCGCCCGTGTCCGCCATCGTGCTAGCGGTTATTTTTTCACAGGCGTTAGTGTATGCGGTGCCAACCCCGATGCGTGCCATGAATTGAAGGAAAGGATTAGATATAATTATGAGATGTAGATTTGGGTTGAAAAGAGTATAGATATCAGCATTAGATGTAGATTTGCGTTGAAAAGAGTGCGCCGCGTGCGTCCTGTACGGCTTTGGCCGTTTCTTGTTTGGTTCTATTGTCGGCCTCCTGAACAGTGGGTGGAGATTATCGTTGTGCTTCACGCGTTCCGTGCAGTCTAGTGGTGGTGGTTGTCTGTTTCTTTTGGTCTTCTGCGAGGACGCATTCTTGCAGTGAAGGGCGTGGCCGCAGTTTTTTACAGGCGGCCGTCTGGGTGCAGTGCCTGCTTTGATTTATTTCAGGAATAAGAGTAAAAGAGTAGGAATGAAATTAGAGAAATAATTAGACCAAACTATGAGATCCACACAACGCGCTTTGTCCCGTTTGACCCATTAGACATGAGGGAAGGGTCTAACTGTACGTATATTAATGAAATAACTGTCTGGGGACCACTGTATCATGGATGGCCATTGCCTTGGAGGGATGCGGTTTCCAGAACTGCAACTATATATATATTATATATAATATATATATATATATATATATATATATATTGTTACGGCTGTGGAAATTCGCATTACACCATTCAGGTCCCGTAGGTGAGATATATTTCTGAAGTACATGTGTAGTTAGCCCAAACCCATTGTTTAGAGCAGCGTTTCTCAACCTTTGATGGCCCATGGCCCCCCTACCGATCGCTTAACATTCGTGGTCCCCTGCCCTTCAATAAAAGATGCAGATTTCGTTTTATGAAATTTATTTACTCAGTCTTAATAGATAAATCAAAGTAAACCTTTTTCTAAGCAATACAATCAATGAGACACTTGCTGTTGGGCTTGTCTGACGAGGCCTCTTATGTCCGGCTCCGTCTTGGACACAGCAAGGCGAATATCGTTCCCAACGTCAAGACGGTTCTGGACTTCGTTTTAATGGTCGCAAGGTCAGAAAATCCAGATTCGCAAAGATATGTTGTGGCGAATTGAATGAGCATTACGGATGCCTTCTTGCTGAGTAGTGGATACGCATCCTGAACAGACAACCAGAAGGTGGAGTGGTCTTCTTTGTTACTGAAGACCAGCTTCATTGCTGTTGAACCTTCAACTCTGCCAGCTCCTCTGCTTCGTCTTCAGTAGGTTCAATTTTGGCGTTAAACGGGTCTTTGTGCCATGGAACATCAAGGTGCATCGTCGAAATACGATTTGAACTCAGCGGAGAGATTGTCGAGATGTCTAGTGATGCAATCTTTGATGCCGATGGGAAGCTCAATCCTCTGCGTCTGCAGGTGCTCGTCCAAGAAAGGAAACGAGGCAGTGGACCCGGCCTTGATTCGTGCCTGCCAGACTTCCATTCTAGCAGACAGTCCGGCGCTTGTCTTGAACGTCACTGACTGTCACATCACGGCCTTGCAAGGACTGGTTCATTTCGTTGTCGCCGAATATATCGGCCAGGTAGGCGAGCATCATGACGAACTCTTCATTTTCGAAGTGGACATGGAGGTTGTTTTCGTTGTCGCAGGAAGATTTCCACCTCAACCCGGAGTTCATACAGCCGAGAGAGGCATTTCCCCCTCGATAGCCAACGCTTTGGTGTGGAACAGAAGTCCAACATGTTCCGCTCCCATTTCGTTGGCCAGGAGTTGGAAGAGCCGATGATTTTTGGCCTTCGCACGAATGAAGTGTTCACTTTGACCGCGACGTCCATGACTTCCAGCAAACGAGGCGAAGAGTCTTTGACGCAAGAGCGTATCGGTGTAGCGAACAGTGGGAGGACGTCACATGGGGCCATTCGTTCTCACAAGCGTGACGAACCCTCCTCTGACGCCGACCATCGCTGGGGCACCATCAGTACAAATTGCTTGAAATTCTGCCAACCGAGTCCATTAGCTTCAAAAAAAGAGTCCACAATAGCTTTGATATCTGCCGATGTCATTGTGGTTGATAGGGTATTGCAGAACAAGAACTCTTCCTTCATCTTTCCCTTTCTCTCGTAGCGAGCGAAGGCGATCAACTGGCTCTCCAGGGCAGTGTCGGTAGAACTCGTCTAATTGAAGCTAGCCTGGAGCGTGCTTTGTTTGATTTCGGAGCAAACTTGACGGCACACATCAGCGGCGCATGTCGTCAATCCGTCGTCGGATCGTGTCATTAGAGAGCGAAACTTGCTGGATCTTCTTTTTCGCCTCTGGTCCGGTCATCAATTCCACCATTTTCTCTGTAAATGGCTTGATAAGGTCCTCAGCAATAGTGTGCGCTCTTGCACTTCGCAATTCGGTATGCCACTTCGTAGCTGGATTGAAGAGCAGGAATTTTCTTCTGGCCGGAATCCAAATTGGGAAGTGTCGCTTCACGGTCATATCGTGATCGTTTCGCAGACAGAGCATCGTATTATCTTCCTTCCTTCCGGATGCATCTTGTCACGATGGTTTGAAAGTTTGGAAGGACGTAGTGACGCATTTGACATCACGACCGAGCAGTGCAGATATTGCGCGCAGTCCACGCCATCTCGACTGACATTCGTGAATCCAAACTTGACATAGCTGTCATTCCATTTTCGAACCTTCGACATCTGAGAAAAAAATTGAAAAAAACAAAATTCTAACGTTTTTGTAAACATTGGTTTAATGAATGCTCTGTGGGCTCCGCCTTCTCTTTTAAAATCGTGGTTAAACTCATCTACCCTTTTTACTTTGACACTATGACCGGAGACTCGTCACCTTAATTGTACATTACAAGCTTCTGCATTCTGAATCGCAGTTTTTCGGCTCCGCTCATGGCCCCCGGTCGAAGGCCGATGCCCCTTGGGGGCCACGGGCCCCGGTTGAGAAACGCTGGTAGAGGGAATTAATGTGATTCATTCGGGCTGCGATCTCTTCAGTATAGCCGTTTTCTTTTATCTTTTGTTATTTTGAGCTGCACCTGCACGTCTCGCCTGCCAGAGGCCGCACCCCGCATCTCCGCCCGCGCCGTTGAAGAGACTCCCCCGGTTTCATTTTTTTGTTGTAAGGGCGCCAAGGCGGGCATTCCTCGTCCCCCGAAAGAAGAGGAGGGAGGGAACGAGAGGACACGCCCCGCTTCGAGTGCCTTCGAGGCGCGCCTCGAAGGGGTGGAGCCAAAGAAGCGGCAGGAACAGGGCGGGGCGCGGCAGATAAAGCGCGACGAAGCAGGAGGTTGTTGTTGCTGAGTTGTTTTTGGTCGTCGAAAGGAGTTGTTGCTGCGTGGCTTTTGGTGGACTTGGACAGAGAGTTGCAGTGCGTGGGCTTCGTGCAGAGAAGGAGTTTTGCGTGTGCTTCGTGCAGGGAGAGAGCCTGACTTCGTGTGCTTCGCCCCGCTGATTGCTGCTCTGCTCCTGGCCCTGGTTCTGCTAATCGTGGGTCGGTGCTGAGTCCAAGGCGTCGAGAGGCCGGTACGGGCAGGCGCGAGGCGCGCCGGAGAGGCCTCGCCAACCACGCTCGGTCGGGGGCACGACCACCGTGACGGGCGCCGAGGACTCGACGAAAAGGGAAGTCGCGACTTCCATTTCTTTGGGTTTATGTAAATGTGTGTGTGTAGCGCCGAGTCTCGTGAAGTAGAATTGGTCGCTGTGTGTAAGTGGTCCGTGTGTCGCGTATTCGGTTGTAACTCTTTTGCTTTATGTGCATTTCTTTGATTATTATTGTTGCTATAAATACTTGCTGTCTTATGTGTGCTATTTGTGTGTTGTGAATTAAACGTGCTTTTGTTGAATTGTTTCCCGTTTCGCTGCGTCCTTCCTTCGTTGGGTCTCCATCTTGTTTTACGTAAAGGGTACGTAGTGGGCGCGGAGACGCCCGATAATTAATTGGAACCGTCAAGGTCGACGATAACTCCGCTCGGTTATCCTGTAGCACGGAACGAGCCGCTTAAGCGGTTTGTGTCCGAAGTGGACCTGTGGCGTGGTACAACCCTCGGTAGGTTACCCGTGCGGGTACTTAGGTATATCGACTTTCGGCGATTCACCCTACCTCGCACGGGTGGAATGCGGACTGGGTTGTGGTGGGGTTAAACCCCACCCGTGACTGGCTCCCGGCGTTAGTCCGAGAGGGTCACGACTGAATTGCCGGCCGGTGGGCGAGGGGTCGCGATTCGAGTCACGTGGCCGATCGCACGCCGGCGGGCGTGAATTCGCAACACTGGTGTCAGAGAGCGGGAAAACGAACTCTCTTGTCTCCAAGCTAAATTCATAGGGAATCGGTCCAGGGGTGAGAAAAGCGACCCCCGATTCCCTCCAAATTACGAGTGAGCTAAATTAACCCCTTACGTGGAATAAGATGGCGTCTCAAGGCGAGGGGTGGCGGGGGTAGAATGTATGGTGGTAGTAATGTAGGATCCATGGCCCGGGATGGTACTACTTGTAATGTTGAATCACGGGGAGCTCAACCCGACATTCTGAGCACGGACTTTGCCGGCAAACTGAATCGCATAATGGCGGCGCGATCGCACCTCAGCGCAGCAGGAGCGAGCGGCTATTTATGGCTCGGCGAATGGCGCAACGAATGGCACGACACGGGCGTGGACTCTCAACCACCAATTCGGCCCGAGTGGGCGAGAATCATGGAAATGGCCAAGAGTATAGATAAAACGTGGAAGGAAGAATGGAAAAGAGGTTAGAGATGAAAAAGGAATTAGAAAAGAAAGCGTCTGAGTTACAGGAACACCAAAACAAAGAGACGGAACTACAAAACGAACTGACAGTGTAAAGAAGGAACAAGAAGAGTACTGAAAGAACAAGGAATGAGACAGGAGAAAGAAATCTGTCAGTTGAAAGAAATAATGAGATTGCAGAACGAGGAACAAGAGAGACAGTGGAATAGAAAACTGAAAGAGTATGAATTTGAAACTGAACGACAAAAGGAAAAAAATAGGTTGGAATACGAGGAGAAGTTGAAGGAGCAAACGAATGAAGCAGGAAGGAGAAATGAGGAGATTGAAGGACACACGAGATTGAGAGGGAAGAGCGAGAGGAACAATGGGATAGAAAACAAAAAGAACATGAAGCCGAGGTTGACCAATTGAAAGAAAAGGCAAGGCTGGATGCGAGGAGATAGACAAAGAACAGCGAATGAAACACAAAAGGGAAATTAACCACATGAAGAAAACCATGAAACTGCAGAGGGAAGGACAGGAGAGGAAACGAGGAAGGGTAATGAGAGAACAGCGAATGAAACACAGGAAGGAAACGAGCCAATTGAAAGAAACGATGAGATTGGAAAATGAGGAGCATGAGGAAGAGTGGAAAGAAAACAAAAACTATACGAGTTTGAAATTAATGAACTGAAGGAGAGAATGAAATTGAAGTCCAGAGAGATGGAAAAACTCCAGAAAGAAACAGAAATAGGGAACAAGGAGAGAAAATGTATAGAGACGCGGGAGGTAGGGAAAGTAGGAGAGAGCTGCATGATAAAGACGGGGTTAAAGGAACAGAACACACACACACAGAGTTAGTGGAGGATAATGGGGGTGAGCTCGCGGAGCGTGTGGAGACCCGGTGCGAGCAGCGGATGGCTGCCTCCGGAACGAGGGAGGAGTATGCCCCCTTGAGGGAATCACGACCAGGTGGGTTCGGTCGTGCAATCGGAGTTGAAGGGTGAGTGCTGTGGATAGGTGCACGTGCAGCTTGGGGGTATAGAGGCCCCGGAACCCTTGTGGGGACACGAATCCCCAGTGTGGTTGTGCAGGGTGTGTGTTTGCGAGTGTGCGGAGATGCGTGCTTTCCGGCACGCATGGTGTGAGTGAGCCCCCCTGTGCAAGTGGAAGGTTGTGTGTGAGTGAGAGGGTCCGTGTGAGGGAGACCGTGTGTGTGAGGTCTCTGTATGTGAGGGAGATGACGTCGGCATGCAGGAGCACGCACCCGCGTCTCCTGGTGTGAGTGTGATGGAGTGGAGTCTGTGCGTCGTAACACGCAGGTGTGCGTGGGTGAATGGCGACGGAGACGGCGACAGACACAAGCCGGGTAGCGGCTGTAGCTGTATTGGGGACCGCGCCGGGTTCACCCAGCAGCGAGCGCGCGGGTCCGTGCTGTGCAACGCACGAGCCCCCACGTGCTCGCTTGCGGAAGTGAAGCCCGGTCCGGAAACGCCAGCGGTGGATGTTGCCGATCCGCGGACGGACAAAGTGTAGGCTGGTTTACGGATTTGGACCGGACGGGTTCTCCACGCGAGCTTGTGTTAAGCTCAACGGGCAGAGCCACTGTGTTCGCGTGGGAGCCCCTCGGAGTGCGAGGTTTGCTTTTGGGTGGCGCAGGGTGACGTCATGGCTGCACGTGGGGTTGGAATCCGGCAGGAGGGGTATCCCTGCCGGATGGTACCGTCCAAGAGGACGAGAGGTACGCGTGCAGCTGCATGACGTCAGGCAAGGTGCAAAGTGCGCGAGCTGTGAGTTGCCCGCTGGTGCTGCGCATAATTGAAAAACAAAATTAACAAAAGCAGCCTCGCTTCGGGTGAACAGGATTCCCGGGTAAGGGTGAAAGACCCCTTCCTGGCACAGGATGAACTAGCTAGGGGAAGGGTTAGCTTAGCTTAGACCGACTTCATGGGCAGGGTAAGTCCTCATGGAGTCCGTGGAATGAGTAGGTGAGGATTGTAGTGAGCTTTAGGAAGGGAGATGGGAAATGACATTTTGGAAACAGTGACAGACTTTGGATGTGTAGTGGGGACGTAGCTTAGCTACGTAGTGTTAAAAGGAACGTGCTATAGTGTAAGGGATGACTGGAGACACGAGTGATTAGGGGATGTAGATAGAAGGATGGCAGGTTCAGCGATGTATGAGTTGAGAGGTGGAAAGGGGTCTTGATGGTGAGTGAGGGCCAGCGGGTCTGTGTGTATGGAGCGAATGGGGAATCATGGTGCGATGAGTGATTGGGGGGTGGAGCGACTCCGCCCAAGGGACCCCGGGGTCAGTGTAGAGTGAGTTAGCTGGTTAGTTAAATTGACAAAATGGAGGTCGTTTGCTGTTGGGGAATGTAGGCTCGAACCCGTTTGGAGGGTGCAGGAGCCTGTTGACGGCTGGGAGCGTGGCTGCGAAATGAGTATCGCTGAGTGGGTACCCCGGGCACCGGGCTAGTCGGCCGTGGTAGGCAAGGGCCCATGGGGGCCGGGTTAGCGTAGTGGGCATGGTGCGCCCGCTTGGTGCGGGGCCCGGGCGCCATTAGCCGCGTGTGGGCAGTGTCGTGGGCACGGGGTGACCCTCGGAAAGGGGCCCGGCGCCAGCCTGCCACGTGTGCGTTTCAGGGGAGTTGCCATGGGGGCACTCCCCGGTGTTTAGGGAGCTGGTAGGCTCGGAGGCAGTGTAGTGCCCGGGGGTGCCATCGTAGGGATTCGGCAGAGGGTCGTGCCTGCCAAAGGGAGCCACGCGTCCCAGCCACGAAACCGTGCAAGGGCACGAGGGAAAATTCGAGGCGAGGCCCGAAACTGTAAGGACACCAACACAGGCACGGAATCTGGTTTGTTAGAACCAATAGATTAAGCGAGAGGCGCTTGTTGAAAGCCCCGGGGTAGTTCAAAGGTTAATGGATAGGGTAGATTAGGAAGTGTACCCCTCCGCACCATCCATCCCTTCGCTCTGTTGTGGCCGCTGGAACCACTTTGGGTTAGATCGCTGAGATCTGGGGAGGCCATCCTGAGGCTTCATTGGGCCTCAACACAGGACGCTAGCTCTCCCTTATTCCCCTCCAGGAAGGGAATGTAGGTTGGGAGTAGGCTAGGGACGATAGGTTAGCCGAACAAGGACGATAAAGGGGTTAGGGGACGATTTATAGTGGGAAGGGATGAAAATAAAAACAAACAAAAAAATAAGTTGGGGCTAAATTGGTTTTTTACAAATTAAGGGGGTGGGTAGGTACAGTGACAGGCAAAGGCGATAGGTGGAGGGAGACAGGTAGGTAGGTAGGTCCGAGCCCGCCTTCTGTGAGGGCCAGCACCACCGTACTCCCTCCACCAACCTGCACTGCACGGCAAGAGGCCGGCCAACCTCATCGGCTGGCTGTTGCTGCAAGGCCTGTGCCGGCCGGATCGTCCGACGGCTGTTTTACTGCAAGCCTGTGCGCGGATCGTCCGACGGCTGTTTTGCTTCGAGCCTGTGCCGGCCAGTCCATCTGCCGGCTGTTTTTGCTACAGCGGCCCTTTTCTGCAGGCTATTTTGTCTTCACCTTTGCCATTCATACCCACTGCCCATGTTCACCGGCCCAGTTCTATTCAATTTTGATTTGCCCCCCTGTTCATTGCCATGTGCGCCAGGATCAAGCAACAGTTTGCAAGCTGCAGGAACTCCCTGTTGGCAGCTACAACACGGGCCTGCAGCGGCAGCCGTGCACCGTTTGTTGCTTGCGTCATGGCCGTTCAGTGTACTGCAGGGACTGCCCTGTAGGCAGCCGCATCACGGGACCGCATTGGCGGCCCGTGCAACGTTGTTCACTGGGTTCATTTAAAGGGGAGGCTCGGACTGCGTGTGAGCAGCCGGCCACGTTCCCTGCCACCTGCATTGTTTGAGCCAGAAGACTGCATGCAGCAGCCTGGCTCCCTGCTGACTGCTTTTCTTTTTGCAGAGTCCATTGATCCTGGGCCATGGTTTAGTGTAAAATTTGTTAGTTAAGGCTAAGTTGTGTATTGTGTAATGTAAATATGAGTGTGGCCCCGGCATGTCTGTCATTGCGCCGGCAATTTTATTTAAGTCGTCCGTATGAGTGAGTTTGTTTAGTTAGTTACTCAGCCCTCAGGTTATTTATTTTGGGGACACGAATACCATGAATGTCGCACTCAGGGATCCGAAGGTAAACGTACTAGGGGGAACTACACATGATGGCACACGATAATTTGACGACTCGGGACGAGTCTGTAAAAAGGGGAGGGGTAGTGTTACGGCTGTGGAAATTCGCATTACACCATTCAGGTCCCGTAGGTGAGATATATTTCTGAAGTACATGTGTAGTTAGCCCAAACCCATTGTTTAGAGGGAATAATGTGATTCATTCGGGCTGCGATCTCTTCAGTATAGCCGTTTTTCTTTTATCTTTTGTTATTTGAGCTGCACCTGCACGTCTCCGCCTGCCAAGGGCCCGCACCCCGCATCTCCGCCCGCGCCGTTGAAGAGACTCCCCGCGGTTTCATTTTTTGTTGTAAGGGCGCCAAGGCGGGCATTCCTCGCCCCCCAAAAGACAGAGGAGGGAGGAACGAGAGGACACGCCCCGCTTCGAGTGCCTTCGAGGCGCCTCGAAGGGGGTGAGCAAAGAAGGGGCGGAGGAACAGGGCGGGGCGCCGGCAGATAAAGCGCGACGAAGCAGGAGGTCTTGTTGCTGAGTTGTTTTTGGTCGTCGAAAGGAGTTGTTGCTGCGTGGCTTTTGGTGACTTGGACAGAGAGTTGCAGTGCGTGGGTTCGTGCAGAGGAAGGAGTTTTGCGTGTGCTTCATGCAGGGAGAGAGCCTGACTTCGTGTGCTTCGCCCCCGCTGATTGCTGCTCTGCTCCTGCTGCCCTGGTCCTGCTATCGTGGGGCGTGCTGAGTCCAAGGCGTCGAGAGCCAGTACGGGCGGCGCAGGCGCGCCGGAGAGGCCTCGCCAACCACGCTCGGTCGGGCACGACCACGTCGACGGGGCCGAGGACTCGACGAAAAGGGAAGTCGCGACTTCCATTTTCTTTTGGGGTTTATGTAAATGTGTGTGGTGTGCGCCGAGTCTCGTGAAGTAGAATTGTGTAAGTGGTCCGTGTGTCGCGTATTCGGGTTGTAACTCTTTTGCTTTATGTGCATTTCTTTGTTTATTATTGTTGCTATAAATACTTTCTGTCTTATGTGTCTTTTGTGTATCTCTTCTTTT
>CM068952.1:28069017-28086229 GCA_035128595.1 Eptatretus atami | reverse complement strand
TACTCCGCTCGGTTATCCCTGCAGCACGGAACGAGCCGCTTAAGCGGTTCGTGTCCGGAGTCGACCTGCGGCGTGGACAACTCCTCGGTACGCTACCCCGCGGGTACTTAGGTATATCGACATTAGGCGATTCACCCTATTTCGCCGGGTAGAATGCGGACTGGGTTGTGGTGAGGTTAAACCCCACCCGTGGCTAGTCCTTGGCGGTAGTTCCAAGAGGGTCACGACTGAATTGTCCGTTCCGGTGGGCGACGCGTCGCGATTTGAGTTACGTGGCCGATCGCACGCCGGGCGGGCCAGAATTCGTAACAATATGTATATATATATATATATATATATATATTATATATTATTATATATATATATGAGGCCCCACGAGGAGGAGTGATGAAGCGACATTTTTTAATGATATGATGATGATAGGCTCGGATGATAGGGAAGGGTTAAAATAGTGCTATATGCATTAACTCCAAAATGGCCGATGTGTCCCTTACATCACTCCTCCTCGCGGCCCCTCATATATAGATAGATAGATAGATATATCCAGCCACCAGAGATGTAATGTATACATCGAGAGAGCTGGACGAGAGCGTGATCTATGGCACTCCTTTATAGTTTCCCAATGTTTCCGATTTATCACCTGTGGCACATACCCACAGGTTGGGCGGACATCACGCGCCTCTGCTAATTGACTGGTGATTTTCAGATCAAGCGTCAGCTTTGCTCCCGAAACGTGATGGTGTCTCTCAAGCTTGCCACGTCCCTGATGTGTAGATTGAAAAACACAGATAAAAAGTTTGTCCACTTTATGTTGCAAGAATGAGAGGGTAAGGATTGTGGGCCTCAGAAGCAGACATTTGGGCAGGAAAGACTCGAGCTCGCTGAACTCGACTGACACTGTCTCTTTAATTACAGAAATTACATCACTCTTATATTGCCATCCACTACAAATTAACTATTATAATCTATTCCCCATTTTTAGCTTATCTGAAATTGGAATTCCAGATAAGTTATTGTCATCATGCACCGTCCGTCCATGGGCAGCTCGTGACTGTCCACGGCCCACCTGCCGGACAGTTATTGCATGGTGCTCGGACCCTCTGGCCGGCGGCTTCGCTGCCTCCCATCGGGCGTCAGTTTCAGCCGCCTTCTGGAGGTTTTCCGGCTGAAATGACGTCAGCAGGGCTCCGGTGTCGGTGCTGCAAGAGCCTGGATAAAATAGTCCAGGGAAAGGTTTTCCTGGTAGGGTGCTGCCATGTTTGCATGCACGATCCCCACTGCGTGGCGAATGTCGTAAGCCAAATCCCCCTTTTTCTCATGAGCTTGCCGTTTTCTCCGCTGAGCTGAGCTTTAACAAGCTCACTCTGCTGTTCTATTCCGACTCGATTGCTTTGGCCGAACGGAGACCTGCCAACGTCATTACTCCCAGGGCATCGTGGTTAGGACTTCAGCCGCCATGCCACGCAGTGCCGCCACGAGATGGATCCCACTCTCGTTCATGCTCCAGCCATTACCCCTGGCCACTGGTCAAATTGGGCTAAATACGCCCTCAGGTCGGTCTTTTCATCGTACGGAGCTAGCGGCACCGTCTCGCCTCCCGGGTTCCTAGCCCCACTCATCAGTCCTTGAGGACAAATGCAGGGGCGGACCCTCCGATTCCGGCGGTGCGCTACCCACGGAGCCAAAGCCACTCACCCGGACAATTCGTCAACCGTGTCTGGGTCGATGCGCGCCCCGCACCGTCTTGCGTACTCGTCCATGCCATTACTCGCACTCTGCACATACTCCGCGCACGATCATACTGGGGGCTTGTGTTATCCCAAGAGACCCCAGGGCCTCTACCCCCACAAAACTTGGCATGTACCCCTTCGCCATCATGCGCCCGTTCCACCTCGCACAGCCTTACCTTCACTGGACTCACCTGGTCACGGCCTGCCTTGAGGGGGCGTATTCTCTCCCTTTGTTCCTGAAGGAGTTATCCTGACCCTTACATCGGGTCTCAAGACATTCCACAAGCTCAATCTTAATGTCCTTTACCTTCCCTTCTATTTGTGTTTGCTCCTCTTTTACTGAATGTAATTCATCCTTTACCCATTCCATCTCCCTTTGTGTATCTGTTAATTCCTCCTTTGCTATGTTTAAACACTCCTTGTCTCGTCCTCGTGTTTCTTTGATCGCTTGCCCATTTCCTGGTTTTTCGTCTCTACCTTCCGCCCCATTTCCTTAACATTTCCGTCATTTCTTTGTGTCTCACTTTATACTCTTCCTTTACGGCTCCCAATTCTCCCTTTGTTTCCTGCTGGCCTCGTTTTAAATTTTGCATCGCGTTCGTGTTTTCCCCATCTCGACCTTTCATTGCCCCTGTCCTTTTTTATTTCCATCATCCCCTGTCCGAGTTTATCTACTTCTCGCCCAACCACCGTTATTTTATCCGTCACTTCTTCCTTACCCATCTTCATCACGTCAAAACACCTTCCACATCCTCTTTCACCCCATTCATCGCCTCACTACTGGACTGATCTCATCCGCCATTTTCCGGTCCATGTTTTATTCTCGCCCTTTACCTCTACCAGCCCCACGTTCAAGCTTTGCTGCCCTGCTTTTACCTTTTCCAGCTCCGCCTTAATTTGTATTTGTATATTTCCTTCCATTTTTTGCATATCACCTCTCATTTCATCCTTCAGTGTTTGCATATCATTCTTCTGTTGGTATTGTCCTGCTTGCATATCACTTCTCATTTCACTCTGTTGGTCCATCATTTGTTTCAACATTTCCATCATTTGATTCATGTCAAATGTCTTTGGCGAAGCCGATCTGCTATGATCGGGTGAGGATCCATTGGGATCGCTATATCCTACGTGAGGGAAATTTGATGGTGGGGGTCTCCAAGCATCGTTATAGTCGTGGTTGCCCCCGTTACCTCTGGGTATGGCTACAGGAATGATGTCCCTCAAAGCTGTTGTCCTGGGCCATGGACTCCTCAAATATTGTTGTTTCAAAACCCACCTGAACCAGCTCGGGGTGGGGGGGGGGGGGTCGAATCCCCAGGTTTGAATCCCGTTCCAGACACCAAAATTTTCAGGCTTTCATCCCACTCCTGACACCAAACTTTCAGGCTTCATCCCCTCCTGACACCAAACTGTTGCAGGCCACCAGACTCTCCAGAATTGCAGGCCGTCGCGCACGGATAACTCCGTGACGCGGAGGTCGCTAACCGACCGTGAACGCCAATAACTCAACCACGTGACTTAGGGTCCTCTTATACAGTTTATCCGGTTACCTAAAAATAATCACGTGACCTAATTACTGGGGACATGCCCTCGGTACGCGTTGTCCGAAACAGATCACCTTACCGGATCAGATGCGGCCAAGCGACACTGCCAAGGACGTACCGGCTAAAATGAAGGGATCGTTGGGAATAAAGTCCCGGCTAGACTAGGATACGGACCATGCTGGATCAATGAAAGAAAAGACAAAAATGAGCTGGAACATTTCACAAAAGGATTTATTACAGGCAGGCAAGGAAAAATATGTGGCACAGTGAAGGTAGTTTATTGTTGTGTATAGAAGAGATAGCAAGAAATGTGAGGTGGACAATATAACAAGCAACTTACAAAAGCAGACACAGAGCAGATGTATCCCGATATAATTCTTCTGCAATCTTAACTTAAGCGAGGACAGGTGCCATGACACACACAACACACACACACACACACACACACACACACACACACACACACACACACACACAACCCAATGAAGAGGAGTTAATGAGAAGAAAAAGGAGAGGAGATGAGGCTAACGGTCTCGTAATACCTGCACAATTGACCGACCGTGCCACCCAGGACGTTTTGAGGGATGCTCCGCTGGACGACCCCTCCTTGACAGCTGCGTGTCGTCTCTTGCTTCGTGGCACGTCGTGCAGCTAAGCATCGATCCGGAGAATGGGCGCGACCATCAGGCACGAGGGAGGGACTTTAGATGGAGCCATCGGTGAGTGGCGGAGAAGGCGGAGTCGAGAGCGAGTAGGGCGAGTACCAGACAGGATCAAGCGGGTGGGTGCAGTCAGCGACGAGCGTTGAAGAATGCGGAGCCAGCAGCGAGTCAGTGAAGAAGTGCGGAGTCAGCAGGAGGCAGATGGGTGGAGAAGGCGGAGTCGAGAGAAGAGCGGAACGAGCAGGAAAGCAGACGGCTTCGCGACCCGTCCTTTATAGACCCTGCGGTGCAGGACAGGGCGGCAGCCCGAAGCAATGTGTCGTCACCTGAATCGGACGCTCTGATTGGCCACGGCCACCACACGGCCCGGCCACCATGACCAGAAGCGGCCTCACTGTACATCCGGCTAGCCATAGCTGAGCTGTGGAATCGTCTCGCTCCCAACCCCGTGATATGAATCACCTTGCACTGAACTCCCGGGCCGTGCCCCGGCGACCGGCCGAGGGTCACGTCGCCCCGCATACCTGCCCGGTACCCCCGCGACCTGCGGTTGGCGCTATCAATGTGCTTGCTTTGTCCCTATGCCATGCGGCCCTAGCGATCCGGGCCGTACAGCATGCCTCTGCTTGGTATCGAGCGGAGGTGCAGGAGGATGTCTGCCCTCCATGAGAGACATTTTGTGCCGTTGTGGTAGCGAAGACCAGGGTAAGACGTTATTGTAACCCCATGCGCAGACCCGAATGAAGAGATGCCCTATGCATGCCCCATACAGTGCACATGGGTCGCATTTGACATGTAGGTATTTATTACGGGCTGCGCCCGTGTCCGCCATCTGCTAGCGGTTATTTTTCACAGCGTTAGTGTATGCGTGCCAACCCCGATGCGTGCCATGAATTGAAGGAAAGGATTAGATATAATTATGAGATGAGATTTGGGTTGAAAAGAGTATAGATATCAGCATTAGATGTAGATTTGCGTTGAAAAGAGTGCGCCGCGTGCGTCCTGTACGGCTTTGGCCGTTTCTTGTTTGTTCTATTGTCGGCCTCCTGAACAGTGGGTGGAGATTATCGTTGTGCTTCACGCGTTCCGTGCAGTCTAGTGTGGTGGTTGTCTGTTTCTTTTGGTCTTCTGCGAGGACGCATTCTTGCAGTGAAGGGCGTGGCCGCAGTTTTTTAAGGCGGGCCGTCTGGGTGCAGTGCCTGCTTTGATTTATTTCAGGAATAAGAGTAAAAGAGTAGGAATGAAATTAGAGAAATAATTAGACCAAACTATGAGATCCACACAACGCGCTTTGTCCCGTTTGACCCATTAGACATGAGGGAAGGGTCTAACTGTACGTATATTAATGAATAACTGTCTGGGGACCACTGTATCATGGATGCCATTGCCTTGGAGGGATGCGGTTTCCAGAACTGCAACTAAATATTATATATATATATATATATATATATATATATATATTGTTACGGCTGTGAAATTCGCATTACACCATTCAGTCCCGTAGGTGAGATATATTTCTGAAGTACATGTGTAGTTAGCCCAAACCCATTGTTTAGAGCAGCGTTTCTCAACCTTTGATGGCCCATGGCCCCCTACCGAGTCGCTTAACATTCGTGGTCCCCTGCCCTTCAATAAAAGATGCAGATTTCGTTTTATGAAATTTATTTACTCAGTCTTAATAGATAAATCAAAGTAAACCTTTTTCTAAGCAATACAATCAATGAGACACTTGCTGTTGGGCTTGTCTGACGAGGCTCTTATGTCCGGCTCCGTCTTGGACACAGCAAGGCGAATATCGTTCCCAACGTCAAGACGGTTTCTGGACTTCGTTTTAATGGTCGCAAGGTCAGAAAATCCAGATTCGCAAAGATATGTTGTGGCGAATTGAATGAGCATTACGGATGCCTTCTTGCTGAGTAGTGGATACGCATCCTGAACAGACAACCAGAAGGTGGAGTGGTCTTCTTTTTACTGAAGACCAGCTCATTGCTGTTGAAACCTTCAACTCTGCCAGCTCCTCTGCTTCGTCTTCAGTAGGTTCAATTTTGGCGTTAAACGGGTCTTTGTGCCATGGAACATCCAAGGTGCATCGGCGAAATACGATTTGAACTCAGCGGAGAGATTGTCGAGATGTCTAGTGATGCAATCTTTGATGCCATGGGAAGCTCAATCCTCTGCGTCTGCAGGTGCTCGTCCAAGAAAGGAAACGAGCAGTGGACCCGGCCTTGATTCGTGCCTGCCAGACTTCCATTCTAGCAGACAGTTCGGCAAGCTTGTCTTGAACGTCACTGACTGTCACATCACGGCCTTGCAAGGACTGGTTCATTTCGTTGTCGGCCGAATATATCGGCCAGTAGGCGAGCATCATGACAACTCTTCATTGTCGAAGTGGACATGGAGGTTTTTTCGTTGTCTCGCAGGAAGATTTCCACCTCAACCCGGAGTTCATACAGCCGAGAGAGGCATTTCCCCCTCGATAGCCAACGGACTTTGGTGTGGAACAGAAGTCCAACATGTTCCGCTCCCATTTCGTTGGCCAGGAGTTGGAAGAGCCGATGATTTTTGGCCTTCGCACGAATGAAGTTGATCACTTTGACCGCGACGTCCATGACTTCCAGCAAACGAGGCGGAAGAGTCTTTGACGCAAGAGCGTATCGGTGTAGCGAACAGTGGGAGACGTCACATGGGGCCATTCGTTCTTCACAAGCGTGACGAACCCTCCTCTGACGCCGACCATCGCTGGGGCACATCAGTACAAATGTGCTTGAAATTCTGCCAACCGAGTCCATTAGCTTCAAAAAAAGAGTCCACAATAGCTTTGATATCTGCCGATGTCATTGTGGTTGATAGGGTATTGCAGAACAAGAACTCTTCCTTCATCTTTCCCTTTCTCTCTAGCGAGCGAAGGCGATCAACTGGCTCTCCAGGGCAGTGTCGGTAGACTCGTCTAATTGAAGGCTAGCCTGGAGTGCTTTGTTTGATTTCGGAGCAAACTTGACGGCACACATCAGCGGCCATGTCGTCAATCCGTCGTCGATCGTGTCATTAGAGAGCGAAACTTGCTGGATCTTCTCGCCTCTGGTCCGGTCATCAATTCCACCATTTTCTCTGTAAATGGCTTGATAAGGTCCTCAGCAATAGTGTGCGGCTTCTTGCACTTCGCAATTCGGTATGCCACTTCGTAGCTGGATTGAAGAGCAGGAATTTTCTTCTGGCCGGAATCCAAATTTGGGAAGTGTCGCTTCACGGTCATATCGTGATCGTTTCGCAGACAGAGCATCGATATTATCTTCCTTCCTTCCGGGATGCATCTTGTCACGATGGTTTGAAAGTTTGGAAGGACGTAGTGACGCATTTGACATCACGACCGAGCAGTGCAGATATTGCGCGCAGTCCACGCCATCTCGACTGACATTCGTGAATCCAAACTTGACATAGCTGTCATTCCATTTTCGAACCTTCGACATCTGAGAAAAAATTGAAAAAAACAAAATTCTAACGTTTTTGTAAACATGTTTACTATGAATGCTCTGTGGGCTCCGCCTTCTCTTTTAAAACGTGGTTAAACTCATCTACCCTTTTTACTTTGACACTATGACCGGAGACTCGTCACCTTAATTGTACATTACAAGCTTCTGCATTCTGAATCGCAGTTTTTCGGCGTCCGCTCATGGCCCCCGGTCGAAGGCCGATGCCCCTTGGGGGCCACGGGCCCCCGGTTGAGAAACGCTGGTTTAGAGAGAATTAATGTGATTCATTCGGGCTGCGATCTCTTCAGTATAGCCGTTTTTCTTTATCTTTTGTTATTTTGAGCTGCACCTGCACGTCTCCGCCTGCCAGAGGCCCGCACCCCGCATCTCCGCCGCCCGTTGAAGAGACTCCCCGCGGTTCATTTTTTTGTTGTAAGGGCGCCAAGGCGGGCATTCCTCGTCCCCCGAAAGACAGAGGAGGGAGGAACGAGAGGACACGCCCCGCTTCGAGTGCCTTCGAGGCGCGCCTCGAAGGGGTGGAGCCAAAGAAGGGCGGAGGAACAGGGCGGGCGGCCGCAGATAAAGCGCGACGAAGCAGGAGGTTGTTGTTGCTGAGTTGTTTTGGTCGTCGAAAGGAGTTGTTGCTGCGTGGCTTTGGTGGACTTGGACAGAGAGTTGCAGTGCGTGGGCTTCGTGCAGAGGAAGGAGTTTTGCGTTGCTTCGTGCAGGGAGAGAGCCTGACTTCGTGGGCTTCCCCCCGCTGATTGCTGCTCTGCTCCTGCTGCCCTGGTTCTGCTACTCGTGGGTCGGTGCTGAGTCCAAGGCGTCGAGAGGCCGGTACGGGCAGGCGCGAGGCGCGCCGGAGAGGCCTCGCCAACCACGCTCGGTCGGGGGCACGACCACGTCGACGGGCGCCGAGGACTCGACGAAAAGGGAAGTCGCGACTTCCATTTTCTTTTGGGTTTATGTAAATGTGTGTGTGTAGCGCGCGAGTCTCGTGAAGTAGAATTGGTCCGTGTGTGTAAGTGGTCCGTGTGTCGCGTATTCGGTTGTAACTCTTTTCTTTATGTGCATTTCTTTGATTATTATTGTTGCTATAAATACTTGCTGTCTTATGTGTGCTATTTGTGTGTGTTGAATTAACGTGCTTTTGTTGAATTGTTTCCCGTTTCGCTGCGTCCTTCCTTCGTTGGGTCTCCATCTTGTTTTACGTAAAGGTACGTAGTGGGCGCGGAGACGCCCGATAATTAATTTGAACCGTCAAGGTCGACGATAACTCCGCTCGGTTATCCTGTAGCACGGAACGAGCCGCTTAAGCGGTTTGTGTCCGAAGTGGACCTGTGGCGTGGTACAACCCTCGGTAGGTTACCCGTGCGGGTACTTAGGTATATCGACTTTCGGCGATTACCCTACCTCGCACGGGTGGAATGCGGACTGGGTTGTGGTGGGGTTAAACCCCACCCGTGACTGGCTCCCGGCGTTAGTCCGAGAGGGTCACGACTGAATTGTCCGGCCGGTGGGCGAGGAGGTCGCGATTCGAGTCACGTGGCGATCGCACGCCGGCGGGCAATTCGCAACACTGGTGTCAGAGAGCGGGGAAAACGAACTCTCTTGTCTCCAAGCTAAATTCATAGGGAATCGGTCCAGGGGTGAGAAAAGCGACCCCCGATTCCCTCCAAATTACGAGTGAGCTAAATTAACCCCTTACGTGGAATAAGATGGCGTTCAAGCGAGCGGGTGCCGAGGAATGTATGTGTGTAGTAATGTAGGATCCATGGCCCGGGATGGTACTACTTGTAATGTTGAATCACGGGGGAGCTCAACCCGACATTCTGAGCACGGACTTTGCCGGCAAACTGAATCGGCATAATGGCGGCGCGATCGCACCTCAGCGCAGCACGAGCGAGCGGCTATTTATGGCTCGGCGAATGGCGCAACGAATGGCACGACACGCGGGCGTGGACTCTCAACCACAATTCGGCCCGAGTGGGCGAGAATCATGGAAATGGCCAAGAGTATAGATAAAACGTGGAAGGAAGAATGGAAAAGAGGTGTAGAGATGAAAAAGGAATTAGAAAAAGAAAGCGTCTGAGTTACAGGAACACCAAAACAAAGAGACGGAACTACAAAACGAACTGACAGTGTTAAAAGAGGAACAAGAAAGAGTACTGAAAGAACAAGAATGAGACAGGAGAAAGAAATCTGTCAGTTGAAAGAAATAATGAGATTGCAGAACGAGGAACAAGAGAGACAGTGGAATAGAAAACTGAAAGAGTATGAATTTGAAACTGAACGACAAAAGGAAAAAAATAGGTTGGAATACGAGGAGAAGTTGAAGGAGCAACGAATGAAGCAGGAAGGAGAAATGAGGAGATTGAAGGACACAACGAGATTGGAGAGGAAGAGCGAGAGGAACAATGGGATAGAAAACAAAAAGAACATGAAGCCGAGGTTGACCAATTGAAAGAAAGGCAAGGCTGGAGTGCGAGGAGATAGACAAAGAACAGCGAATGAAACACAAAAGGGAAATTAACCAACATGAAGAAAACCATGAAACTGCAGAGGGAAGGACAGGAGAGGAAACAGGAAGGGTAATGAGAGAACAGCGAATGAAACACAGGAAGGAAACGAGCCAATTGAAAGAAACGATGAGATTGGAAAATGAGGAGCATGAGGAAGAGTGGGAAGAAAACAAAAACTATACGAGTTTGAAATTAATGAACTGAAGGAGAGAATGAAATTGAAGTCCAGAGAGATGGAAAAACTCCAGAAAGAAACAGAAATAGGGAACAAGGAGAGAAAATGTATAAGACGCGGGAGGTAGGGAAAGTAGAGGAGAGACTGCATGATAAAGACGGGGTTAAAGGAACAGAACACACACACACAGAGTAGTGAGGATAATGGGGGTGAGCTCGCGGAGCGTGTGGAGACCCGGTGCGAGCAGCGGATGGCTGCCTCCGGGAACGAGGGAGGAGTATGCCCCCTTGAGGGAATCACGACCAGGTGGGTTCGGTCGTGCAATCGGAGTTGAAGGGAGAGTGCTGTGGATAGGTGCACGTGCAGCTTGGGGGTATAGAGGCCCCGGAACCCTTGTGGGACACGAATCCCCAGTGTGGTTGTGCAGGGTGTGTGTTTGCGAGTGTGCGGAGATGCGTGCTTTCCGGCACGCATGGTGTGAGTGAGCCCCCCTGTGCAAGTGGAAGGTTGTGTGTGAGTGAGAGGGTCCGTGTGAGGGAGACCGTGTGTGTGAGGTCTCTGTATGTGAGGGAGATGACGTCGGCATGCAGGAGCACGCACCCGCGTCTCCTGGTGTGAGTGTGATGGAGTGGAGTCTGTGCGTGCTAACACGCAGGTGTGCTGGGTGGAATGGCGACGGAGACGGCGACAGACACAAGCCGGGTAGCGGCTGTAGCTTATTGGGGACCGCGCCGGGTCACCCAGCAGCGAGCGCGCGGTCCGTGCTGTGCAACGCACGAGACCCCCACGTGCTCGCTTGCGGAAGTGAAGCCCGGTCCGGAAACGCCAGCGGTGGATGTTGCCGATCCCGCGACGGACAAAGTGTAGGCTGGTTTACGGATTTGGACCGGACGGGTTCTCCACGCGAGCTTGTGTTAAGCTCCAACGGGCAGAGCACATGTGTTCGCGTGGGAGCCCCTCGGAGTGCGAGGTTTGCTTTTGGTGCGCAGGGTGACGTCATGGCTGCACGTGGGGTTGGAATCCGGCAGGAGGGGTATCCCTGCCGATGGTACCGTCCAAGAGGGACGAGGTACGCGTGCAGCTGCATGACGTCACGGCAAGGTGCAAAGTGCGCGAGCTGTGAGTTGCCGCGCTGGTGCTGCGCATAATTGGAAAAACAAAATTAACAAAAGCAAGCCTCGCTTTCGGGTGAACAGGATTCCCGGGTAAGGGTGAAAGACCCCCTTCCTGGGCACAGGATGGAACTAGCTAGGGGAAGGGTTAGCTTAGCTAGACCGACTTCATGGGCAGGGGTAAGTCCTCATGGAGTCCGTGGAATGGATTAGGTGAGGGATTGTTAGTGAGCTTTAGGAAGGGAGATGGGAAATGACATTTTGAAACAGTGACAGACTTTGGATGTGTAGTGGGGACGTAGCTTAGCTACGTAGTGTTAAAAGGAACGTGCTATATGTAAGGGATGACGTGGGAGCACGATGAGTTAGGGGATGTAGATAGAAGGATGGCAGGATTCAGCGATGTATGATTGAGATGTGGGAAGGAGCATGCTTGATGAGTGAGTGAGGCCAGCGGGTCTGTGTGTATGGAGCGAATGGGGAATGCATGGTGCGATGAGTGATTCGGGGGGTGAGCGACTCCCGCCCAAGGGACCCGGGGTCAGTGTAGAGTGAGTTAGCTGGGTTAGTTAAATTGACAAAATGGAGGTCGTTTTGCTGTTGGTGGAAATGTAGGCTCGAAACCCGTTTGGAGGGTGCAGGAGCCCTGTTGACGGCTGGGAGCGTGGCTGCGAAAGGTGAGTTATCGCTGAGTGGGTACCCGGGCACCGGGCTAGTCGGCCGTGGTAGGCAAGGGCCCATGGGGCCGGGTTAGCGTAGTGGGCATGGTGCGCCCGCTTGTGCGGGGGCCCGGGCGCCATTAGCCGCGGTGGGCAGTGTCGTGGGCACGGGTGACCCTCGGAAAGGGCCCGGGCGCCAGCCTGCCACGTGTGCGTTTCAGGGGAGTTGCCATGGGGGCACTCCCCGTGTTTAGGGAGCTGGTAGCTCGGAGGCAGTGTAGTGCCCGGGGTGCCATCGTAGGGGATTCGGCAGAGGTCGTGCCTGCCAAAGGGAGCCACGCGTCCCAGCCACGAAACCGTGCAAGGGCACGAGGAAAATTCGAGGCGAGGCCCGAAACTGTAAGGACACCAACACAGGCGACGGAATCTGGTTTTTAGAACCAATAGATTAAGCGAGAGGCGCTTGTTGAAAGCCCCGGGTAGTTCAAAGGTTAATGGATAGGGTAGATTAGGAAGTGTACCCCTCCGCACCATCCATCCCTTCGCTCTCGTTGTGGCCGCTGGACCCACTTTGGGTTAGATCGCTGAGATCTGGGGAGGCCATCCTGAGCTTCATTGGGCCTCAACACAGGACGCAGACTCCCCTTATTCCCCTCCAGGAAGGGAATGTAGGTTGGAGTAGGCTAGGGGACGATAGGTTAGCCGAACAAGGACGATAAAGGGTTAGGGGACGATTTATAGTGGGGAAGGGATGAAAATAAAAACAAACAAAAAAATAAGTTGGGGCTAAATTGGTTTTTTACAAATTAAGGGGTGTGGTAGGTACAGTGACAGGCAAAGGCGATAGGTGGGAGGGAGACAGGTAGGTAGGTAGGTCCGAGCCCGCCTTCTGTGAGTGCCAGCACCACCGTACTCCCTCCACCAACCTGCACTGCACGGCAAGAGGCCGCCAACCTCATCGGCTGGCTGTTTGCTGCAAGGCCTGTGCCGGCCGATCGTCCGACGGCTGTTTACTGCAAGCCTGTGCCGGCCGGATCGTCCGAGGCTGTTTTGCTTCGAACCTGTGCCGGCCAGTCCATCTGCCGGCTGTTTTTGCTACAGCGGCCCTTTTCTGCAGGCTATGTTTGTCTTCACCTTTGCCATTCATACCCACTGCCCATGTTCACCGGCCCAGTTCTATTCAATTTTGATTTGCCCCCCTGTTCATTGCCATGTGCGCCAGGATCAAGCAACAGTTTGCAAGCTGCAGGAACTGCCCTGTTGGCAGCTACAACACGGGCCTGCAGCGGCAGCCGTGCACCGTTTGTTGCTTGCGTCAGTGCCCGTTCAGTGTACTGCAGGGACTGCCCTGTAGGCAGCCGCATCACGGGACCGCATTGGCGGCCCGTGCAACGTTGTTCACTGGGTTCATTTAAAGGGGGAGGCTCGGACTGCGTGTGAGCAGCCGGCCACGTTCCCTGCCACCTGCATTGTTTGAGCCAGAGACTGCATGCGAGCAGCCTGGCTCTGCTGACTGCTTTTCTTTTTGCAGAGTCCATTGATCCTGGGCCATGGTTTAGTGTAAAATTGTAAGTTAAGGCTAAGTGTGTATTGTTAATGTAAATATGAGTGTGCCCCCGGCATGTCTGTCATAGCGCCGGCATTTTATTTAAGTCGTCCGTATGAGTGAGTTTGTTTAGTTAGTTACTCAGCCCTCAGTTATTTATTTTGGGGACACGAATACCATGAATGTCGCACTCAGGGATCCGAGGTAAAACGTACTAGGGGAGAACTACACATGATGGCACACGATAATTTGACGACTCGGACGAGTCTGTAAAAAGGGGAGGGGTAGTGTTACGGCTGTGGAAATTCGCATACACCATTCAGGTCCCGTAGGTGTATTATTTCTGAAGACATGTTGTAGTTAGCCCAAACCCATTGTTTAGAGGGAATAATGTGATTCAATCGGGCTCGATCTCTTCAGGATAGCCGTTTTCTTTTATCTTTTGTTATTTTGAGCTGCACCTGCACGTCTCCGCCTGCCAGAGGCGCCGCACCCCGCATCTCCGCCCGCGCCGTTGAAGAGACTCCCCGCGTTTCATTTTTTGTTGTAAGGGCCAAGGCGGGCATTCCTCGCCCCCCCAAAAGACAGAGGAGGGAGGAACGAGAGACACGCCCCGCTTCGAGTGCCTTCGAGGCGCGCCTCGAAGGGGGTGAGCCAAAGAAGGGGCAGGAACAGGGCGGCGGCCGGCATAAAGCGCGACGAAGCAGGAGGTCGTTGTTGCTGAGTTGTTTTGGTCGTCGAAAGGAGTTGTTGCTGCGTGGCTTTTGTGGACTTGGACAGAGAGTTGCAGTGCGTGGGTTCGTGCAGAGGAAGGAGTTTTGCGTGTGCTTCATGCAGGGAGAGAGCCTGACTTCGTGTGCTTCGCCCCCGCTGATTGCTGCTCTGCTCCTGCTGCCCTGTGTCTGCTATCGTGGGTCGGTGCTGAGTCCAAGGCGTCGAGAGCCAGTACGGGCAGCGCAGGCGCGCCGGAGAGGCCTCGCAACCACGCTCCGTCGGGCGACGACCACGTCGACGGCGCCGAGGACTCGACGAAAAGGGAAGTCGCGACTTCCATTTTCTTTTGGGGTTTATGTAAATGTGGTGGTGTGGCGCCGAGTCTCGTGAAGTAGAATTGTGTAAGTGGTCCGTGTGTCGCGTATTCGGGTTGTAACTCTTTTGCTTTATGTGCATTTCTTTGATTATTATTGTTGCTATAAATATTTCTGTCTTATGTGTCTCTTTGTGTTTGTGAATAAACGTGCTTTGTTGAATTGTTTCCCCGTTTCGCTGCTCCTTCCTTCGTTGGTCTCCATCTTTTTTACGTAAAGGGTACGTAGTGGGCGCGGAGACGCCCGATAATTAATTGGAACCGTCAAGGTACGATAACTCCGCGGTTATCCTGTAGCACGGAACGAGCCGCTTAAGCGGTTTGTGTCGAAGTCGACCTTTGGCGTGGTACAACCCCTTGGTAGGTTACCCGTGCGGTACTTATGTATATCGACTTTCGGCGATTCACCCTACCTCGCACGGTGGAATGCGGACTGGGTTGTGGTGGGGTTAAACCCCCACCCGTGACTGCTCCTGGCGTTAGTCGAGAGGGTCACGACTGAATTGTCCGGCCGGTGGGCGAGGCGGCCGCCATTCGAGTCAAGCGGCCGATCGCACGCCGGCGGGCGCGAATTCGCAACAATATATATATATATATATTGGGAAATTTGGGTATGTTATGAAATGTAAACAATTATTATGGGATCGCCGGCCAGTCACGGGTGGGGTTTAACCTCACCACGATCGTGCCAATTGCCACCCGTGCAGGATAGGGTTGCTCGCCAAATTCGACCTACCTAAGTACCTGCGCGAGTGGTCGACCGGGCGATCGTACCACGCCACAGGCCGACGCCGACACGAACCGCTTAAGCGGTTCGTTCCGTATTACAGGGATAACCGAGCGGAGTTATCTCGGCCTTGACGGTTCCGATTAATTACCGGGCGTTTTAAACCCACTATCAATCCCTTACGTGATGCAAGATGGAGATTCAATAAAAGGAAGGAGACGAAGCAAAGCGGGAAAACAGTTCAACAAGTAAGCACATTTATTCACACACACACGGAAGCACGTATTTTAGTCATACAATAATGCAAAACAAATGCAATAGAAAGAGTTACACCGAATAAAAGGGGCAATGTACAGGCACAGACACTTAAGCAGTTCTACTTATTGACACGGCGCCAACAGCATGCATTCAACCCGAAAGAAAGAAAGCCACCCTCATAGGCAAGGAGGCAGACAGGTCCGTAGACCAAATGTACGTGGATCCTGGAGGATCGGCCAGGTCCACGAGACCGGGAACGCGTCTCGACCCGCAATGTTCGCGCAGCTGCGCCCTGACTCCGTGCCCTGGCGTGGTCGGCGAGCCCTCTCCGGCGTGCTCCGCGCGAGCGGTCTTGTTGCACCACGTTAAGGTGGGGGAGGAAGCCCCCCCCCCCGGCACTATCTCAGCGCAGATGGGGGGGGGGAAATCGCTGATGCTCAGGGAGAGGGGAATGGCTGGCTGGCTTGGACCCCGCGACGAGACGAGCGACCCCCACACCACAACCTCGTTGCCGACCGCCGTCTTCCCTTGACTCGAACTTGAACTCGACCAGCCGCCTGCAACCGAACCGCACGAACTCCAAACTCCCTCCAACTTCCCTGCAACTCCCCTGCAACTCCTCTGCAACTCCCCTAAACTCCCCTGCAACTCGCGCGAGTCGCCTTGCGCTCACATCTTTATAGGCCTCAGGAGGAGCTATATGCAAATATTCGGATCAAAACGCGATTGGAGGCAGGGCCACGCCGCCCTCTGTTCAGCCATTGGTGCGGCAAAAAGGGGGCGTGAAGCCTTTTTGATCCGAATTCTGCTCGTAAAGAATCCACGTTCATCGCGCTTGGAGGGCGGGCCATATCGCCCGACGCTTGCCCATTGGACGGAGAAAAAGGGCGTGAAGCCTTTTGGATCCAAATTTCTCCCTCGGAAAGGCCGCCATTCGCGCTCGCGGCTCGATGCGTTTGACACCAATCGCCGAACGGGCCCTAGACAGCCCGACGTTCAGTGTTCACAGGTGTCGGTTGGTAGTTGTGAAGGAGAAAGGCGAAGGTGGTGGAGTTTTTCGGGGGCGTTGTTGATGTGGCGATTTGGTTGTTGGGTGTGTTTGAGTTGTTGGCGGCTTAATGGTCGAAAATAACAATAGAGAAAAGAAAAATGGCTAACTCAAGCCTCGCAGCCCGGAAAAATCACACATATTCCCTCTATACAACGGGTTTGGGCTAACTACACTGAACTTACCGATATACTCACCTGAGGACTCTTTATGTGTAATGCGATTTCCACAACCGTAACAATATATATATTTGCGGGTCTGGTGGCGAGAACGACCACTAGGTGGGGAGGTTACGTCGTCCCCCCAGACTCCCCGGAATTGTAGGTCGTCGCTCGGATAACTCCGCGAGCGGGGTCGCTTAATCGACTGGAACGCCAATATCTTGACCGCGTGGTAGGTATTTTGTCTAGATGCAATGTACCTAAGTAACCACACGGGTCTCGGCGACCGGGGATCCACGCCCTCGGAACACCTGGCCGAAACCGGATTCACTCTACCGGCAGCGGTAAAATTACACCTACCGACTACCACTCTGCCACCTACCTTTCCAGCTCGGTTGCAGTCGAGCGGGCCTGCCCAGGATGTCCCGGCTACAATGGACCGATTATCGGGGATAAAACCCTGCCTAAACTCAGATCCGAACCATGCTGGACCAATGCAAGAAGGGACGGA
>CM068952.1:28055717-28069005 GCA_035128595.1 Eptatretus atami | reverse complement strand
AAACGGACTGGGAACATTTCTAACATTATTTATTTACAGTAAACAGAAAGACACAGGAAAGACTTATCGCGACTATACAAGAAATATTTTCAATGATCAAATAAAAACACTTATACAGTTCTACTTAAAGACAGACCCAACACACTCAGACACACACACACCAAGAATTCTGCAACACACTATCGCCATGGACGCAAACACCGGACAAGTACTGGGCGTAGCGCCATCACGGAGCACATTGCAGATGATCAGGCTTTGGGGGAAAAAATGAATATTAAAAAAACGAACCGAACAGCCTAAAGAATACAATTAATCACAAGTTTATAAAGTTTAATTTGTGTAATTGTTCACATTTATGACGTTGATGAGCATGTTGTTTTGAGATAATGGTTTAATTTATAAATCTAGTGCGGGCCCGTACGTGCGTGGCCGGACGTGCGTGGCCGTACGTGCAAAAAAAATAAAAATTGACGTCAATTGTGACGTCATAGCTCCCTGTCCTGTCATTGGTTTGGTAAATAAATGGCCATAACTTGGGAAACACTTGGCAAACAGCTGAAAGGATGAAGAACAACGATATCAAACCTTGAAAAGGCACATACTCAGGTCCCCAGCGTCAATTGTGACGTCATATCTAACGAAGAAGAAGAATTGTGACGTCGATCGTGACGTCATAGTACCGTGTCCTGTCATTGGTTTGGTAATAAATGGCCATAACTTGGAACCACTTGTCCGATTAATATCAAACCTTGAAAAGACACATCCTCAGGTCCCAGCAATATACCTGGAAGTTTCAATTAGATCGGACCGGTTGGTTGTCGAGAAACAGCGGTCACAGACAGACACACAGACAGACAGACAGACAACACAGAGATTGCTGGAATTATTTTATAAACTAGTACGTGCCGTAACGTGCGTGGCCGTATGTGCAAAAAAAAAAAGAAAAAAAAAAAAAGGAAAAAAAAAGAATTGTGACGTCAATCGTGATGTTATAGCACCGTGTCCTCTCATTGGTTGGTAAACCTACATGCCCAGGTGCGGGCCCGTAGGTGCGTGCCCGTACGTGCGTGCCCGTACGTGCGTAAAACAACAACCACACAGGCCGTTTCCATACCCACCTTGAGAGTGATCCGATGTGGAGCACATACTCAGGTCCCCAGTGTCAATTGTGACTCATATCAAACGAAGAAGAAGAAGAATTGTGACGTCAATCGTGCAAAAAAAAAAATTTGTGACGTCAATCGAGATGTCATCAGCACCGTGTCCTGGCATTGGTTGGTAAATAAATGTATACCGTGTATTCCCGTGAAAAGGGACTCTTCACCAAATGCACTGCTTTAGCAGCTCATTCAGTGGGTTTCCCCATTGTCGGTTTCGGTTCAATTCTGAATTCTGACGGTTGTCAGCAGGGGGAGCCGCATCAAGGAGCACGTCGTGATTCAGAAGGGGATGTAAAAGGCGGCTGACCTGTCACGTTTGAAGGTGGGGACGTTGAAGACTTTTAGGATCTTCCCGAAAAGAGTAGCATTGTGTGTGCAGATACGTTGACAAAATCCTTTGCCCGAGGTGCAGTGTTAAAATTACACTGGATTAAATCGTGCCGTCTATTTATTACATACGCAGATGTGGTGGCAATTACGACTCCCCCTCTCTCCCCACCTCAACAGTATACTCCCTCCACAAGTCTCTTCCCTTCACTCCGTATATTCTCGTGTCTTTCAAAAACTTCTTTCACTACTCTGAATCCTCCCAGACAGACTCAGTGTATCTATCAACCTCAGTCCATCCTTACAAACATAGTACGAAGAACAGGCTTGCTGCAACCCCGATTGCAAGAATAACTGAGCAGCAAAATCAAGATGTTCACGACTTTTGAAATGATGTAATCCACCAACGCCCCACGCGCATGCGCAGAAACCATAGCAACGGCGGCATTGTGCAGAATCCCTAGCACAGCGGGCATTGTGCAGACTAGCAACAGCGGATTGGCAGAATCCCTAGCAACAGCGGGCATTGGCAGAATCCCTAAGCAACAGCGGTCATCGGGGCAGGGAACACACAGTGTCCTGCAAAAGTCCTCACCCCCGATCAATAATTCCACATTTAAATGAATTACGAATTATGTCGTCAAACAATTTTTCCAAATGAAAGTTTTTATTCATAACTGAGAGATGAAACTAAACACTGTTTACGGTTGAAAGAGGTTATATATCAGGAATACCTGAAAAATCCATGTACAAACCAAAATTCACTGGTTGTAAAGATTCAGGCCCTGAGGTCAGTACTTGGTGAAGCATACTTTTGCAGAAATGACTGTGATGAGTCTTTGTGGGGAGGTCTCTACCAGCTTTACACAGTGATATGGTAAATCTTCACCCATAATCAGGTGAAAATTTCTCTAGTTATGCCAAGTTTGTGGGGGATCGTCGATGAACTGTAATTCTTATTCAGCCACTCAGTGTAGATTTACCTTTGTGCTTCAGACCATTGTTCTGCTGAAATGTGAATCTCCTACCCAGTTTCACATTCATGGCTGACTTAAGCAGGTTTTCATCAAGGATTCTCCTGTACTTTGACCCGTCCATTGTCACTTCTATCCTGACAAGCTTGCCAGTCCCTGCTGATGAAAGTAGCCCCCGCAACATGATGCTGCCACACCATTGCTTGACAGACGGGATGGTGTTGACTGGGTGATGTGCAGTGTTAGTTTGTGCCAGACATAACGCTTTAAATTTAGATCAAAAAGTTCAAATTTTGTCTCGTCTGACCATAAAACGTTTCTCTACATGCTTGCAGCATCATTAAGATGCCCCCCCCCAAACTCTATACGAGCTTTGAGATGCGTCTTTTTCAGTAATCGCTTCTATCTTGCCACCTGTCCATAGAGGAAACTTGTGAAGGAATGGGATATTGTTGATTGAGGAACACGGACCCCCCCATCTCAGACATAGAGCCTTTCAGATCTTTCAAAGCCAATTGTTGGATTTACAGTGACATCCCGAACCAGTTTCCTGCTTCCCTGGCTGCTGAGTTTGGATGGGCTCCTTGATCTTGTAGAGTCTGGGTGCTATGTTACGTCTTCCACTTCTTAATGATGCGATTTCATCATACTGAAAGGGTAATGAGTGACTTTCAAACCTTCTTATAACCCTCTCCTGAACGGTGCTTCTCCACCACTATGTCTGACTTCTTTGAAAGCTCTTGGTCTTCCTGTTTGCCTTGTTGGTTGATGAAGTGAGTGCACCTAAAACTCTTTAGATTGAGGTTTGAGGAGCAAGATAGGAGGAAAAAGAGGGTGACCATGGAAAAAGAGAGGAAAAGAAAAAAAGAAAAGAGATAAGAGGTAGGCCGCGGTTGAGATGGAGGATTGTGAAGAGGATATCCGTAAGGTAGAGGTGGTTGGAGAGTGGAGGGAGTTGGCTGAGGACAAAGGAGGTGGAGGAGTATCGTGGTTCAAGGCAGGGCAAAAGTGTGGTGTCATCAGACCTCACGACTTATAAATGGAAGAAGAGAAGGAGAAGGAGAAGAAGGAGAAGATTATTGGAGGAGCTTATTTTTAAGTTAAACAACTGATTACATGCAGGTGAAACCTATTGTTACAGTTGAGGAACCGTATGCATTCAAACATCAAGTTAGTTATGCCGTTAAGTTATGTGTAGACAGAACCCCTCCTTGTGTGTAGTGGGATATCGAAGGGTGCATTGCCGATGTTTTTTTAGTTAGGGTAATAAATCTTTTATATCCATCCCCATCATGATCCACTGTCCACATGCTGTATCCGAGGCCCGTTGGCCGAGGCAAAATCTTCTTTCAGTAGTTCCATTTTGGCGAGTGCAGTCATGCGTGGAGGGGGCGGGCTCCCTGCATGGCCGAAACCCGCCGCAGAAGGGCGGACCCATGGAGCCCTGTCCAATCAGGGTGGACAAGTGACGTCAGTTTTGACAAGGCCCTGCCCCGCTGAGGAGGTCGATGGACTACGAAGGCGACCTCTGAGACGGGCGTTTGTTGGAGTTCAGTCAAAGGCTCAGTTCAGTTCTGCATTCGCTGGGGCGTTCGTTTGGAGTTTTGCTTGGAGTCTTGAGTCGTGTACGAGGAGGATTGACAGACTGAGAGCTTTTTCACGAGTCTGTGGTGGTGGTGCATGGCCGTTCTTCATTGGGGAGCGATCCGTCCGATCGATTCCGATAACGACCGAGGACACTCGACCTCGACCGGGGTCTCTCTTTGGGTCCTGTCCCGACCTGATCCCCGCCCTGGGACTCCGCTCTGCTCCGCTCGGGTTCCTCCGCAGACACGAGCCCCACGCATGTGACTGCGGGCCGAGCTGCACGACCATTGGCAGGTGCCACACCACGGAGCACCTCCTCCCTCCAACGTGCAGGTACCCAGCCGAGCCGCGACCCAGCTCGTCTCTCTCCTGGCTGCGAGTTCCTTGGAATTCACCTGGGTTTATTTTCGTCTGTGTGTGTGTCTGTGTGTGGCACCGTCTGCTAAAGTACAACAGCAATAAGTGTTTTCGATCATTGTAAATCTCCTGTATATCCGCGATAAGCTTGCTCTGTGTCCTTCTTGCCTAAATAAAACAATTGTAGAAATGTTTCCCAGTTCGTTTCCGTCCTTTCTTTTCATTGTCCAGCATGGTTCGGATCTGAGTTTTAGCCAGGTCTTTGTTCCCGTTAATCTGCTCATCCTAGCCGGCATGGCTTTTGGCAGTTCCGCTCGACTGCGTCCGAACCGGAGTTGGTAGCCGGTAGTTTGGAACTCTACCGCAATCGGTAGAGTGACCCGGTTCGAGCAGACGTGCCGAGGGCGTGGTTCCCCGGTAGAACGACACCGTGTGGTTAATTAGGTAAATTGGTTCTAGACAAAAAGACCCTACGCTACGCGGTGGAGGTATTGGTGTTCACGGTCGGTTAAGGAACCGCGCGCCTTACGGAGTTATCCGTGAGCGACGGTCTACAATTCTGGGAGTCTGGTGGGAGACGACGTAACTTCCGCCACCTAGTGGTCATTCTCGCCACCGATCCCCGGCCCGCAACACTATTATACTTGTTCTGTAACCTTTCAAACAAATAATTTGCTCCTGAAGTGATTTAGGTTAATTAGGCAAGGGTTTGAATACTTATGCACCTGAGAATCATCTAATTTTCTCTGTTAATCAAACTTATTCACATTTTATCTCCATTTTTTTAGCTTTATCACTTTGGAGTAGTTTGTGAAGACTTTATATGTTAAGTTTGATTTGAAAGCATCATGAAATAAGCTTAGGTGGCATTAAAATGTAAAAACTTTGGAGGAGGTGAAAACTTTTGCTGGCACTGTTATGTTGTACGTGCCAGATATAAGGATTGTTACCTAAATGACTCATAAATCTTATAAAGAAGCCAAAATGCAAAGAAAAATACTTGTGAGAAATGGTGTGCCTCTGCACAATGAAGATTTGGAGAACTTTCTGAACAACTTAACCAAAAGTTGATATCTTGCAGCCTGTACTGCAAAAACTCCGATGATGTGGGCCCGTGCAAGGCCTGTGGACCGGCATGTTTACCCTAGCCTTCTCGATCATCCTGCCAGTGAGTGTACTTTGAACCTTGCGGGATTACCTCGGTGGAACATGGCAGGCTTGTGATTTATTTAATGAACGTCTGCAATTGGAAAGACGATGCCATCAATACCAACATCCAGGCAGACTTCCCAGAGGGAGACACCGTATCGGGTTTAGTTGCTTCTTAACACCGATGGGAAGGTCATATGTAGGACTTGTCGATGCATGGGGGAGGTTAAAAAGATATTTACTGATAATCATGTTGGGAGGAGGAAGGGGACGAGTGGGAGCTATATCAGCTGTGAGGGCCGTTATAAATACGCACACATTGTTATGGGCTTGTCGGCCGGATCTTGAGTGGCCTCTTTCGGACCCGCTTTCCAACCTTGACCCTGAAGCCGACGAGCTGCAGATAACTCCAAGGCACGACGTGTTACGAAGCAACACAGACGCTATCTGAGACACTTGATTCTGGGAGGGTCCCCACATGCTCTCGACGCCCAATCCTTATTTATCAATTAGGTACAGCCGAACGAACCGTAAGTGGGACGTCAGCTGTTTGACCGTAGCAAATCAGTGGGGTCCAACCTTCTGTATACTAATGACATACAACTGTCTGTCAAAACCAATGGAGAAAAGAGACACGTGGACAGGTTTGGAAATAACAAGTCTCTGTTGAAAGGCACATATTTACAGAAGATTGCAGTGTCACACAACAAACAGTCTTAACCAAAAGCACTCAAAAGCCCCTTATACAGTCAACCTTATCACTATCAAGATATAGGCACCTCATACATGCAAGAAATTAGATAAGAAAAGGGGACGGAATAGGAAGAGAAGGAGTCGGGGAATATTGGCGACCCCGTTCTCACCCGTACGTGAGTCGGCTGGCCCACATGGGTCCCAACGAGGTGTAGATGGCATGCAGGTGAGTGAGAGGTGCAGGTGGGAGGTGCGCTGTTATGCGGTATCATGTAGGACGAGCTGTGAAAAGAACTGTTGTGGACTCGAGTTGATGCTCCACAACAATGCGAGTCAATGAAGTGTATGCGCTGAGAGATGCGAGGGTATAAGGTGTGAGTGTAAAGGCATGTGAGAGAGTCAGTTCTACCGTGACTTGGTCACCGATGCCGCAATCACTGGGATACCAGAATGGCGAGGGTTACGACAATTGCAGCTAGAATGGTGATTATTTGGTCGAAGCACTGGTGAAGTGAAGTGGTTGGAAATGAAGCATGAGAATGGAGTTTGAGTGCGGGTGTCAGAAAATGAGGGTTTGAGGATGGGTGTTAGAGATGAGTGTTTGGAATGAGGTTTGAATATGGAGTTGGAGAATGAGGCTTTGGTACTGGGGAAGAGAACAATCGGGAAGGTTCTAACTACGATCGCAATGTATTTCCCTGTCCATTGATATGAGGGTGGGTAACGCAACTTAACAGAACTCAATGAAAATATCTAAACTCCAAGGTTCTTTTAGGTAGTGAATATAACTCACCTGGGTATTTTCCAAAACCACAACAATATTGTTTGTCTGATTCTGGGGGCACAAGAGAAATTATACTAGATTTTTGCATCTATTGCTAAAAGGAGAGCGTCTGTCCATCCGTGTATGTGTGTTAATCCATCTGCCACCACTCAATAATTGTATGAACAAGAAAAGGAAGGAACTCGACATCTCTCATCCATGGATATTTCTCATATATTCCCATGTTTCTGTGAGTACGATTTGCATCGAGGTACACCACAATTATGGTTAACCATTTTGGAATTGCCACTCTTTCGTCTAAATGCTGAAAATTATGTTAAAAAGACGATTTGAGTTACACATTTCACGTTGCAATGGCAGGTTAATAGTGCCCTGCGAGCACAACCGAGTCACTGAAAAAGCAAACACAGCGCACGCGCAAAAAGGCCTCGTCAGCATCCATCCGTCATTTCGAAATTTGCTTATTACCAAAAGACAACATTTAACAATGGAGAGCCTCGCCACAGAATATAGATAAGATTACAGTCGATCTGAGAACGAATACAGACTCGACTCACTCTCACTACCCCACACATTGCTTCTGGAACGGGTCACATGGTCACATTTTCGCAATGTTGTACTTATCTAATCGAATCAATAAAATGAGTTGTCTGTCTGTCTGTCTGTGTATTTGCATTTTTGCAAGACCGCTGGGCCGCCAACCACCAAATTTGGCACAAAGACCAAGTCCGACCCGGTGATTTTCCTTAGGGTATTTTCATCCACCACCTCATCTTTTGAAGATCCCAGAGACCCCCAAGACCCTTAAGGCTGCTCTTAAGACCCTGAAGACCCTTAGACCCAAAACCCTTTCGACCCCAAAGATCCCAAGACATTTAAGACACCAAATAACCTAATACCCTTCAAGACCCTGAAGACGCGGTAAGACCCCAAAGACCCTTAAACCCCAAAGACACATAAGACCCTTTAAGACCTCGAAGACCCTGAAGATGCCAAAGACCCTTAAGACCCAGAAGACCTCTTAAGACCCTTATGACCCCTAATACCCTTTACGAACTTTAAGACCCATAAGGCCCCAAATAACCTTTAGACCCCAAGACCTATTAAGACCCATTAAGACTCATTGAGACCCTTTAAGACCATTTAGCCCCTAAGACCCCAAAAACACTTCTGGGTCTTGGAGTCCAAAGCAAGCAGACGAATCCGAATCCACAGATCTATCTGGCGACATAAATTCGGAACTGCACACTTGTAAGAACCAAATGCGTACTGGCATGCTGAAGTATGAGGAGGGAGGGAACATGCTCTTTGCCGTCTCGATGTGACCAGAGAGGAGATGCCTGCTTGGACGTCATCTCAGATACACCAGCAAGGTGGTAGATTCGTCGAGTACCGACCAGCAGGTCCAGCATCAGCTTTGCGGGGTGAAGCTGGATCTTGTCATGGCTTTGGAGTTCCAGAGCCAGTCTCGTTCCATGCTGCACTCTCTATTCCTCTTGCTGGGTGAGCTGGTTTTAAAACTCAGTGTGCTTCAGGATGTGCAGCACAGCCATTGTTCCTCAGAGTCTACATTGTGTCCTCCTGAAGCTGCAAGGCGACTGTCCGTTATTCATGATCCTAGCTTGAAGGTCAGTGCAGGATCTGGCGTCGAACAGGTCCAGATGTTTTCATTCCAAGATCCATTACAGAGGACTGTAGCCATTGTTTAGTTGGTGCGCTCCAACACGATTTCAAAAGACCCATACTAATTATTTTATCCCAAACATATTATTTTATCTCAGAGTACGGTTATCAAATCATTCGGACACATTAGCCTAAACACAGCTTTGTTCAAAGGACATTCAAATTTCTTTCCGGTGCCCAACCGCAAATTTCGGTGCCCAACCCCACAGCAAGTTATTGGGTTGAAGGCTGCATGGACACAGTGCATACTTTTTCATTTCAGTCACCTTTCACCACAGTACATGTTTTACTGGATTCAATTGAACAATTAAATATAAGATTAACTTTAGCCTGATTTTTAACCACATTTTAAATAAATGGTATCTACTGCTCAAGTGTATGTTATATTAATCTGTAACAACAGTTGAAAGTGGTGATATTTCCACAAAGTGATACTTTTTTTATGGAACACACTGCATGCTTGAAAAAAAAAAATGGGATACTGTAAGTCCTCGCTTAACATTGTAGCTACATTCTTGAAAAGTGTGACTTTAACTGAATCTAATTTCCTCATAAGAATGAATGTAAATAGGTGGGGTTAGGTTCCAGGGAAAAATTTTTATCGACAGTCAAAAGACATTACTTACATGTAGAGTATAATTTTAAATAATTTGGACCAAACAATTGAATATCATCATCTCTGGTTGCTTTTTTTTCTCATCATCTCTCGTTGCTTCAGATTTTTCATTGGTTAGCTCTTCTCCGTGTGATCGCAGAAGTTGGTAACGTCAGCTTCGTCCACCTCATCAAACCCTGCTTTATTGGCCAAGTCGAGGATAACTTTCTTCATGGCGAAGACAACATCTTCAAATACTTTCAAGTCATTGACACATTCAGGCCATAATTTCCTCTACACACCATTCAAGCACACCTGGGTAACTTCAGCGCAGACCCACCGATGTTATCAATGCACTTGAGGATGTTTCATTAATTTAACATTAAACACATGTCAGCTCGACAGGTGGACACTACTTGTCAAACACCTGAGATCGGAGAGGGTGACGCAACACCGATGTAATTGATGCCAGCTCAGTGTATATAAGGCCGATACTGTTTGTACTCTGGGTGGGCTTATACAACAGTATTTATGGTATGTGTATACCATAGCTTTATTAAAATGAGGAAAACCAAATTATTGGTCCTAAGTTAGAGGTTTTAAGGCGTTTTGAAGCAGACGATCTAGTGGTAGTTATCTACTCAACACACATTATAACGGAACAGTGAACGACTTTAAACGAGTATGATCTCCAATCAATCGGTGATGTAATAACAAAATAACTTTAACTTGGACAACGTTAAGCGAGGACTTACTGTACACTGCAACCATATTTGGCCTTGCTGGACCATTCTGTAATGTTTTTATGCGATAAAATGCAACAAAATAGAATTTTCCACAAAGTTGTATGTGTCTGGGACACGCTGTACACCTGAAAATTATGTTTGGGACATACTGCAATTATATTTGGCATTGCTGGACAACGTTGTCGAGATTTTGTGCTATAAAATGCAAAAAAAAATGTTAAATTTACACTTTGGTGATAATTTTTCTGGGATGCACCATACACCTGAAAATAAGTTTTCATCACATATTTACCTATATATCATAACGGTCTTCACGCTCGTGGATAACTCCAGATGACAAGTCTTTAAAGATCACCATATATATATATATGACATATGCAGGGTGTCCCTAAAAAAATGACATCATTTCGTAGTCTAATAACATAGCTAATTCTCGCTGAAATTATCTCAAATTTTAACAAAAATGTGTAAAAAACTAACTAAGTTGAATGTTTCATTCTTATCTCAATGAGAATCTACCAGGAAGATGGATTGGGCTGCCAGTGATAATGACAATGTGCTGTTGAAATGGCCACCACGTTCACCTGACTTGACACATTGTGATTTTTTCTATGGGCCTATGTGAAAGGACTGGTCTATATCCCCCCTCTTCCTACAAGCCTAGAGGAACTTAAGCAGAGAATCACTGAGGCGCTGGAGAATGTTACGCAAGACATGCTACAGCGTGTTGGCAGGAGCTGGACCACCGACTGAACGTGTGTGTGTCACATGCGGTGCGCACATTGAACATTGTGAAGTTTGAGAAAACGGTTATAAAATCTACATCCCTCTGAATTTCTTGTTCGAATTTTGATAAATAAATCTTTATTGTTCAACATGAAGCCTATTTACTTTCGTTTGCCTGGGACATGTAGTTACTTAGATATTCTAGTTTCAAATGATGTCATTTTTTTTAGGGACACCCTGTATATATATACATATACGGTATGCATTGGCTCCATTTATTGTGACGGTGAATCGCTGGGTGGACTCGAGTCAAAATTGGCCATTAAAAGAAACCTCACGCCATCTGCTGGGAAAAGCCGAGTATATCTTTACTTCATTTTTTTGCGTACAGAAAGCTCAAAGGAGGATCTGTTGTTGCGATAGGTTCCCAATTTATCAGGATATTGGTGGGCTGAACAAAGCCCAAGGAACCGCATCACCATTTGAAAACCCACTATCAGGTTGATGCCACCAATTTTCATTGGCTGTGCTTTTTAACCATGCCGAGGTTACAATACTCAAATGCCGAACCACGTACCAAGTCAAACACAAGGGCAGGGAAGATGGGTCGACATAGAGCACGTATTTATAGACAGCATTTCACATTTCAATAAAATGATAATTCCCAGTGCCCACGATAACTCGATCGGCTGAACAGTTAATCAATCTACACGACAATTGCAAAGACAGACTGGGGAATTGACGACACAGAAAGAGATGGTCGGAAAACTCGGAGGTAGAGCCTGGCAAAGAGTCCGGTGGCAATTCAGTTCCAATCCCAGCGGGGGTGCTGATTGAGTGTACCGTGCCTCCAGCCGAGGAAAGAAAAAGGGATGCGGCTTGTTTGGCGAGGCACGACACAGCAGCCCTTTGCAGGTTTGACGCAGCCAGCAGCACCAAGGAGAAAAGAAAACTCCTCCTCTGATTCTAGGAGCCTCTTTTAGCCAATTCCAGGAAACAATTCCAATTTGCACCTCCCTTTTTAATCACCTCCTCTCTCGGCGGGCTCATTTGAGCATTCACGCTTTTTAGCTCCAGTCAAACAGCAAAAACCACATGCGTAAAAGACACATGCATAACTGATTTTCCACGTGCCTCCTGTAGTGATTTTAAATGCTGTGTGACATCAAGGTTTCTGCAGGGCACACAAGGTCTGCCAACAACCGCTTTCTGGTGAAACTCCCAAAATCCAGAATCACTTTGCACCTCCAAGTCTTTGTTCTTCTTTTTCTCCCACCTGTGGAATCAACTTCCACATTGTCTTCAATCTCTTTTCTCCCCTCCAGGTTTTCAAGACAGCTGTTCACCACCACTCCCCATCCAAACATATATTTTCTATGCCCGTTAACTCTCCCCAAGTCCACCTCCTTCCAACTTTCCTGTTTTTCTTCATGAGAGTTTGCTTCTGTATCCCTCTTGTCCACCCTGTGTCCTTCATTTGTCCTCATTTTTCCTCACATCCCTTATCTTTGAAGTCTCTCTCTATTTTGTATCTCGACCCTGCAGTTGGTGTCTTTCCCCTCCCCCTCTGCTGTTTGTTTTGTTTTGTTTAGCCGGATCCATTATATGTTCTTGCTCCTCCATAAGCCTCACTCCGTGTGTATGTATATATATATATATAATATATATATATATAATATATATATATATTATATATATATATATATATATATATATATATATATTGTTACGGATCTGGAAACCATTTGCATACAAACATACAGATGTCCCAAAAGTCAGTTATCCCGTTAGTATATGTGAGACAGGTCCCTTCCTTTGTCTAGTGGAGAATCAAAGGCATGCATTGCGATTTCTTTTAGGTAGGTTATATCTTCAAACCACATATCTCCAACGCCACATTCCAGCGGACCATCCTGCCTGCTACTGAGCGAGCGCTTCGCTCGCCCAACCCGAAACCCCGCCCAGGAAGGGCATTGCCGTGGATCCCTGTCCAATCGAGCAGACAGTGACGGTGCTTCACCGAAACCCCACCCAGGAAGGGCATGCCGTGGAACCCTGTCCAATCAAGGCGGACAGTGGCGTGTGCTTCACGGAGCTCCGCCCCGTACGAAGGCTCTTTTGTTCCCTTTCATGGGTATTAAGAGAGGGCATGTCTGAAGAGGAGGAGGAGAAGTGCGAGAGCTGTGTGGATCCAACGAGAGTGAGAGGAGACTTCATCACCCATCCGACATCACCGCCACCGCCAGGAATACAAGTCGGTTGCGCGCCGTCTCCCTGGCGTTCCCACAGGGAGAAATGGGTTCCCGTCCGCGACCCTGATTCTCTGCCCGGGACTCCGTCTGCTCCACGCGGGTTCCTCCATGGGCACGAGCCCCCGAGCCGGACCACCATTGACAGGTGCCGCACCGCGATGCACCCCCTACCTCCAACGTGCAGGTACCCCGCCAAACTGTGACCCCCAGCTCGATCTCCTTCTCGGCTGCGGGGGTCTTCAATAAAGCATCTGT
>CM068952.1:28040470-28053345 GCA_035128595.1 Eptatretus atami | reverse complement strand
TGTATTCCTGGCGGTGGCGGTGATGTCGGATGGGTGATGAAGTCTCCTCTCACTCTCGTTGGATCCACACAGCTCTCGCACTTCTCCTCCTCCTCTTCAGACATGCCCCTCTCTTAAATACCCATGAAAGGGAACAAAAGAGCCTTCGTACGGGGCGGAGCTCCGTGAAGCACACGCCACAAGAATTCTGCAACACACTATCGCCATGGACGCAAACACCGGACAAGTACTGGGCGTAGCGCCATCACGGAGCACATTGCAGATGATCAGGCTTTGGGGGAAAAAATGAATATTAAAAAAACGAACCGAACAGCCTAAAGAATACAATTAATCACAAGTTTATAAAGTTTAATTTGTGTAATTGTTCACATTTATGACGTTGATGAGCATGTTGTTTTGAGATAATGGTTTAATTTATAAATCTAGTGCGGGCCCGTACGTGCGTGGCCGGACGTGCGTGGCCGTACGTGCAAAAAAAATAAAAATTGACGTCAATTGTGACGTCATAGCTCCCTGTCCTGTCATTGGTTTGGTAAATAAATGGCCATAACTTGGGAAACACTTGGAAACAGCTGAAAGGGTGAAGAACAACGATATCAAACCTTGAAAAGGCACATACTCAGGTCCCCAGCGTCAATTGTGACGTCATATCTAACGAAGAAGAAGAATTGTGACGTCGATCGTGACGTCATAGTACCGTGTCCTGTCATTGGTTTGGTAATAAATGGCCATAACTTGGAACCACTTGTCCGATTAATATCAAACCTTGAAAAGACACATCCTCAGGTCCCAGCAATATACCTGGAAGTTTCAATTAGATCGGACCGGTAGGTTGTCGAGAAACAGCGGTCACAGACAGACACACAGACAGACAGACAGACAACACAGAGATTGCTGGAATTATTTTATAAACTAGTACGTGCCGTAACGTGCGTGGCCGTATGTGCAAAAAAAAAAAGAAAAAAAAAAAAAGGAAAAAAAAAGAATTGTGACGTCAATCGTGATGTTATAGCACCGTGTCCTCTCATTGGTTGGTAAACCTACATGCCCAGGTGCGGGCCCGTAGGTGCGTGCCCGTACGTGCGTGCCCGTACGTGCGTAAAACAACAACCACACAGGCCGTTTCCATACCCACCTTGAGAGTGATCCGATGTGGAGCACATACTCAGGTCCCCAGTGTCAATTGTGACTCATATCAAACGAAGAAGAAGAAGAATTGTGATGTCAATCGTGCAAAAAAAAAAATTTGTGACGTCAATCGAGATGTCATCAGCACCGTGTCCTGGCATTGGTTGGTAAATAAATGTATACCGTGTATTCCCGTGAAAAGGGACTCTTCACCAAATGCACTGCTTTAGCAGCTCATTCAGTGGGTTTCCCCATTGTCGGTTTCGGTTCAATTCTGAATTCTGACGGTTGTCAGCAGGGGGAGCCGCATCAAGGAGCACGTCGTGATTCAGAAGGGGATGTAAAAGGCGGCTGACCTGTCACGTTTGAAGGTGGGGACGTTGAAGACTTTTAGGATCTTCCCGAAAAGAGTAGCATTGTGTGTAGCAGATACGTTGACAAAATCCTTTGCCCGAGGTGCAGTGTTAAAATTACACTGGATTAAATCGTGCCGTCTATTTATTACATACGCAGATGTGGTGGCAATTACGACTCCCCCCTCTCTCCCCACCTCAACAGTATACTCCCTCCACAAGTCTCTTCCCTTCACTCCGTATATTCTCGTGTCTTTCAAAAACTTCTTTCACTACTCTGAATCCTCCCAGACAGACTCAGTGTATCTATCAACCTCAGTCCATCCTTACAAACATAGTACGAAGAACAGGCTTGCTGCAACCCCGATTGCAAGAATAACTGAGCAGCAAAATCAAGATGTTCACGACTTTTGAAATGATGTAATCCACCAACGCCCCACGCGCATGCGCAGAAACCTTAGCAACGGCGGCATTGTGCAGAATCCCTAGCACAGCGGGCATTGTGCAGACTAGCAACAGCGGATTGGCAGAATCCCTAGCAACAGCGGGCATTGGCAGAATCCCTAAGCAACAGCGGTCATCGGGGCAGGGAACACACAGTGTCCTGCAAAAGTCCTCACCCCCGATCAATAATTCCACATTTAAATGAATTACGAATTATGTCGTCAAACAATTTTTCCAAATGAAAGTTTTTATTCATAACTGAGAGATGAAACTAAACACTGTTTACGGTTGAAAGAGGTTATATATCAGGAATACCTGAAAAATCCATGTACAAACCAAAATTCACTGGTTGTAAAGGATTCAGGCCCTGAGGTCAGTACTTGGTGAAGCATACTTTTGCAGAAATGACTGTGATGAGTCTTTGTGGGGAGGTCTCTACCAGCTTTACACAGTGATATGGTAAATCTTCACCCATAATCAGGTGAAAATTTCTCTAGTTATGCCAAGTTTGTGGGGGATCGTCGATGAACTGTAATTCTTATTCAGCCACTCAGTGTAGATTTACCTTTGTGCTTCAGACCATTGTTCTGCTGAAATGTGAATCTCCTACCCAGTTTCACATTCATGGCTGACTTAAGCAGGTTTTCATCAAGGATTCTCCTGTACTTTGACCCGTCCATTGTCACTTCTATCCTGACAAGCTTGCCAGTCCCTGCTGATGAAAGTAGCCCCCGCAACATGATGCTGCCACACCATTGCTTGACAGACGGGATGGTGTTGACTGGGTGATGTGCAGTGTTAGTTTGTGCCAGACATAACGCTTTAAATTTAGATCAAAAAGTTCAAATTTTGTCTCGTCTGACCATAAAACGTTTCTCTACATGCTTGCAGCATCATTAAGATGCCCCCCCCCAAACTCTATACGAGCTTTGAGATGCGTCTTTTTCAGTAATCGCTTCTATCTTGCCACCTGTCCATAGAGGAAACTTGTGAAGGAATGGGATATTGTTGATTGAGGAACACGGACCCCCCCATCTCAGACATAGAGCCTTTCAGATCTTTCAAAGCCAATTGTTGGATTTACAGTGACATCCCGAACCAGTTTCCTGCTTCCCTGGCTGCTGAGTTTGGATGGGCTCCTTGATCTTGTAGAGTCTGGGTGCTATGTTACGTCTTCCACTTCTTAATGATGCGATTTCATCATACTGAAAGGGTAATGAGTGACTTTCAAACCTTCTTATAACCCTCTCCTGAACGGTGCTTCTCCACCACTATGTCTGACTTCTTTGAAAGCTCTTGGTCTTCCTGTTTGCCTTGTTGGTTGATGAAGTGAGTGCACCTAAAACTCTTTAGATTGAGGTTTGAGGAGCAAGATAGGAGGAAAAAGAGGGTGACCATGGAAAAAGAGAGGAAAAGAAAAAAAGAAAAGAGATAAGAGGTAGGCCGCGGTTGAGATGGAGGATTGTGAAGAGGATATCCGTAAGGTAGAGGTGGTTGGAGAGTGGAGGGAGTTGGCTGAGGACAAAAGGAGGTGGAGGAGTATCGTGGTTCAAGGCAGGGCAAAAGTGTGGTGTCATCAGACCTCACGACTTATAAATGGAAGAAGAGAAGGAGAAGGAGAAGAAGGAGAAGATTATTGGAGGAGCTTATTTTTAAGTTAAACAACTGATTACATGCAGGTGAAACTATTGTTACAGTTGAGAACCGTATGCATTCAAACATCAAGTTAGTTATGCCGTTAAGTTATGTGTAGACAGAACCCCTCCTTGTGTGTAGTGGGATATCGAAGGGTGCATTGCGATGTTTTTTTAGTTAGGGTAATAAATCTTTTATATCCATCCCCATCATGATCCACTGTCCAATGCTGTATCCGAGGCCCGTTTGGCCGAGGCAAAATCTTCTTTCAGTAGTTCCTTTTGGCGAGTGCAGTCATGCGTGGAGGGGGCGGGCTCCCTGCATGGCCGAAACCCGCCGCAGAAGGGCGGACCCATGGAGGCCCTGTCCAATCAGGGTGGACAGTGACGTCAGTTTTGACAGGCCTGCCCCGCTGAGGGAGGTCGATGGACTACGAAGGCGACCTCTGAGACGGGCGTTTGTTGGAGTTCAGTCAAAAGGCTCAGTTCAGTTCTGCATTCGCTGGGGCGTTCGTTTGGAGTTTTGCTTGAGTCTTGAGTCGTGTACGAGGAGGTTGACAGACTGAGAGCTTTTTCACGAGTCTGTGGTGGTGGTGCATGGCCGTTCTTCATTGGTGGAGCGATCCGTCCGATCGATTCCGATAACGACCGAGGACACTCGACCTCGACCGGGTCCTCTCTTTGGTCCTGTCCCGACCCTGATCCCCGCCTGGGACTCCGCTCTGCTCCGCTCGGGTTCCTCCGCAGACACGAGCCCCACGCATGTGACTGCGGGCCGAGCTGCACGACCATTGGCAGGTGCCACACCACGGAGCACTCCTCCCTCCAACGTGCAGGTACCCAGCCGAGCCGCGACCCAGCTCGTCTCTCTCCTGGCTGCGAGTTCCTTGGAATTCACCTGGGTTTATTTTCGTCTGTGTGTGTGTCTGTGTTGTGGCACCGTCTGCTAAAGTACAACAGCATAAGTGTTTTCGATCATTGTAAATCTCCTGTATATCCGCGATAAGCTTGCTCTGTGTCCTTCTTGCCTAAATAAAAACAATTGTAGAAATGTTCCCAGTTCGTTTCCGTCCTTTCTTTCATTGTCCAGCATGGTTCGGATCTGAGTTTTAGCCAGGTCTTTGTTCCCGTTAATCTGCTCATCCTAGCCGGCATGGCTTTTGGCAGTTCCGCTCGACTGCGTCCGAACCGGAGTTGGTAGCCGGTAGTTTGGAACTCTACCGCAATCGGTAGAGTGACCCGGTTCGAGCAGACGTGCCGAGGGCGTGGTTCCCCGGTAGAACGACACCGTGTGGTTAATTAGGTAAATTGGTTCTAGACAAAAAGACCCTACGCTACGCGGTGGAGGTATTGGTGTTCACGGTCGGTTAAGGAACCCGCGCGCCTTACGGAGTTATCCGTGAGCGACGGTCTACCAATTCTGGGAGTCTGGTGGGAGACGACGTAACTTCCGCCACCTAGTGGTCATTCTCGCCACCGATCCCCGGCCCGCAACACTATTATACTTGTTCTGTAACCTTTCAAACAAATAATTTGCTCCTGAAGTGATTTAGGTTAATTAGGCAAGGGTTTGAATACTTATGCACCTGAGAATCATCTAATTTTCTCTGTTAATCAAACTTATTCACATTTTATCTCCATTTTTTTAGCTTTATCACTTTGGAGTAGTTTGTGAAGACTTTATATGTTAAGTTTGATTTGAAAGCATCATGAAATAAGCTTAGGTGGCATTAAAATGTAAAAACTTTGGAGGAGGTGAAAACTTTTGCTGGCCACTGTATGTTGTACGTGCCAGATATAAGGATTGTTACCTAAAAGACTCATAAATCTTATAAAGAAGCCAAAATGCCAAAGAAAAATACTTGTGAGAAATGGGTGTGCCTCTGCACAATGAAGATTTGGAGAACTTTCTGAACAACTTAACCAAAAGTTGATATCTTGCAGCCTGTACTGCAAAAACTCCGATGATGTGGGCCCGTGCAAGGCCTGTGGACCGGCATGTTCTACCCTAGCCTTCTCGATCATCCTGCCAGTGAGTGTACTTTGAACCTTGCGGGATTACCTCGGGTGAACATGGCAGCTTGTGATTTATTTAATGAACGTCTGCAATTGGAAAGACGATGCCATCAATACCAACATCCAGGCAGACTTCCCAGAGGGAGACACCGTATCGGGTTTAGTTGCTTCTTAACACGATGGAAGGTCATATGTAGGACTTGTCGATGCATGGGGGAGGTTAAAAATGATATTTACTGATAATCATGTTGGGAGGAGGAAGGGACGAGTGGGAGCTATATCAGCTGTGAGGGCCGTTATAAATACGGCACACATTGTTATGGGCTTGTCGGCCGGATCTTGAGTGGCCTCTTTCGGACCCGCTTTCCAACCTTTGACCCTGAAGCCGACGAGCTGCAGATAACTCCAAGGCACGACGTGTTACGAAGCAACACAGACGCTATCTGAGACACTTGATTCTGGGAGGTCCCCACATGCTCTCGACGCCCAATCCTTATTTATCAATTAGGTACAGCCGAACGAACCGTAAGTGGGACGTCAGCTAGTTTGACCGTAGCAAATCAGTGGGGTCCAACCTTCTGTATACTAATGACATACAACTGTCTGTCAAAACCAATGGAGAAAAGAGACACGTGGACAGGTTTGGAAATAACAAGTCTCTGTTGAAAGGCACATATTTACAGAAGATTGCAGTGTCACACAACAAACAGTCTTAACCAAAAGCACTCAAAAAGCCCCTTATACAGTCAACCTTATCACTATCAAGATATAGGCACCTCATACATGCAAGAAATTAGATAAGAAAAGGGGACGGAATAGGAAGAGAAGGAGTCGGGGAATATTGGCGACCCCGTTCTCACCCGTACGTGAGTCGGCTGGCCACATGGGTCCAACGAGGTGTAGATGGCATGCAGGTGAGTGAGAGGTGCAGGTGGGAGGTGCGCTGTTATGCGGTATCATGTAGGATCGAGCTGTGAAAAGAACTGTTGTGGACTCGAGTTGATGCTCCACAACAATGCGAGTCAATGAAGTGTATGCGCTGAGAGATGCGAGGGTATAAGGTGTGAGTGTAAAGGCATGTGAGAGAGTCAGTTCTACCGTGACTTGGTCACCGATGCCGCAATCACTGGATACCAGAATGGCGAGGGTTACGACAATTGCAGCCTAGAATGGTGATTATTTGGTCGAAGCACTGGTGAAGTGAAGTGGTTGGAAATGAAGCATGAGAATGGAGTTTGAGTGCGGGTGTCAGAAAATGAGGGTTTGAGGATGGGTGTTAGAATGAGTGTTTGGAATGAGGTTTGAATATGGAGTTGGAGAATGAGGCTTTGGTACTGGGGAAGAGAACAATCGGGAAGGTTCTAACTACGATCGCAATGTATTTCCCTGTCCATTGATATGAGGGTGGGTAACGCAACTTAACAGAACTCAATGAAAATATCTAAACTCCAAGGTTCTTTAGGTAGTGAATATAACTCACCTGGGTATTTCCAAAACCACAACAATATTGTTTGTCTGATTCTGGGGGCACAAGAGAAATTATACTAGATTTTTGCATCTATTGCTAAAAGGAGAAGCGTCTGTCCATCCGTGTATGTGTGTTAAATCCATCTGCCACCACTCAATAATTGTATGAACAAGAAAAGGAAGGAACTCGAACATCTCTCATCCATGGATATTTCTCATATTTCCCATGTTTCTGTGAGTACGATTTGCATCCGAGGTACACCACAATTATGGTTAACCATTTTGGAATTGCCACTCTTTCGTCTAAATGCTGAAAATTATGTTAAAAAGACGATTTGAGTTACACATTTCACGTTGCAATGGCAGGTTAATAGTGCCCTGCGAGCACAACCGAGTCACTGAAAAAGCAAACACAGCGCACGCGCAAAAAGGCCTCGTCAGCATCCATCCGTCATTTCGAAATTTGCTTATTACCAAAAGACAACATTTAACAATGGAGAGCCTCGCCACAGAATATAGATAAGATTACAGTCGATCTGAGAACGAATACAGACTCGACTCACTCTCACTACCCCACACATTGCTTCTGGAACGGGTCACATGGTCACATTTTCGCAATGTTGTACCTTATCTAATCGAATCAATAAAATGAGTTGTCTGTCTGTCTGTCTGTGTATTTGCATTTTTGCAAGACCGCTGGGCCGCCAACCACCAAATTTGGCACAAAGACCAAGTCCGACCCGGTGATTTTCCTCAGGGTATTTTCATCCACCACCTCATCTTTTGAAGATCCCAGAGACCCCCAAGACCCTTAAGGCTGCTCTTAAGACCCTGAAGACCCTTAGACCCAAAACCCTTCGACCCCAAAGATCCCAAGACATTTAAGACCACCAAATAACCTAATACCCTTCAAGACCCTGAAGACCGGTAAGACCCCAAAGACCCTTAAACCCCAAAGACACATAAGACCCTTTAAGACCTCGAAGACCCTGAAGATGCCAAAGACCCTTAAGACCCAGAAGACCTCTTAAGACCCTTATGACCCCTAATACCCTTTACGAACTTTAAGACCCATAAGGCCCCAAATAACCTTTAGACCCCAAGACCTATTAAGACCCATTAAGACTCATTGAGACCCTTTAAGACCATTTAGCCCCTAAGACCCCAAAAACACTTCTGGGTCTTGGGAGTCCAAAGCAAGCAGACGAATCCGAATCCACAGATCTATCTGGCGACATTAAATTCGGAACTGCACACTTGTAAGAACCAAATGCGTACTGGCATGCTGAAGTATGAGGAGGAGGGAACATGCTCTTTGCCGTCTCGATGTGACCAGAGAGGAGATGCCTGCTTGGACGTCATCTCAGATACACCAGCAAGGTGGTAGATTCGTCGAGTACCGACCAGCAGGTCCAGCATCAGCTTTGCGGGGTGAAGCTGGATCTTGTCATGGCTTTGGAGTTCCAGAGCCAGTCTCGTTCCATGCTGCACTCTCTATTCCTCTTTGCTGGGTGAGCTGGTTTTAAAACTCAGTGTGCTTCAGGATGTGCCAGCACAGCCATGTTCCTCAGAGTCTACATTGTGTCCTCCTGAAGCTGCAAGGCGACTGTCCGTTATTCATGATCCTAGCTTGAAGGTCAGTGCAGGATCTGGCGTCGAACAGGTCCAGATGTTTTTCATTCCAAGATCCATTACAGAGGACTGTAGCCATGTTTAGTTTGGTGCGCTCCAACACGATTTCAAAAGACCCATACTAATTATTTTATCCCAAACATAATTATTTTATCTCAGAGTACGGTTATCAAATCATTCGGACACATTAGCCTAAACACAGCTTTGTTCAAAGGACATTCAAAATTTCTTTCCGGTGCCCAACCGCAAATTTCGGTGCCCAACCCCACAGCAAGTTATTGGGTTGAAGGCTGCATGGACACAGTGCATACTTTTTCATTTCAGTCACCTTTCACCACAGTACATGTTTTACTGGATTCAATTGAACAATTAAATATAAGATTAACTTTAGCCTGCATTTTTAACCACATTTTAAATAAATGGTATCTACTGCTCAAGTGTATGTTATATTAATCTGTAACAACAGTTGAAAGTGGTGATATTTCCACAAAGTGATACTTTTTTTATGGAACACACTGCATGCTTGAAAAAAAAAAATGGGATACTGTAAGTCCTCGCTTAACATTGTAGCTACATTCTTGAAAAGTGTGACTTTAACTGAATCTAATTTCCTCATAAGAATGAATGTAAATAGGTGGGGTTAGGTTCCAGGGAAAAATTTTATCGACAGTCAAAAGACATTACTTACATGTAGAGTATAATTTTAAATAATTTGACCAAACAATTGAATATCATCATCTCTGGTTGCTTTTTTTTCTCATCATCTCTCGTTGCTTCAGATTTTCATTGGTTAGCTCTTCTCCGTGTGATCGCAGAAGTTGGGTAACGTCAGCTTCGTCCACCTCATCAAACCCTGCTTTATTGGCCAAGTCGAGGATAACTTTCTTCATGGCGAAGACAACATCTTCAAATACTTTCAAGTCATTGACACATTCAGGCCATAATTTCCTCTACACACCATTCAAGCACACCTGGGTAACTTCAGCGCAGGACCCACCGATGTTATCAATGCACTTGAGGATGTTTCATTAATTTAACATAAAACACATGTCAGCTCGACAGGTGGATCACTACTTGTCAAACACCTGAGATCGGAGAGGGTGACGCAACACCGATGTAATTGATGCCAGCTCAGTGTATATAAGGCCGATACTGTTTGTACTCTGGGTGGCTTATACAACAGTATTTATGGTATGGTGTATACCATAGCTTTATTAAAATGAGGAAAACCATTATTGGTCCTAAGTTAGAGGTTTTAAGGCGTTTTGAAGCAGACGATCTAGTGGTAGTTATCTACTCAACACACATTATAACGGAACAGTGAACACTTTAAACGAGTATGATCTCCAATCAATCGGTGATGTAATAACAAAATAACTTTAACTTGGACAACGTTAAGCGAGGACTTACTGTACACTGCAACCATATTTGGCCTTGCTGGACCATTCTGTAATGTTTTTATGCGATAAAATGCAACAAAATAGAATTTTCCACAAAGTTGTATGTTGTCTGGGACACGCTGTACACCTGAAAATTATGTTTGGGACATACTGCAATTATATTTGGCATGCTGGACAACGTTGTCGAGATTTTGTGCTATAAAATGCAAAAAAAATGTTAAATTTACACTTGGTGATAATTTTTCTGGGATGCACCATACACCTGAAAATAAGTTTTCATCACATATTTACCTATATAATCATAACGTCTTCACGCTCGTGGATAACTCCAGAGACAAGTCTTTAAAGATCACCATATATATATATATGACATATGCAGGGTGTCCCTAAAAAAATGACATCATTTCGTAGTCTAATAACATAGCTAATTCTCGCTGAAATTATCTCAAATTTTAACAAAAATGTGTAAAAAACTAACTAAGTTGAATGTTTCATTCTTATCTCAATGAGAATCTACCAGGAAGATGGATTGGGCTGCCAGTGATAATGACAATGTGCTGTTGAAATGGCCACCACGTTCACCTGACTTGACACATTGTGATTTTTTCTATGGGCCTATGTGAAAGGACTGGTCTATATCCCCCCTCTTCCTACAAGCCTAGAGGAACTTAAGCAGAGAATCACTGAGGCGCTGGAGAATGTTACGCAAGACATGCTACAGCGTGTTGGCAGGAGCTGGACCACCGACTGAACGTGTGTGTGTCACATGCGTGCGCCACATTGAACATTGTGAAGTTTGAGAAAACGGTTTATAAAATCTACATCCCTCTGAATTTCTTGTTCGAATTTTGATAAATAAATCTTTATTGTTCAACATGAAGCCTATTTACTTTCGTTTGCCTGGGACATGTAGTTACTTAGATATTCTAGTTTCAAATGATGTCATTTTTTTTTAGGGACACCCTGTATATATATACATATACGGTATGCATTGGCTCCATTTATTGTGACGGTGAATCGCTGGGTGGACTCGAGTCAAAATTGGCCATTAAAAGAAACCTCACGCCATCTGCTGGGAAAAGCCGAGTATATCTTTACTTCATTTTTTTGCGTACAGAAAGCTCAAAGGAGGATCTGTTGTTGCGATAGGTTCCCAATTTATCAGGATATGGTGGCGCTGAACAAAGCCCAAGGAACCGCATCACCATTTGAAAACCCACTATCAGGTTGATGCCACCAATTTTCATTGGCTGTGCTTTTTAACCATGCGAGGTTACAATACTCAAATGCCGAACCACGTACCAAGTCAAACACAAGGGCAGGGAAGATGGGTCGACATAGAGCACGTATTTATAGACAGCATTTCACATTTCAATAAAATGATAATTCCCAGTGCCCACGATAACTCGATCGGCTGAACAGTTAATCAATTCACACGACAATTGCAAAGACAGACTGGGGAATTGACGACACAGAAAGAGATGGTCGGAAAACTCGGAGGTAGAGCCTGGCAAAGAGTCCGGTGGCAATTCAGTTCCAATCCCAGCGGGGGTGCTGATTGAGTGTACCGTGCCTCCAGCCGAGGAAAGAAAAGGGATGCGGCTTGTTTGGCGAGGCACGACACAGCAGCCCTTTGCAGGTTTGACGCAGCCAGCAGCACCAAGGAGAAAAGAAAACTCCTCCTCTGATTCTACGAAGCCTCTTTTAGCCAATTCCAGGAAACAATTCCAATTTGCACCTCCCTTTTTAATCACCTCTCTCTCTCGGCGGGCTCATTTGAGCATTCACGCTTTTTAGCTCCAGTCAAACAGCAAAAACCACATGCGTAAAAGACACATGCATAACTGATTTTCCACGTGCCTCCTGTAGTGATTTTAAATGCTGTGGTGACATCAAGGTTTCTGCAGGGCACACAAGGTCTGCCAACAACCGCTTTCTGGTGAAACTCCCAAAATCCAGAATCACTTTGCACCTCCAAGTCTTTGTTCTTCTTTTTCTCCCACCTGTGGAATCAACTTCCACATTGTCTTCAATCTCTTTCTCCCCTCCAGGTTTTCAAGACAGCTGTTCACCACCACTCCCCATCCAAACATATATTTTCTATGCCCGTTACTCTCCCCAAGTCCACCCTCCTTCCAACTTTCCTGTTTTTCTCATGAGAGTTTGCTTCTGTATCCCTCTTGTCCACCCGTGTCCTTCATTTGTCCTCATTTTTCCTCACATCCCTTATCTTTGAAGTCTCTCTCTATTTTGTATCTCGACCCTGCAGTTGGTGTCTTTCCCCTCCCCCTCTGCTGTTTGTTTTGTTTTGTTTAGCCGGATCCATTATATGTTCTTGCTCCTCCATAAGCCTCACTCCGTGTGTATGTATATATATATATATAATATATATATATATATATATATATATATATATATATATATATATATATATATATATATTATATTGTTACGGATCTGGAAACCATTTGCATACAAACATACAGATGTCCCAAAAGTCAGTTATCCCGTTAAGTATATGTGAGACAGGTCCCTTCCTTTTGTCTAGTGGAGAATCAAAGGCATGCTTGCGATTTTTTTAGGTAGGTTATATCTTCAAACCACATATCCTCCAACGCCACATCCAGCGGACCATCCTGCCTGCTACTGAGGCGAGCGCTTCGCTCGCCCAACCCGAAACCCCGCCCAGGAAGGGCATGCCGTGGATCCCTGTCCAATCGAGGCAGACAGTGACGCGTGCTTCACCGAAACCCCACCCAGGAAGGGCATGCCGTGGAACCCTGTCCAATCAAGGCGGACAG
>CM068952.1:28027580-28040445 GCA_035128595.1 Eptatretus atami | reverse complement strand
ACGTGTGCTTCACCGAAACCCCACCCAGGAAGGGCATGCCGTGGAACCCTGTCCAATCAAGGCGGACAGTGGCGTGTGCTTCACGGAGCTCCGCCCCGTACGAAGGCTCTTTTGTTCCCTTTCATGGGTATTAAGAGAGGGGCATGTCTGAAGAGGAGGAGGAGAAGTGCGAGAGCTGTGTGGATCCAACGAGAGTGAGAGGAGACTTCATCACCCATCCGACATCACCCCACCGCCAGGAATACAAGTCGGTTGCGCGCCGTCTCCCTGGCGTTCCACAGGGAGAAATGGGTTCCCGTCCGCGACCCTGATCTCTGCCCGGGGACTCCGTCTGCTCCACGCGGGTTCCTCCATGGGCACGAGCCCCCGAGCCGGACCACCATTGACAGGTGCCGCACCGCGATGCACCCCCTACCTCCAACGTGCAGGTACCCGCCAAACTGTGACCCCCAGCTCGTCTCTCCTTCTCGGCTGCGGGGGTCTTCAATAAAGCATCTGTGTGTGTGTGTCTGAGTGTGTTGGGTCTGTCTTTAAGTAGAACTGTATAAGTGTTTTTTATTGATCATTGAAAATATTTCTTGTTATAGTCGCGATAAGTCTTTCCTGGGTCTTTCTGTTTACTGTAAATAAATAATGTTAGAAATGTTCCCAGTCCGTTTTCCGTCCCTTCTTGCATTGGTCCAGCATGGTTCGATCTGAGTTTAGCAGGGTTTTATCCCGATAATCGGTCCATTGTAGCCGGACATCCTGGCAGGCCCGCTCGACTGCAACCGAGCTGGAAAGGTAGGTGGCAGAGTGGTAGTCGGTAGGTGTAATTTTACCGCTGCCGGTAGAGTGAATCCGGTTCGGCCAGGTGTTCCGAGGGCGTGGATCCCCGGTCGCCGAGACCGTGTGGTTACTTAGGTACATTCATCTAGACAAATAACCCTAGCCACGCGGTCAAGATATTGGCGTTCCACAGTCGATTAAGCGACCCGCCGGGTCGCGGAGTTATCCGAGCGACGACCTACAATTCCGGGGAGTCTGGGGAGACGACGTAACCTCCCCCACCTAGTGGTCGTTCTCGCCACCAGACCCGCAAATATATATATTGTTACGGTTGTGGAAATTCGCATTACACAAAAGAGTCCTCAGGTGAGATATATCGGTAAGTTCATGTGTAGTTAGCCCAAACCCGTTGTATAGGAGGAATATGTGTGATTTTTCCGGGCTGCGACGCTTGAGTTAGCCATTTTTCTTTCTCTATTGTTATTTTCGACCATTAAGCCGCCAACAACTCAAACACCACCCCAACAACCAAAATCGCCACCATCAAACAACGCCCCCGAACAACTGCCCACCACCTTTCGCCTTTCTCCTTCACAACTACCAACCGCACCACCTGTGAACACTGAACGTCGGGCTGTCTAGGGGCCCGTTCGGCGATTGGTGCAAACGCATCGAGCGCGAGCGCGAATGGCGCCTTTCGAGGGAGAAAATTTGGATCCAAAAGGCTTCACGCCCCTTTTTCTCCTCCAATGGGCAAGCGTCGGGCATATGGCCCCGCCTCCAAGCGCGATGAACGTGGATTCTTTACGAGCAGATTCGATCAAAAAGGCTTCACGCCCCCTTTTTGCCGCACCAATGGCTGAACAGAGGGCGGCGTGGCCCTGCCTCCAATCGCGTTTTGATCCGAATATTTGCATATAGGCTCCTCCTGAGGCCTATAAAGATGTGAGCGCAAGGCGACTCGCGCAGAGTTGCAGGGGAGTTTCAGGGGAGTTGCAGAGGAGTTGCAGGGGCAGTTGCAGGGAAGTTGGAGAGAGTTGGAGTTCGTGCGGTTCGGTTGCAGGCGGCTGGTCGAGTTCAAGTTCGAGTCAAGGGAAGACGGCGGTCGCAACGAGGTTGTGGTGTGGGTCGCTCGTCTCGTCGCGGGGTCCAAGCCAGCCAGCCATTCCCTCTCCCTGAGCATCAGCGATTTCCCCCCCCCCCATCTGCGCTGAGATAGTGCCGGGGGGGGGCGTTCCTCCCCCACCTTAACGTGGTGCCAACAAGACCGCTCGCGCGAGCACGCCGGAGAGGCTCGCCGACCACGCCAGGGGCACGGAGTCAGGGCGCAGCTGCGCGAACATCTGCAGGGTGAGACCTTCCCGGTCTCGTGGACCCTGGCCGATCCTCCAGGATCCACGTACATTGGTCTACGGACCTGTCTGCCTCCTTGCCTATGGTGGCTTTCTTTTCTTTCGGGTTGAATGCATGCTGTGGCGCCGTTGTCCAATAAGTAGAACTGCTTAAGTGTCTGTGCCTGTACATGCCCCTTTTATTCGGTTGTAACTCTTTCTATTGCATTTTGTTGCATTATTTGTATGACTAAAATACGTGCTTCCGTGGGTGTGTGTGAATAAATGTGCTTACTTGTTGAACTGTTTTCCCGCTTTGCTTCGTCTCCTTCCTTTTATTGAATCTCCATCTTGCATCACGTAAGGGATTGATAGTGGGTTTAAAACGCCCGGTAATTAATCGGAACCGTCAACGCCGAAGATAACTCGCTCGGTTATCCCTGTAATACCGAACGAACCGCTTAAGCGGTTCGTGTCCGGAGTATCTCTCTCTTATTTTTGTCACTGTCTGCCTCGATTGGACAGGGATCCACGGCATGCCCTTCCTGGGCGGGGTTTCGGGTTGGGCGAGCGAAGCGCTCGCTCAGTAGCAGGCAGGATGGTCCGCTGGATGTGGCGTTGGAGGATATGTGGTTTGAAGATATAACCTACCTAAAAAGAAATCGCCCTGTGTCCTTCATTTGTCCTCATTTTTCCTCACATCCCTTATCTTTGAAGTCTCTCTCTATTTTGTATCTCGACCCTGCAGTTGTGTCTTTCCCCTCCCCCTCTGCTGTTTGTTTTGTTTTGTTTTAGCCGGATCCATTATATGTTCTTGCTCCTCCATAAGCCTCAACTCCGTGTGTATGTATATATATATATATATATATATATATATATATATATATATATATATAATATATATATATATATATATATATATATATATATATTGTTACGGATCTGGAAACCATTTGCATACAAACATACAGATGTCCCAAAAGTCAGTTATCCCGTTAAGTATATGTGAGACAGGTCCCTTCCTTTTGTCTAGTGGAGAATCAAAGGCATGATTGCGATTTCTTTTAGGTAGGTTATATCTTCAAACCACATATCCTCCAACGCCACATCCAGCGGACCATCCTGCCTGCTACTGAGCGAGCGCTTCGCTCGCCCAACCCGGAAACCCCGCCCAGGAAGGGCATGCCGTGGATCCCTGTCCAATCGAGGCAGACAGTGACGGTGCTTCACCGAAACCCCACCAGGAAGGGCATGCCGTGGAACCCTGTCCAATCAAGGCGGACAGTGGCGTGTGCTTCACGGAGCTCCGCCCCGTACGAAGGCTCTTTTGTTCCCTTTCATGGGTATTTAAGAGAGGGGCATGTCTGAAGAGGAGGAGGAGAAGTGCGAGAGCTGGTGTGGATCCAACGAGAGTGAGAGGAGACTTCATCACCCATCCGACATCACCGCCACCGCCAGGAATACAAGTCGGTTGCGCGCCGCTCCCCTGGCGTTCCACAGGGAGAAATGGGTCCCGTCCGCGACCCTGATCTCTGCCCGGGGACTCCGTCTGCTCCACGCGGGTTCCTCCATGGGCACGAGCCCCCGAGCCGGACCACCATTGACAGGTGCCGCACCGCGATGCACCCCCTACCTCCAACGTGCAGGTACCCCGCCAAACTGTGACCCCCAGCTCGTATCTCCTTCTCGGCTGCGGGGGTCTTCAATAAAGCATCTGTGTGTGTGTGTGTCTGAGTGTGTTGGGTCTGTCTTTAAGTAGAACTGTATAAGTGTTTTTATTTGATCATTGAAAATATTTCTTGTATAGTCGCGATAAGTCTTTCCTGTGTCTTTCTGTTTACTGTAAATAAATAATGTTAGAAATGTTCCCAGTCCGTTTCCGTCCCTTCTTGCATTGGTCCAGCATGGTTCGGATCTGAGTTTAGGAGGGTTTTATCCCCGATAATACGGTCCATTGTAGCCGGACATCCTGGCAGGCCGCTCGACTGCAACCGAGCTGGAAAGGTAGGTGCAGAGTGGTAGTCGGTAGGTGTAATTTTACCGCTGCCGTAGAGTGAATCCGGTTCGGCCAGGTGTTCCGAGGGCGTGGATCCCCGGTCGCCGAGACCGTGTGGTTACTTAGGTACATGCATCTAGACAAAATAACCCTATGCCACGCGGTCAAGATATTGGCGTTCCACAGTCGATTAAGCGACCCGCCGGCTCGCGGAGTTATCCGAGCGACGACCTACAATTCCGGGGAGTCTGGGGGAGACGACGTAACCTCCCCCACCTAGTGGTCGTCTCGCCACCAGACCCGCAAATATATATATTGTTACGGTTGTGGAAATTCGCATTACACAATAAAGAGTCCTCAGGTGAGATATATCGGAAGTTCATGTGTAGTTAGCCCAAACCCGTTGTATAGAGGGAATATGTGTGATTTTTCCGGGCTGCGACGCTTTGAGTTAGCCATTTTTCTTTCTCTATTGTTATTTTTCGACCATTAAGCCGCCAACAACTCAAACACCACCCCAACAACCAAATCGCCACCATCAACAACGCCCCCGAACAACTCCACCAAACCGCTACTACTCACTCACAACCAACCGCAAGCATCGCCTCACCCGCCATTCTCTAACGACGCTCAACAACGCCCGAACAACTCCACCACTCGCCTTTCTCCTTCACAACTACCAACCGCACCACCTGTGAACACTGAACGTCGGGCTGTCTAGGGCCCGTTCGGCGATTGGTGTCAAACGCATCGAGCCGCGAGCGCGAATGGCGCCTTTCCGAGGGAGAAATTTGGATCCAAAAGGCTTCACGCCCCTTTTTCTCCGTCCAATGGGCAAGCGTCGGCGATATGGCCCCGCCTCCAAGCGCGATGAACGTGGATTCTTTACGAGCAGAATTCGGATCAAAAAGGCTTCACGCGCCCTTTTTGCCGCACCAATGGCTGAACAGAGGCGGCGTGGCCCTGCCTCCAATCGCGTTTTGATCCGAATATTTGCATATAGGCTCCTCCTGAGGCCTATAAAGATGTTAGCGCAAGGCGACTCGCGCGAGTTGCAGGGGAGTTTCAGGGGAGTTGCAGAGGAGTTGCAGGGGAGTTGCAGGAAGTTGGAGGGAAGTTGGAGGAGTTGGAGTTCGTGCGGTTCGGTTGCAGGCGGCTGGTCGAGTTCAAGTTCGAGTCAAGGGAAGACGGCGTGCGCAACGAGGTTGTGGTGTGTGGGGTCGCTCGTCTCGTCGCGGGGTCCAAGCCAGCCAGCCATTCCCTCTCCCTGAGCATCAGCGATTTCCCCCCCCCCCATCTGCGCTGAGATAGTGCCGGGGGGGGGCGTTCCTCCCCCACCCTTAACGTGGTGCCAACAAGACCGCTCGCGCGGAGCACGCCGGAGAGGGCTCGCCGACCACGCCAGGGGCACGGAGCAGGGCGCAGCTGCGCGAACATTGCGCTTGCCCGCATCGCGTCACGAGACGCGGGTGAGACCTTCCCGGTCTCGTGGACCTGGCCGATCCTCCAGGATCCACGTACATTTGGTCTACGGACCTGTCTGCCTCCTTGCCTATGAGGTGGCTTTCTTTCTTTCGGGTTGAATGCATGCTGTGGCGCCGTGTCCAATAAGTAGAACTGCTTAGTGTCTGTGCCTTACATTGCCCCTTTTATTCGGTGTAACTCTTTCTATTGCATTTGCTTTTGTTGCATTATTGTATGACTAAAATACGTGCTTCCGTGTGTGTGTGAATAAATGTGCTTACTTGTTGAACTGTTTTCCCGCTTTGCTTCGTCTCCTTCCTTTTATTGAATCTCCATCTTGCATCACGTAAGGATTGATAGTGGGTTTTAAACGCCCGGTAATTAATCGGAACCGTCAAGGCCGACGATAACTCGCTCGGTTATCCCTGTAATACGGAACGAACCGCTTAAGCGGTTCGTGTCCGGAGTCGGGCTGTGGCGTGGTACGATCGCCCGTCGACCACTCGCGCAGGTACTTAGGTAGGTCGAATTTTGGCGAGCAACCCTATCCTGCACGGGGGCAATTGGCACGATCGTGGTGAGGTTTAACCCCACCCGTGACTGGCGCAGGCGACTGTCCATATATATATATATATATATATTTCTATATATATATATTTCCTATATATATTTCCCATATATATATATATTGTGCGAATTCGCGCCCGCCGGCGTGCGATCGGCCGCTTGACTCGAATGGCGCGCCGCCTCGCCCACCGGCCGGACAATTCAGTCGTGACCCTCTCGACTAACGCCAGGAGCCAGTCACGGGTGGGGGTTTAACCCCACCACAACCCAGTCCGCATTCCACCCGTGCGAGGTAGGGTGAATCGCCGAAAGTCGATATACCTAAGTACCCGCACGGGTAACCTACCAAGGGGTTGTACCACCCACAGGTCGACTTCGGACACAAACCGCTTAAGCGGCTCGTTCCGTGCTACAGGGATAACCAAGCGAGTTATCGTCGACCTTGACGGTTCCAATTAATTATCGGCGTCTCCGCGCCCACTACGTACCCTTTACGTAAAACAAGATGGAGACCCAACGAAGGAAGGACGCAGCGAAACGGGGAAACAATTCAACAAAAGCCACGTTTAATTCACAACACACAAAGAGCACACATAAGACAGCAAGTATTTATAGCAACAATAATAATCAAAGAAATGCACATAAAGCCAAAGAGTTACACCCGAATACGCGACACACGGACCACTTACACAATTCTACTTCACGAGACTCGGCGGCCACACACACACATTTACATAAACCCCAAAAGAAAATGGAAGTCGCGACTTCCCTTTTCGTCGAGTCCTCGCGCCCGTCGACGTGGTCGTGCCCCCGACGAGCGTGGTTGCGAGGCCTCTCCGGCGGCCTCGCGCCTGCCCGTACTGGCCTCTCGACGCCTGGACTCAGCACCGACCCACGATTAGCAGGACCAGGGCAGCAGGAGCAGAGCAGCAATCAGCGGGGGCGAAGCACACGAGTCAGGCTCTCTCCCTGCATGAAGCCACGCAAAATCCTTCCTCTGCACGAAGCCCACGCACTGCAACTCTCTGTCCAAGTCCACCAAAAGCCACGCAGCAACAACTCCTTTCACGACCAAAACAACTCAGCAACAATGACCTCCTGCTTCGTCGCGCTTTATCTGCCGCGCCCCGCCCTGTTCCTCCGCCCCTTCTTTGGCTCCACCCCCTTCGAGCGCGCCTCGAAGGCACTCGAAGCGGGGCGTGTCCTCTCGTTCCCTCCCTCCTCTGTCTTTCGGGGGGGCGAGGAATGCCCGCCTTGGCGCCCTTACAACAAAAAAATGAAACCGCGGGAGTCTCTTCAACGGCGCGGGCGGAGATGCGGGGTGCGGCCTCTGGCAGGCGGAGACGTGCAGGTGCAGCTCAAAATAACAAAAATAAAAAGAAAAACGGCTATCCTGAAGAGATCGCAGCCCGAATGAATCACATTAATTCCCTCTAAACAATGGGTTTGGGCTAACTACACATGTACTTCAGAAATATATCTCACCTACGGGACCTGAATGGTGTAATGCGAATTTCCACAGCCGTAACACTACCCCCTCCCCTTTTTACAGACTCGTCCCGAGTCGTCAAATTATCGTGTGCCATCATGTGTAGTTCTCCCCTAGTACGTTTTACCTTCGGATCCCTGAGTGCGACATTCATGGTATTCGTGTCCCCAAAATAAATAACCTGAGGGCTGAGTAACTAACTAAACAAACTCACTCATACGACGACTTAAATAAAATTGCCGGCGCTATGACAGACATGCCGGCACACTCATATATTACATTACACAATACACAACTTTAGCCTTAACTTACAAAATTTTACCACTAAAACATGCCAGAGGATCAATGGACTCTGCCAAAAAGAAAAGCAGTCAGCAGGAGCCAGGCTGCTCACATGCAGTCTCTGGCTCAAACAATGCAGGTGGCAGGGAACGTGGCGGCTGCTCACACGCAGTCGAGCCTCCCCCTTTAAATGAACCAGTGAACAACGTTGCACGGGCCGCCAATGCGGTCCCTGATGCGGCTTGCCTACAGGGCAGTCCCTGCAGTACACTGAACGGGCACTGACGCAAGCAACAAACGGTGCACGGGCTGCCGCTGCAGGCCCGTGTTGTAGCTGCAACAGGGCAGTTCCTGCAGCTTGCAAACTGTTGCTTGATCCTGGCGCACATGGCAATGAACAGGGGGCAAATCAAAATTGAATAGAACTGGGCCGTGTGAACATGGGCAGTGGGTATGAATGGCAAAGGTGAAGACAAAAACATACCTGCAGAAAAGGGCCGCTTGTAGCAAAAACAGCCGGCAGATGGACGGCCGCGCACAGGCTCGAAGGCAAAACAGCCGTCGGACGATCCGGCCGCACAGGCCTTGCAGTAAAACAGCCGTCGGACGATCCGGCCGCGCACAGGCCTTGCACAAACAGCCAGCCGATGAGGTTGGCCGGCCTCTTGCCGTGCAGTGCAGGTTGGTGGAGGGAGTACGTGGTGCTGGCCACTCACAGAAGGCGGGCTCGGACTACCTACCTACCTGTCTCCCTCCCACCTATGCCTTTGCTGTCACTGTCCTACCCACCCCCTTAATTTGTAAAAAACCAATTTAGCCCCAACTTATTTTTTTGTTTGTTTTTATTTTCATCCCTTCCCACTATAAATCGTCCCCTAACCCCTTTATCGTCCTTGTTCGGCTAACCTATGTCCCTAGCCTACTCCCAACCCCTACATTCCCTTCCTGGAGGGGAATAAGGGAGAGCTAGCGTCCTGTGTTGAGGCCCATGAAGCCTCAGGATGGCCTCCCCAGATCTCAGCGATCTAACCCAAAGTGGGTCCAGCGGCCACAACGAGAGCGAAGGATGGATGGTGCGGAGGGTACACTTCCTATCTACCCTATCCATTAACCTTTGAACTACCCGGGCGTTTCAACAAAGCGCCTCTCGCTTAATCTATTGTTCTAACAAACCAGATTCCCGTCGCCTGTGTTGGTGTCCTTACAGTTTCGGGCCTCGCCCTCGAATTTTCCCTCGTGCCCTTGACGGTTCGTGGGCTGGGACGCGTGGCTCCCTTTGCAGGCACGACCCTCTGCCGAACCCCTACGATGGCACGCCCCGGGCACTTACACTGCCTCCGAGCCTACCAGCTTCCCTAAACACCGGGGAGTGCCCCCATGGCAACTCCCCTGAAACGCACACGTGGCAGGCTGGCGCCCGGCCTTTCGAGGGTCAACCCGTGCCCACGACACTGGCCCCACGGGTTAATTGGCGCCCCGGGCCCCCGCCACAATGCGGTGCCGCACCCCATGCCCACTACGCTACCCGGCCCCCATGGGCCCTTGGCCTACCACGGCCACTAGCCCGGTTGCCCGGTACCCACTCAGCGATACTCACCTGTTCGCAGCCACGCTCCCAGCCCGTCAACAGGCTCCTGCACCCCTCCAAACGGTTTCGAGCCTACATTTCCACCAACAGCAAAGACGACCTCCATTTTGTCAATTTTAACTAACCCAGCTTAACTCACTCTACACTGACCCCGGGTCCCTTGGGCGGAGTCGCTTCCTCCCCCAATCACTCATCGCACCATGACCATTCCCCATTCGCTCATACACACAGACCCGCTGGCCTCACTCCACTCATCAAGCACCATTCATTCCACTCCTTCAACTTCATACATCGCTGAATCCTGCATCCTTCTATCTAACATCCCCTAACTCACTCGCTGCTCCCACGTCATCCCTTACACTATAGCACGTTCCTTTTTAACACTACGTAGCAAAGCTTACGTCGCCCACTACACATTCCAAATCGTCACTGTTTTCAAAATGTCATTTCCCATCTCCCTTCCTTAAGCTCACTTACAATCCTCTACCTAATCCATTCCACGGACTCCATGAGGACTTTACCCCTGCCCCATGAAGTCGGTCTAGCCTAAGGCTAACCCTTCCCCCCTAGCTAGTTCCATTCCTGTGCCCAGGAGGGGGTCTTTCACCCCTTACCAGGAATCCTGTTCACCCCGAAAGCGAGGCTTGCATTTTGTATAACTTTGTGTTTTCCAAATTTATGCGCAGCACCACGCGCGCAACTCAACAAGCTCGCGCACTTTGCACCTTGCCCGTGACGTCATGCAGCTGCACGCTACCTCGTCCCTCGGAACGGTACCAATCCGGCAGGATACCCCTCCTGCGGATTCCAACCCCACGCTGCAGTAGAGCCAGTAGTCACCTGCGCAACCCCAAAAGGCAAAACCTCGCACTCGAGGGCGCTCCCCACGCGAACACATGATACTCATGCCGTTGAGCTTAACACAAGCTCGCGTGAGAACCCCTGTTCCGGTCGCAAATCCGTAACCAGCCTACGCTTTGGTCCTGTCCGCGGATCCGGCACACATCCACCGCTTGGCGTTTCCGGACCGGGCTTCCACTTCCGCCAAGCGAGGCACGTGGGGTCTCGTGCGTTGCAACAGCACGGACCGCGCGCTCGCTGCTGGGTTGAAACCCGGCGCGCCCCATCAGCTACAGCCGCTACCCGGCTTGTGTCTGTCGCCGTCTCCGTCTCCATTCCACCCACGCACACCGCGTGTTCGACGCACCAGACTCCACTCCATCCACACTCACACCAGGAGACGCGGGTGCGTTGCTCCTGCATGCCGGACCGTCATCTCCCTCAACATACAGAGACCTCACACACACGGTCTCCCTCACACGGACCCTCTCACTCACACACCAACCTTCGCACTTGCACAGGGGGGCTCAACTCACACAGCGTGCCGGAAAGCACGCATCTCCGCACACTCGCAACACACACCCTGCACAACACCACTGGCATTCGTGTCCCCACAAGGCGTTTCCCGGGCCTCATACCCCCAAGTGCACGTGCTACCTATCCACAGCACTTCTCCCTTCAACTCCCCTATCGCACGACCCGAACCCAGCCTGCGTTGATTTCGCCTCAAAGGGGCATACTCTCCCCCTCGTTCCCGGAGGGCAGCCATCCCGCTATGCTCGCACCGGGTCTCCCACACGCTCCGCGAGCTTCACCCCATTATCCTCCACTAAACTCTTTGTGTGTGTTTCTGTTCCTTTAACCCCGTCTTTATCATGCAGTCTCTCCTCTACTTTCCCTACCTCCCGCGTCTCTATACATTTTCTCTCCTTGTTCCCTATTCCTGTTCTTCTGGAGTTTTTCCCATCCTCTCTGGACTCAATTTCATCTCTCCTTTAGTTTCATTAATTTTCAAAACTCGTATAGTTTTGTTTTCTTCCCACTCTTCCTCATGCTCCTCATTTTCCAAATCTCATCGTTTCTTTCAATTGGGGCTCGTTTTCCTTCCTGTTGTTTCATTCGCTGTTCTCTCATTACCCTTCCTCTTTTCCATCTTCCTGTCCTTCCGCCTGCAGTTTCATGGTTTTCTTCATGTGGTTAATGTTCCTTTGTTGTTTCATTCGCTGCTTTCTATCTCACTCGCACTCCAGCCTTGCCTTTTCTTTCAATGTCAACCTCGGCTTCATGTCTTTTTTGTTTTCTATCCCATTGTTCCTCATCGGACTCTTCCCTCTCCAAATCTCGTTTGTGTCTTCAATCGCGCTCATTTCTCCTTCCTGCTCATTGCGGTTTGCTCCTTCAACTTCTCCTCGTTATTCCAACCTATTTTTTTCCCTTTTTGTCGTTCAGTTTCAAAATTCATACTCTTTCAGTTTTCTATTCCATGGTCTCTCTTGTCCTCGTTCTGCAATCTCATATTCTTTCAACTGACAGATTTCTTTCTCCTGTCTCATTCCTTTTCTTTCAGTATCTTTCTTGTTCCTCTTTAACACGTCAGTTCTGTTTTGTTAGTTCCGTCTCTTCTGTTTTTGGTTGTCTGTTACTCAGACGTTTCTTTTTTCTAATTCCTTTTCATCTCTACACCTCATTTTCCATTCTTCCTTCCAACGTTTTATCTATTACTCTTGCGCCATTTCCATGTTCCTCGCCCACTCGGCCGAATGGTGGTTGAGAGTTCCCGCCCCGTGCTGCCATTCGTTGCGCCATTCGCCGAGCCATAAATAGCCGCTCGCCTCCATGCTGCGCTGAGGTGCGATCGCGACCGCCATTATAGCTGATTCAGTTTGCCGGCAAAGTCTCGTGCTTCAGAATGTCGGGTTGAGCTCCCCCGTGATTCAACATTACAAGTAGTACCATCCCGGCGCCATGGGATCCTACATTTACTACACACATACATTCCTACCCCCGGCACCGCTCGCCTTGAGACCCATCTTATTCCACGTAAGGGGTTGTATTTAGCTCAGTCGTAATTTGAGGGAAATCGGGGGTCGCACTTCTCTTCACCCCTGGACGATTCCCTATGAATTTAGCTTGGAGACAAAGAGTTCGTTTTCCCGCCTCTCTGCGACACCAGTGCTTGCGAATTCGCGCCCGCCGGCACGTGCGATCGCCACGTGACTCGAATCGCGACCCCTCGCCCACCGGCCGCGACACTTCAGTCTGGACCCTCTCGGACTAACGCCGGAGCCAGTCACGGGTGGGGGTTTAACCCCACCACAACCCAGTCCGCAGTTCCACCGTGCGACGGTAAGGTGAATCGCCGAAAAGCTCGATATACCTAAGTACCCGCGACGGGTAACCGTATCCGATGGGTTGTACCACGCCACAGGTTCGACTTCGCGACACCGAAACCGCTTAAGCGCTCGTTCCGTGCTACAGCGATAACCGAGCGGAGTTATCGTCGACCTTGACGTTCCCAATTAATTATCGGGCTGCGTCTC
>CM068952.1:27989407-28002709 GCA_035128595.1 Eptatretus atami | reverse complement strand
TATGAGGGGGGGGGGGGGGGGGGGATTATGTCATCGGTCATATGGTTCGGTCGCCATATTATATGTGTGTGTATATATATATATATATGTTGCGGCCACGGGTACCTAGACATAAACTTGTCACTCAGGGGATTAATCCCGGTTGTCGTCGGTAGAGCCGGACCTGGGCCACCGCTCACAATTAACGTTGCGGTACAGTGGGTTGTTTTAGAACCACAAACGCCACCCAGTCAACCACAAGTTCCAGTGTCCACCGTCTAATTATTCCGTTTAACTAGAGGTCATGTGGTTTCCTGAGTGGGGAGCAGCCTCGGCAAAGCAACAATGTTATCTCAATTCGATTTTAATGAGGCCGGCGAGCGTTTTAACCGCTGGTGCGTGCCAACGATTTTTTGGTCAAATCTGTGGTATTACTCCCAGTCTATCTCGGTTCGAACAATGCTAGACCAATGGAAGGAAAGGACAAACACGGACAGTTTGGAAATCGACAAATAATTTAGTAATATAATAATAAATAAATAAACATAACTTTTTATTTGCTGAGGTAAATAAAGAATGAATTTCAAAGCAAAATCAATCAAAATGCCAGGAAGAGACAAAGAGTAGATGCTTATCGGGGGTTGACTTACTTACAGCTAAAGGCAGACAAGGTACTCGAGATCATTCAGGGGGAGGGAGGGGGAGAATCGTCTCGCTCACCAGAAAGTCGTCCGTGAAGCGAAAACGTCCTGAAAATGCGTGCGTGCGTGTCACGTCCTCGCGCAGCACCTAGCTTTGCCGTGCACCTCTCGCGGGGCAGCCTTGAACGCCAGTCGAAGTTTGGGAGGGCACCGAGATCGTCCGTCGCGTATTTCGACCCTGGTGTTGTTTGGTGATCGACCTGTGCTCACTTGTTGGCGGCGCTGCTACACCACACGCGCACCACACGCTCGCTTGCCGAAGCACTGGGAAGTGCGAATTGTTCGTCGGCGCTGGTCAGACACCCGTTTCTTGGTCGCTTCTCTCGCCCTTTGCTTTTTCCTCTCTCCTTTCGCTTTTCCTCTTTCATGCTTTTCTCTTCAGAACGCTTTTTCCTCCTTTTCTCCTCACTTTTTTCCTCAGACTTTTTTCTCTTCAGATTTTTTCTCTCTTCAGCTTTTTCTCTCTTCAGACTTTCTCTCTCTCTCGAACGTACCTCTCGCTCGTTGTTTTTATATCCCCGTGCCGTCCGCCCAAGCTCACCCCGCCCCACTGGGCACGGTTACCATGACGACCCGTGCGCTCTCAAAAGGCGGGCGTCGGAGCACGAATGATCGCTGCTGAGGAAGAATTGGGGCGGGCATCAGAGCTCGTGAAAGAATGTTGCTGAGGAAAAATGACTGCGGGCTTCAGAACTCGTGAAAGAATGTGTGTGAACGTGTCTGTCGTAAAGAAAAAAGTTTTCCCATAAGAGAGGGATCTATCCTTTACCCTTCTCAACGCATCACATTTAAGATCCCATTAGACATGGGGATGGGACTAATCTGAACATGCATTTTAGGAAATAACTGTCTGAGGACCTGGATGTGTGGATGCATTCATCAGACCAGATTCTAAAATCCGAAACAATTATATATTATTATATATACTAGCGGATACCCGTGCATGCACAGGATAGCAGTACAACATAGCTGGTAGCAGACGACAGACCGTACACGGGGTGACAAAAATACGCATTGTGCAAAATGCAAGTGGTACTATGGAACGCCAAGACTTCCCAAACATTGTCGGCATGTCCGCTAAGTGCCACAGCAATTTCATGGGATTGTGTGACGGCGAGCCGAGTTTTAGTGTGCAAGCTTGGTATTATAATAGAGATATATATATATATATATATTTTTTTTTTTCAATAGAAAAGCCTTCAATAATAATGTGGGTAGAGGGATATATCCGTTAACATTGAGACGTCGAAGAATGTCGTTCAAGTTAAAACTCACATTTTGTCGAGCATTTTCAGTTTTTTCCCATCATAGTTTTTCTTTCTTGTATATTCATTGCTATGGGTATGTGACTACCATATTTTAGGGCCCTGTCACACCTTGTACGTTTAGCCAGGAATGGCAACGTATAAAAATGCACGTAAAACGTTGGCGTACGCTGAAGTTTTGAAGGTTTTTTTTTAAGTGTTTGGTCGTATGTAACTTATATGTACTGCGGCACAGAACGTTCGTTGTGTTAAAGTAATTATCACAACGAATATGCGTTAGCTGTTGTCGGCGTTCACAACCTATGCCCAACGTAGTTTAACTTAGTCATAGCGCGCTGACGTATCGCGACGAACTCGTGGCGTTCTCTGTTTAAACCTGCGCCACGCCGATAAATCATAATACGGCCTTGAATATCTGATAGTTGTCAACATCGCCGTCACACTTCTTGAGCGGATTTATGCCGGCGTATGTTCGACCTATGAAGAAGTGTCTAAAACGCGTTAGCGACGACTTCATAATACGGTATGGGTAGTGTGTATTACGTTAGAGCGCAATCGCTTGAAACAATTTGAATGTACGCTGCTGCATATTACGTATGGTACGTTCTGCTGTCGTGAGAATTTTTCGTATGCATTACTGAACATTTTCACGTTCGACGTTTGGCTCAGTGTCTTCTCGCTCTTTACTTGGTCATATGTCTCGGCACGCTCTAGCGATTTGTTGAACCGTCTGGCCCACGTATGTAGTTTTTATTTATAAGTACGACTGTTCATGGTTAATGTTTCGATCGAAACTTAATTTCTTATGGGCTCAGGGGGATTAATCCCCGGTTGTCGTCGGTAGAGCCGGACCTGGGGCCACCGCTCACAATTAACGTTGCGGTACAGTGGGTTGTTTTAGAACCACAAACGCCACCCAGTCAACCACAAGTTCCAGTGTCCACCGTCTAATTATTCCGTTTAACTAGAGGTCATGTGGTTACCTGAGTGGGGAGACCACAGATTTGACCAAAAATATCGTTGGCACGCACCAGCGGTTAAAACGCTCGCCGGCCTCATTAAAATCGAATTGAGATAACATTGTTGCTTTGCCGAGGGCGCGCTCCCACTCAGGTAACCACATGACCTCTAGTTAAACGGAATAATTAGACGGTGGACACTGGAACTTGTGGTTGACTGGGTGGCGTTTGTGGTTCTAAAACAACCCACTGTACCGCAACGTTAATTGTGAGCGGTGGCCCCAGGTCCGGCTCTACCGACGACAACCGGGATTAATCCCCCTGAGTGACAAGTTTATGTCTAGGTACCCGTGGCCGCAACTATATATATATATATACACACACATATATATATGGCGACCGAACCATATGACCGATGACATAATCCTCCCCCCCCCCCCCCCATACAATTTAGCTCTTTTAAAAAAAACACAAAAAAACAACACTTGTTTTCAAGATAACTGGATCAATTTTTCTACACAAATGCTTGAGACTGGAGATTATACTGACAATAATGATCCACCAATGTGTTAAGTTTACGAAATAAATATTGTTATGATGATGGGGGAGCAGACATAATAACTTAGGTCTTCTTTTCTTGCGTATGGCAGCTTAGCTGCCGGGGTAGCTGTTAGTAATCAAACTTTTTCCACATTTATTTACACATCGTAACCACAACTTCCAAGTGAACAACAATTCCTCAAATTTCAGAAAAATTAATTAAAACCAATCACCTTCAAAATCACACACCAAGTTAATTGGCCTCCACCTGTGTTAAATTGTAGTGATTCTGATTATTTCAAATAAAATCAGCTGTTCCTGTAGGTTTATCCTGCTTGGTAGTGCATTTCACAGCCGGGCTTTGTGCAATAACCTGAGATTGCATTTGGTCGGGTTTGCTTTCTTGGCGAGAAGGCAATTTGTTTCAGAGCAACTGTCTTGCCATAAGATTCGGTGTACCATGAGCGGTAAGAGGGGAAGGATAACTGATGGCAAGATGGGATTAATGTGTGCCTTAGAGAGAGCAGATTTCTTTGAAAGAATTCCCAGCTGAGTTAACATCAGGGGCAGTTGATATAGGAGACCAGTCCTGAAATGAGATGGCTGATTGCAGTCCCTGCCAATCTGCTTGAGTGAATTGCCAGACTCACCAGAGAGATGGTGACTCTCACAAGCATATGATAAGATGAACCAATTGGAGCAGAGGAAGAGGAAAAATTTGTGGGGATATTTGACATCACCAAGCCCAGAAGGGAGGATTTTCCATTGGCAGAATCTGGTTGGAAAGTTGACAGATGGTCAGTCCCATGGAGTCACAGACGTCTTTTGCTGAAGTGCCATGGTTTGTGAGAGAGGTACCAACACCCAGCCAATTAGTATGGTGACAAATTAAATCACCACGTAAAAGGAAGAGAGAGTTGGGATGAGTGATTCAAAGTTGGTCCATGTTTGTCTAAGAGAGAGAGAGAGATGTAGATGGAGTTGTCACTGCTGAAGGACGGTACAACACAAATATAAACATGAGGTGGGAGTGGAGGGGAAGCCGTAGCCAGAGGTATTCTGGGAGTCTGGGGGAGAGAAGGCAGTGCATGATGAGTGAGGAATAGAGTCTTTGATGAAGAGAGCAACTCCGCCGCCAGGACGAGGTTCAGGTCTGTCATACCAGAGGAGGGAGTAACCAGGGAGAGATACTAGGGAGTCAGAGACGTCTTGAAGAGGAAAGTTTCTGTTAAGCAGATATTTTCTGGTCTGTCAGTGGCAACCTGAATGGAAAGATCTGTCAGGTTCGAGCAAAGGCCCGGATGTTTGAGGTCCACACTATTAAGAAAGAGGGAGAGGGAGGAGGTTTTGGGTGCAGGGGAGGAGAGAGGAAAGGTAGGATGAGGGAGGAGGGGGGGGTAAGGAGAGTTGTTGAAAGAGTGTGGGGTATTGCAGAAGAGATAAGGGAGAGGACGGGATGAGGAGGAGAAGAAAAGGCTTGGTGGTGATGGGTTGAGAGAGAGGGCAGAGGGCAGTTGAAGATTGGAGAGGTGGAGTGATAAGATGGAGGAGAGAGGGTGGGGGAAGGAGGCAGCTTTGTGGATGTGAGGGGAGGGGAAACTTTGGGAGGGGGGAGTGAGGGGGAAGATCAGAGGAAGAAGGGTGAGGGGGTAGTTTTGGAGGTAGAAGGGTGAGAGGGGAGAGTTGAGAATAGAAGGGTGAGGGGGAGTTTTTGAGGTAGAAGGGTGAGAGGGAGAGTTGAGATAGAAGGGTGAGGGGGGAGTTTTTGAGAAAGGTGAGAGAGAAGCTTGGAGAGGAGAGTGTGAAGGTTGCTTTGATAGGGAGGGGAGACTGCGAGAGCAGGCATGGCCAAGGTGTAGGAGGGCGATGCGATGGCAGAGGTGAGGAGAGGGGAAGGATGAGACTTGGTAGAGGTATGATGAAGAAGGAATGGGCAGGGAGGAACAAGATTTGAGGGGTTGGGAAGAGGGGGAGGTGTGCTGAGAGGAAGGAGGAGCACGTTTGTGGTGATGAGGAGTGTACTGATTGAGTGAGATATCTGTTAGGTTAGAATGGAGCCCGCAGATGTTTGAACACCACACACTTTGGACAACAGAGGAGGAGGAGCTGATACTGAAGCAGAAGACAGTGAAGAGGTGCCAAGAGCAGAGGTAGGATGAGGGGCAAGATGGGAGTGGTAAGGAGAAGGTATAACCGGCAAGGAGGTAGGTTTGAGTAGGTGGGGTGAATTGGCACTGAAGTTGGGAAAAAAGGAGGATTCATGGAACACAAACATACATTGCAAATTGGGTTTTTTAAATTTTTTAAGTCAGAGATGCGATTAAAGACATTACGTTCGGGATGCAATAAAGGAGAATTAAGAAATGGAGAAAAGAAATGTTCTAACAGTTGGAATTTTTAGACACGGGATGAGGGAAAGGTCGAATTGAATACAGCCTTTTGAAGAAAAAGTGGTGAATGATGATTCAAAACCGAGAACCACAGTGTGAAAGAGGAGCTGAAACATTTTAAAGAGACCGTTTTTAAAAAAATATATTTATTGATAAAAATTACATGAGATTAGGAAAAGGAAAGGTTGAGAAAAAATTGTGTCAGTGTTTGGTGAATTTGGATCGGCAAACGCAGAATGAAGCTGGAAGTTGAAGAAGCAGAAGTAGAAGTAGAAGAAGTTAAGAAACACGTGGTTACAGGTGGAAGGTGAGAAGTTCAAAGAATAAAGAAAATGGTTAATTTTTTTATTTTTAAAGATTAGGTAAGATTAGGTAAGATTAGGTGAAGGAAAGGTTGAAGAAAAAAAAATTGTGAATGTGTATGGTGAATGTGGGTCGGCAAGTAGGAGATGCAGATCGGCAGGAGGTGGAAGATGAGTTGGTACAGGAAGTCACGTGGTTACGTGGGGTATAATGTGAGGGAAAAGGTATTTTTTAATATTTTGAGAACATGAAACAGAGGTTATAGTTGAGAGGGATCAAAGAAGGGTGGAGGGAAAAGTGGAGAAAATAAAAACTGATGGTAATAAGGAGAAATACAATAAACATGATCATGCACATAGACGGGAAGAAGGGTAGGCCTCAAGGAAACCCGATATGAAAAGACGACAAAAACTCCACTATTATAACAAGTTTTAACACAAGACCGAACTAGAAACGCACAGTAAACACAGAGACAACAAAATGACAGTAAAAACGCGACAAAAACAACTGGAAAACTTATCTTTGAGAAAGTTGGCAGAGACCCTGAAGAGGAACCGCCACCATCGCTCAAGAACTGGAACCGGAAGAGGTTGAATGAGGTTGAAGCGGCAGCTGCAGATTCGACACACATGGAAAATCCCCAAACCGGAGGAACATTTGGGGGGGGAAGAGGGGTTTATTTTGTGGTTTTAAGTCCATCTTTAATGTGGGATTCTCCGTTTAGTTGTCTCCTGGTTTTAATAAATTATTTGTATTTCCTAAGAACACGTCTGCTTCATCGTGCCACACCAATTTAAACCGTTCGGAATATTGGCAATCACCTGGGGGTGCAAATCAAGTCAACCTAAATATGTGTAATGAGCGTTTTATATACGCTCGTTAAAATGCGGAATACCACACTGCTCGGGGCACTCCATGATTCAGCCATTCGCAAAGCGACTGCTTTGGCATTTCACAGCTTCACACCCGACTGTGGTCATTTGTTGTTGTGGCGTGGAGCTGGAAACACAACACTATATCATCTACAGTACCTTTGTTCAATCCTGTTAGGCAATTCATGATGATGCATAATATAAAATAGTTTTGTCATGGTTTTAAATCACAGCAAACTAAATTTTCGACCAAAACAAGGATTGTGTTTTTTTCATTAGTCGTTTTATTCTCGTTCTGAACAAAAAACAAACAAACAGTAGCAGTCATCTGGATTTATGAGAAAGGAGGAGTGGTGTAGAGGACAAAAAAAAGTTCCCAGGAAGATCCTGGTCATTTTCCTATCTGATAAGCTCAGGGCAGGAAACAAAATGTAGAGCATAAAATGTGACCCATCAGCAAATACAGTCCAAGTCCCTCTATGCTATCCAATCATAACATCTCTCTTCCCTCCAAACCCTTTTCATGAAGAGTAAGATGAGGCTACGAGACAGAACAGGAACAAGACTGATCAGGAATAGAAAGAAATGATATACATAGATGAAGGGATACAGACCGACATACTTAGCGAAGAACGTGGTAAGTTCATACATGCCAAAAATAAAAGGTTCAAAATAGAGAAAGATACTGATGAGGTCGTACAACCTTAAACAAAATGTATGCTCACTCTGGTAAACAATGCTGCTAGGTGGAAGCCGCAGGGTTCTTCCGGAGAATGACAAAGCCTTCAAAACTGGTGTCAGTGGCAAATACTCGTCGGTGGCAAGCTCTGCTCGCTCCCTGTGCCAATAGCACTGGTGTAGATGCGTCTGGAACCCAGTAATGGTCTTGGGACGACCAGCCGTGTCCAACCACGTCGACAGCCTGTCCCACTCTTACTGCCACAGGTTTTGGCCTGGAGTCCTCATCAAAGGTTACAAGCATTCTAGGCCTCATGGCAGCGACGAGAGCATACAAGACATAGTGTGCGCGGCCTATACAGTACCTCGAACATCAAGGAATGAGATTAGCACCGCCAGAAGCCTGCCAAGGCTGTTGGACTCAGGAGTGTCGGTCAGAGTGGTAAGGGCAAAGTGATAAGGTACCTTTACCAAGATGAGTGAGGCCCTGAGCCAGTCGAACCATGAAAAGATTGTTGGGGTCCTTGGCATGAAACTGAGCCTGTTGACGCAAGATGGCTGCAAGGCGAGCATTATTGGTACCACTGCCGACAATACCCATTGCAAATATGGCATTGTGAGCGACCTCTGCATCAGAATCATGTGAAAACTTGCTAAGGGTGTCTAGGATGTTAAGACGTGGGTTAGAGACTGAAGTCAGGGCGAGGGCAAGAGGAACAGCACGTCGGATGCTTGCCTCACCATAGCGCAATAGATGGCCAAGGCACGTAGGGCCATCTCAGAGCCAATCCCTCACCCATTGCAATGAGGGCAATTCCAACACAGCCACTCCTTGATGTGAAGCCGTCTCTGCAGGGATTTCTTTTGTACGCTCTTTGCGCTGCTCTTTTCGGTCACTTCCACTTCCTCCAGATGATGCAGGCTTCTCTTCGTCTGCTGTGCTCGTTCTCCTCCACTTCCTGTTCCTCCACTACCACTACTTGATCCGTTCCTCCACTAAACTACTACTACTACTACTACTTACTACTGCTGCTGCTGCTGCTGCTGCTACTACTACTACTACTACTACTACTACTACAGTGGTATTAACAGTCGTTCCTCCACTGCTACTACTAGCACTACTCTTTTCCTTGCCTTCCAGGTGCTCACTGCAGATGTGTAACAGTTGTTGCACTTTCAACACATTTCCAGAGCCAGCATAGGCACAGACATCCACCAACACACTAGCAAAACTACGAAATGGTGGTGGTGCCACTTCAAGAGCAGCAAGCACGGTCTCTGCGCCTCGCCCTTGCCTAGATAAGTCAGGCCTAAGCCTAAAGCCAGCCACTTTGCAAATGTCTCCCGCAAGTCCGCTTCAGTGCGGTCCATGAGAGTCTGCAGTAAAGCTGAAGTGACATCACCATTGCAAGAACCAACTGCTACGAGTCCACACGCCAATGCTGCTATGCCAATTACTTCCATAGTGGACCTTGTATCAGAGAGAACGGGCAGTAGAAGCGAAAGGAACATCTTCACGGTTTGAGCCTGCATATGCCAGGCAAGAACAAACACCGATCCAATGCGCATTGTGGAACTTGAATGGAGAACATAATAAGAAAGGAGGGCCAGGGCAGGATCACACTCATTTCCGTACACCACAGTTCACCATTCCACAAGCAAGAAGTGCACCAGCCTTGATGTAATCCTCGGTGGAATAAAGGTACTTATCTATCTGTGTCAGACCACCATCCACATCCCAGAGGAGTACAAGACCAAGAGAGGCAGTAGCACTCAGCATTCCATGCTCCTTGTTCTTGTATAACCACTTATTCCCATCACCAGCGAGGAGGCGATCCTGACCAAAAGCTGCATTCAAGAAGCCATTGACGAATGAGGCAGCAAGATTCATACGAGCAGAGTCTACCTGCCCACCTGCTGATCCAAAACGACTGTTCTCCAGGTGGATTTGTACACATCTTCAGGTACCTGGAAACAACAGCAATAAATGAAAACAGAGACTACAATTTAGGCAGCACACCTTAATCATGTCCCTGCCAAACAAATCCTACTTAACCACCTATATCTTCAGCTCTCATCACATCCCTCCCATCCAAATCCCCCAACTACGAGTAACAACACCCGGCCTTTCGATACTCTTCCCATTTAATCAAGTTGAATATTTTCAAAATATTTCCCTGATGTCCAATCCTAACCCGAGAATACACACCTTGGGCTCCAAAATTTCCAGCTCACGGGCAAGGGACAAGAAGTTGTGGTTGAGCTGTCCATTACTCATGATCTCTGTGAGTTCCTCGCACTCCTCATCATCACTGAGTTCCAGAAAGACTCCATGGCGTGCAAGAATAAATGCCATCTGCTTTTGCACAGCGATGTCACCACATGAGGAAAATATTTCGGCGACAAGTTCAGGGTCGTTCAGCTGCAGTGCAAGACGCAAAGCCTCGGGTGTCGACCAAACTTGCGAAAGATTGTGAGGGAGCAGCGTAGCATAGCTGAGCTCTCTGGCTCTGGTACATAGCTCACACAGTTGTGAGGTAAAGGCACACCTTGGGATATGCAGCACGATCGACAAAATCTTCTAAAAGACTCAAGCACTCAATTTCCATGAGCAGGTCGCAGGCTTCTGCCTCCCCATTGTGCGCCATGTGGTAGGGTACAATTTCACGAACTAGTTCCATTAGTCGTTTTCGCTCACTTTCAACATCTTGCCATTCGCGGGCCACTTCGCCAGCTAAGTGGCGAACATACTCATGACCCCAGGATGCCAAGTCCTCCTGGGAACCAAGGAGTCTGTAACGCAGCATTCACGCTCCCCACTTACTGTCATGGCGAGCACTGAGATGATGTCAGCACAGAAGCGACGGTTATCGCCCTCTGACATAGCTCCACATATGCTGTCTGTGACACACACACACACACACACACACACACCACACTATCACAATCCAATAATTGAGAACATCATTCAGCAAAGCTTCCATAAAGAATTCAATGAATTTCACAGATAAATCATTAGAGATATCAAGTGGAACGTGGCTTCGCACACCAATGCACATCATCATAATATGCTATACAAGCAGGGGCTACCCGGTGGTGGCCGTGGTGGGGCGGGTGGAATCGCAGTGCTGTCCGGAGACAGGAGGGGTTGTATACCTGGCACTGCCCGGCTATGTGAGCTTTTCAAGGCGGGGGTTTCGGGACGTGTTGGCATGGGAAGCTTTGAGTTGTTGGCTTCATGGTGGTTACCTTTGCCTGGGGGGCCTGATCTGCTGATCCCATCCTCGAAACAGCGGTCTCAAAATACACTGAGGTTAGTGCGTGGAAGTTAAAAACTTGCCCAGATTCTGAAGTACCCACACCAAAATTTGGGGCCGTTAGGTGCTACGGTTTCAGCAGTGAAAGAATAACGTACAAATGCACAAAACACAAACACATTTATATAGATTTGGTCATTTACTCTTAATGGTGCAATTGTTGTGGTTTTTGTAGCACAACATGAATCTTAGCAAACTAAGCTACACTTTATCTGGCGAGCAAGGAGAAATTATTTTTTCCAACCAATTTGGATGATCTCTTTTCCTTCAAATAGGCAAGACCACAGCAACAAATTTAAAGGTTTGTTGACACATTAGCTTACCCCAGAACCATCCAACAAGCTCCCTTGCAAGATCTCGAATGCCACTTCATTAAAATGATCACTTCAACTCTCTCCCGGACCCTCTACCACTCCGTGTGTGTGTGTGTGTGTGTGTGTCTCCCCCCTCACACACTGTGTCTTTCTGTCTGTCTCTCTCAGAGAGAGAGAGGGAGAGATATGAGAGATAGAGAGAGATGGAAGAGAGAGAGAAGAGAGAAGAGGAGAGAGAGAGAGAAGAGAGAGAGAGAGATAGCGAGAGAGATTAGCGAGAGAGAGTAGAGAGAGAGAGATAATAGCGAGAGAGAGAGAGAGAGATATATAGCGGAGAGAAAGAGAAAGAAAGAGAGAAAGAGAAAGAAAGAGAGAAGAGAGAAAGAAAGAGAGAAAAGAGAAAGAAGAGAGAAAGAGAAGAAAAGAGAGAAAGAGAGGAGAGGAAAGAAGAGAAAGAAGAAAGAGAGAAAAGAAAGAGAGAAAGAGAGAAAGAGAGAAAGAGAGAAGAGAGAAAGAGAGAAAGAGAGAAAGAGAGAAGAGAGAAAGAGAGAAGAGAGAAAGAAGAGAAAGAGAGAAAGAGAGAGAGAGAAAGAGAGAAGAGAGAGAGAGAAGCCGGTAGCGCGACGAGGGATCCGCAAGGATCGAAGCGCTGGATACGATGCTTTTCATTCTGACCGATCCACCGATGAAGATTCATTGCCAAGACGTATTGGTTTCACATACTATTGTTCCTCTGCCTGGAAAGATTTTTCCTATTGTATTGCATATTTTGCCAACTGGCACTCCTCACAGGACTACCATTTGAAAAATAAAACCTAAATCAAAAATCGGCTCGAGTAAAATTTTATAAATATCTCGAAGTGTTTTAATTCCGAAGTCTCGTTTCTCCACATTCAAAACTGTAGACAAGTATTGAAAATAGTGAACGCGGTTTTTTCGGCCGCTGCATAGCAAGGGTGGTTGCTTAGCAACGAAACTCAAACGCGCACACTCCCAGCCCATATGACACCTGTTCGCCAAGTTTCATCGAAATCGGTTTGCTGGTTTGTGCTGTGGAGCCTCGCATTGCAGACACACACACACACACACCACACACACACACACACACACACACACACACACACACCAACACAACACACACAAAACCCGACAATAAGAGATATCTAGAAATCCAATAGAGAGATAGAGAGAGAGATAAAGAGAGAGATAACGAGAGAGAGAGAGATAAAGAGAGAGAGATAAAGAGAGAGAGAAAGAGATAAAGAGAGAGAGAATAAGAGAGAGAGAGATAAGAGAGAGAGAGAGAGAGAGAGAGAGAGAGAGAGAAGAGAGAGAGAGAGAGAGAGAGAGAGAGAGAGAGAGAGAGAGAGATAAAGAGAGAGAGAGAGAGAGAGAGAGAGAGAGAGAGAGAGAGAGAGAGAGGAGAGAGAGAGAGAGAGATAAGAGAGAGAGATAAAGAGAGATAGATAAAGAAGATAGATAAAGAGAGATAGATAAAGAGAGATAGATTAAAGAGAGAGAAAGAAAGAAAGAGAGAGAAAGAAAGAAAGAATGTGTGCGCGTCTGTGTGCGCGTCTTGCTTCAGTGTCCGCGTCAGTGTCCGTGTGTCTGTGTGTGTGTCTGTGTGTGTGTGTGTGTGTCTGAGTGTGTGTGTGTCTGAGTGTGTGTGTGTGTCTGAGTGTGTGTGTGTTGTCTGAGTGTGTGTGTGTGTCTGAGTGTGTGTGTCTGTGTGTTGTGTGTGTGATTGTGTCCGTGTGTGTGTGTGTGTGTCGTGATTGTGTCCGTGTGTGTGTGTGTGTATTGTGTCCGTGTGTGTGTGTGATTGTGTCGTGTGTGTGTGTGTGGTGATTGTGTCCGTGTGTTGTGTGTGTATTGTGTCCGTGTGTGTGTGTGATTGGTCGGTTATTGTGTCCGTGTGTGTGTGATTGTGTCCGTGTGTGTCGTGTGCGTGTGGTTGATTGTGTCCCGTGTGTGTTGTGTGAAA
>CM068952.1:27966377-27988668 GCA_035128595.1 Eptatretus atami | reverse complement strand
AACGTCCTGAAAATGCGTGCGTGCGTGTCACGTCCCGTCGCCAGCACCTAGCTTTGCCGTGCACCCTCTCGCGGGGCAGCCTTGAACGCCAGTCGAAGTTTGGAGGGCACCGAGATCGTCCGTCGCGTATTTCGACCCTGGTGTTGTTTTGTGGATCGACCTGTGCCTCACTTGTTGGCGGCGCTGCTCACACCCACACGCGCACCACACGCTCGCTTGCCGAAGCACTGGGAAGCGGAATTGTCTCGTCGGCGCTGCGTCAACACCGTTTCTTGGTCGCTTCTCTCGCCCCTTTGCTTTTTCCTCTCTCCTTTCGCTTTTCCTCTCTTCATGCTTTTCTCTTCAGAACGCTTTTTCCCCTCCTTCTCTCCTCACTTTTTCTCCTCAGACTTTTTTCTCTCAGATTTTTTTCTCTCTTCAGACTTTTTCTCTCTTCAGACTTTCTCTTCTCTCGAACGTACCTCTTCGCTCGTTGTTTTTATATCCCCGTGCCGTCCGCCCAAGCTCACCCCGCCCCACTGGGGACGGTTACCATGACGACCCGTGCGCTCTCAAAAAAGGCGGGGCGCGGAGCTCACGAATGATCGCTGCTGAGAAGAATTGGGGGCGGGCATCAGAGCTCGTGAAAGAATGTTGCTGAGGAAAAATGACTGCGCGGCTTCAGAACTCGTGAAAGAAATGTGTGAACGTGTCTGTCGTAAAGAAAAAAGTTTTCCCATAAGAGAGGGGATCTATCCTTTACCCTTCTCAACGCATCACATTTAAGATCCCATTAGACATGGGATGGGCTAATCTGAACATGCATTTTAGGAAATAACTGTCTGAGGACCTGGATGTGTGGATGCATTCATCAGACCAGATTCTAAAATCCGAAACAAATATTATATATTATATATATACTAGCGATACCGTGCACATGCACAGGATAGCAGTACAACATAGCTGGTAGCAGACGACAGACCGTACACGGGGAATGACAAAATACGCATTGTGCAAAATGCAAGTGGTACTATGGAACGCCAGACTTCCCAAACATTGTCGGCATGTCCGCTAAGTGCCACAGCAATTTCATAGGGATTGTGTGACGGCGAGCCGAGGTTTTAGTGTGCAAGCTTGGTATTAATAATAGAGATATATATATATATATATATTTTTTTTTCAATAGAAAAGCCTTCAATATAATGTGGGTAAGAGGATATATCCGTTTAACATTGAGACGTCGAAAGAATGTCGTTCAAGTTAAACTCACATTTTGTCGAGCATTTCAGTTTTTTCCCATCATTAGGTTTCTTTTCATGTAATTCATTGCTATGGGTATGTGACTACCATATTTTAGGGCCCTGTCACACCTTGACGTTTTAGCCAGGAATGGCAACGTATAAAAAGCACGTTAAAACGTTGGCGTACGCTGAAGTTTTTGAGGTTTTTTTTAAAGTTTTGGTCGTATGCATAACTTATTAGTAACGGGCACAGAACGTTTCTGTTGTTAAAGATAACTTATACCAACGAATGCTTAGCCTGTTGTCGGCGTTCACAACCTATGCCCAACGATAGTTTAACTTAGTCATAGCGCGCTGCACGTATCGCCGACGAACTCGTGGCGTTCTCTGTTAAAACCTGCCGCACGCCGATTTAAATCATAACCGCTTGAAAATTGGAGTGTCAAATTCGCAGTCACACCTTGACGATTAGCCACGTATGCCACCTATGAAAAATGTGTCTAAAACGCTGCGACACGTCAAATACGGTATGGGTAAGTTGTATATACGTTAGGAGCACGCTGAAAAACAATGAAGTACGCTGGCATATTACGTGGTACGTCTAGTACGTCGTGAAATTTCAGCATACTGAAAATTTACGACGTACTCGACGTATGGCTCACAAGTTCCGCATACTTCTGGCATAATTTCTCGGCACGCTCCGCGATCGTTTACACACGTCGGCACACGTTACTTGTAAGTTACTCATAAGTCGAAAACGTCAAGTAATGGTTTAGCATTACCCGAAACTTAATTTTAACCTACGAGTACGTGCTGACCTATTAGTAGCGTGCTTTGAACCTATTGTGTTAGCGTGCTTTGAACTATGTGCTAACGTATCTCAAACGCACATTGGCGTATGTAGACGAATTTGATTGACGTCTTCGGACGACCACAGAACTTACTGAACGTATTTCTAACTTACAGCTACCGTATAATGCGTTTGGCAGCGTTTAGGGGAATGTATATACAAATGGGCTTCACAAGAGGAACCCGTCAGTGTTCCAACTCCATGTTGAGTAGATGTCAATGTCAGTAAGTAGCAGTAGCAGCAGTAGTAGTAGTTAGTAGTAGTAGTAGTAAGTAGTAGTTCGAGAGAATTTTAGTGATGTCGATGTTGGGTAGTAGTAGTAGTTTGAGAGAATTTAGTGATGTCGATGTTAGTAGTAGCAGTAGTTCGAGAGAATTAGTGACGTCGATGTTAGTAGTAGTAGTAGTAGTAGCAGTAGTAGTTCGAGAGAATTTAGTGATGTCGATGTTGGTAGTAGTAGTAGTTTGACGAGAATTTAGTGATGTCGTGTTAGTAGTAGCAGTAAGTTGTGAAGAATTTAGTGACGTCGTGTGTTAGTAGTAGTAGTAGTAGTAGCAGTAGTTCGAGAGAATTTAGTGATGTCGATGTTAGTAGTGTAGTAGTAGTAGTAGTAGTTCGAGAGAAGTTTAGTGATGTCGATGTTAGCAGTATGTAGAGTAGTAGTAGTTCGACAGAATTTAGTGATGTCGATGTTAGTAGTAGTAGTAGTATTAGTAGCAGTAGTAGTAGCAGTATAGTAGTTCGAGAGAATTTAGTGATGTCGATGTTGGTGTAGTAGTAGTAGTACTTTCAAGTAACGTGTTGCAAAGTTGTGAACAACGTTCGTGTAGCGTGCTTACAAAACGTTAGTCATAGGTTAGAAATAAGTTTCGGGACGCTAAACATTACCTCGACGTGTTTCGACTTATGGAGTAAACTTACAGTAACGTGTTTCGACGTGTGTCAACGATCGCTAACGTGCCTACAACTTATGGCCAGCGTACTTTAATGTTTGTGATCATACGCCGGCATACTCGTAAAATTTCGAAGGCATGCAAAATTTGAGGAAAACCCAAAGTACAACGTTAAAGCCATCGTACTACGACGTATGGCTGTTTTTCAGTGTGCCTCCTTAACGTATACAACAAACGTAACCCATAACGTATTCGACTGTACCAGCGTTTTTAGGCCAAACTTTCATAAATCGGCATACTGGCTTAAATTGTACAGGTTGGACAGAGCTTTCGAATTCAGAATAACAAAACACTTCATTTATCTTTACAAGCCAGAAAAAAAAAATTGTTGGGTGAAATCTCCAAAAAAAATAACCAAACAAGGAATGACCTTGTTTCTGTTGTTTTTTTTCTGCAATGTATTTATATATTCCTGGCATAATGGGTGTTATCGAATAAATTTAATACAGATGACACTCAAGGTCTATGTGGATGCATCTAACATGCTGGAAAGCCTGACTGCTTGTGAAAATTCGATGAAATACCAAAAAGCAATTCCGCTTCCTCCATTATAAATACTAGCAGATAACTCGTCTACGACGGGTTATGGGGACAAGAAGTCACAATACTCGGTTACGGTAGTTTTCTTTGGATGTTTTGCCGCCGCATTCACAGCTTCAATTCATATTGGTGGCATTCTGGTGCCCATGGTAGCGTTTGAGACTTGGGTCGCTTTGATTGTTGGCTTGACACATAGTGCTGGATGAGTAACACGAACATTTTATATATTCATCGTTTCTATATTACTCCATCAACAGATTAACAATATGGCGGATAAGTGTCGTAAATGCTGAGTTGAACAAAACGTCCTGAACTCATGGACTTAGTTAAGTTAAAGCACTGTCATCTGGGACTCCGGCCGTCAGTTTGCCACGAACGCTGCTGGATTTGTGACGTCATCAATTCCTCCTGAAAAATTCTTTCTATAATCAATGTTTTTGAATCCGCCTATCACTGCGTAAATAGATGTGAACACACTAATGTGAAGATTTCGGAAGTATGAAACAGGAATATGTTCGGAGAAAGTTGTGTTAGAAGTTAGGCTTACGGGGGGCGCCCATTTTATTATATTGATTTTAAATTGCTTCAGCCATTATTGTGCTCAGCTCTTTCTTCTTTAATGGCCAACAATTATTCCACATTATTGTGGGGTTGGGCTGAGGAAAGCTTGGCTAAATTTTGACCGCATTGACCATGGTTAGGACAGGAATTTGAGATGGTGCCAGTGATGCTCGCCTACTCTTACACAAGGACACCGAGGGACTTCACGTCAAACCAACTGTTGGCAGATGGGTGCTAGTTAATGACACCATCCTGGCCCCTTTTATTGTTACAGTCTTGCCTGCTGAAATTGAGAGAACAAGTACATTTGGCAATTTTGCGATCTCCCAGTTTGTTACTTTATCGATGTTATCCTGGCATCTTTATCACTCTCGTTGGTTCTGGAAAATGCTCGAAAATGAAAGGTACGAGACATTACACACAGGGGTGATTGTGTTACCCTTGCACTCACACTTTGCACATGCAATTTCTGACAACTTCCAACAAAAGCCTCCCAACTCATGTCCCATCTAGTCCCCACCCCCAACCCCAAAGCCTCAACCTCCCCCTTCAAAGCTTTCCCATCTTTACTTTCACCCTCCTCCCACTCATAAAAGCAAATGGGCATTCCCGCGTCGAAACGGTATGGAATATGTAAAAGCTTTCTGCTCCCCTATTATGCTTATTCACCCGACTTCACAGACGCCCGTCACGAATTTTTAGAGAAAATAGCGGAAATAAACAGCCCAAACCTACATAACCTCCGCAGTAAAGCACTGCTTGAGATAAGGGTTGTAAAGGGGCAAATTTGCTAAAGGGTTGTAACTAGGGTAATCCTAAGGTTCTAAAGGCCGTTCCCAAGGGGATTTTCAGAGTTCTCAATGGTAAATTCTAAAGTGGTAATGGGTAAATTATAGCATTGTGGGTGAGTGAGCATAACTGCTGGATTGAAGGAGTGAAAACTGACGTTTGTATTTGGGGTGTTATTCCATTTGTTAGAGGATAATTAGTTCCATTGTAGAGGAACTAGGGAGTACCAGTACAAGGTTATCAGCAACGCTTCCAGTCGGTTTTCGATCCGACGAATCGATGACTTGGCTTTGGTCTCAGGGTGCTTTTCATGGAATCACTTGACGTGCCTATTCCTCTATCCTTTTTTTCTGTAACAGTCGCAACACAAAGTTCCACCTTCTCTTTATAGTATAATGACCATGAGGTATTTATATACCTGCGATATTAAAAAAAACGACATAAAAACGAGTTTATTTACTTTAAAAGTAAAATGTCGGATTTCTTTTTCTTATTGGTCCATACTTCTGATACACCTGTATGACATGCTCCACTATGAGCCTTTCGATCAATGTAAAAATAACAAGTAGGTGAAAAGTATGGCAGCACCGCCCTGACAAATTTATCACCTTCATCAAAGTAACGTTTGGCCAGCTGATTTGTGAAAGGATGTGGGCCAACAAGCGTCACCATCACGTTCGAATAGGCATAAGCTGTGGTCCTTGGTGTCGAGGTGCAGTGAGAAAAATTTTAACGGGGAAAGAGTTCGAGAGTGTAGTCGTAACTCTGTTTATTGCGTACTCGGATGCGCACTACTCAGAGCCTTCTAGCCGGGCGCGAAAAAACAGATATATGCATGCTAGCCACTGACTATTATCACAACTCCTCCACGCCCCTTCAGCGCTCTATGCCCATACACCACACTCCTCCCCTCCTAAAAGTATGATTATAAAATGACAATTATAACTATAAAATGACAACATGATACCAATTCAAAAATCACTGACACTATGACACAAAAAGCAACTAGTGACAAAATGCACGCAGCAAAAGCATTGGCACCATTGACACAAAAAGCAACTGCGTGAAAAAAGAAGGGACATAATCATCAAAAAACCCCCCAAGCACCACGTCTTTGATCCGCCCGCGGCGATAGCGCCCCAGACGCCCATGCTTACACGGCCTTCCGGCCCGAGCGAGGTGACACCCAGGCGAACCTCCCCCTGCACCATCAAACGCCCCCGGTCGACAAGCTTGCTCGTCTCCCCCGGGACAGGACTGAATCAGGTAAACACCCGAGTCCGCAAGCCCCGTGGCGCCAGCGCGTCTGGACTGGAGATCAGAGTTTGCGCTCCATGGCGCTCTGCAGTCTGGCTTTGACGATATCAAGGGGCGGGGGGTGACGCTGAACAGCGAATCTGCCCGGCTCCCCGCCATCAACCCGAACCAGGCATTTCTGGCTGGTCCCATACCTTCACAGGTTCATCGGTGGCTGAACGTATCACATTTCACACATTAGGTAACGAAAACCCAATGAAACACCGTCGGCGCAATGTACCATTCCCTTTACGCAGAGCACGTTTCCACATCTCAAACAACCGATCCTGCCTGCTCCGCTCGTGACAGGCTGGCACAACATTTTAACAAACGATTCTGGCACGTCAGACGACACAAACCTTTACAAACCGTTTAAGGTGTTGGGACACCGCCGCCGATGCACAAGATTTCATTGAAACACATCGCGAAGAACTGCGGATCATTGCCAGCACCCAATATTCCGGGATATCGCTTATTACCAACGATCATCCGCAGCTTCGTTACAGTTAATTGCCCGTCGAAGCACCCTGCCAAAGGCACATGCTCCGGCCACCCAGAGAACCGCACCGATCACAATCAACCACATTCCGCTCACGCGCGCTTGTCGGCATTGCCTTCCCAGAGCACGCGCAACGCTTAATCACTCGTTCAAGTCTCTCCCCAACCCTGGCCACCACAACAACCTTGTTGCGGGGCATGGACGGCGAAGGCGCAGAGACGATGCAGACCGCGCTCGAGGCGATTACGTGTTGAACGATCGCATGCACGGCACACGATGCGCGCGCCGGATAACGAGCATCCCACCGGTCGAAGGCAGGCTCGCTCCAAATCCCCCGTTTGGAAATCGCCTGAACACAGGGCGAGTACTGTATCATGCAGCCGACTCCACCGCGACCTTGCTTGGCGGTGACCGGCCCGCCCTGGACCTGGCTCAAGTCAAAACACATCAACCTGGTCGGCGATTTCAGACGAAGCTGGACCCTCGCGCAAGGGCAAGCGCTGAGAGACCGGCGCAATCGGATGCTTCCCGCGGCCCTCCGCGCCAAGGCAAGCGCGAGAGACCATCGCAGTCGCATTTGCCCCCGTGCTCCGGAACTGTATATCGTAGTTGTAGGAAGCAAAGAACAGGACACCAACTGCTGCATCCACGCGGCCCCTGGCACCCGCAGGACCCCGCACGCGTGCTCCAAGGAGGCACCCCTCCCTCCTTCCTTACAAACTTTTGCCTGCCCGCCTCGAGTTGTTCAGGCTCGTCGCAAAAACAAATCTTTGATGCTTTTTGAAAAACCTCCTCCGGACGATCCTTAATCGCTCGACGGGTCGCCCAAGGTGAATGGCTGGGCGCCGTCCAGTTCTAACCTGAGGCTAGCCACCAAGTCTCGGCCCAAGAGCGCTGGCCCCTCCCCTCGTACCACAAAACAGCGAGAGCACGGCGCCTCGACCTTTTGGTAGGTCACCGATATGTCTGTTATATTCAAGTGGTGTAATCGCTTCCGCCGGTGTACGTGTACAGCGTGAGGTAGGACCTGATAAGGTGAAGACCGTGGAGTCTAGCGAGCGTCTGATCGCCATGATCGACACCGCGGGCCCGGTATCAATTTTGAAAAACGATCGGTGTCCTCGTTCACCTCGACCTCCCACTGTCATTGGTCTTGTTACCATTGGACCAATTGAAAACAGGCTCGATCATCGGCTGCAATGTCCTGCTCTGTCGTCTGGGGTTGCCTCGTGCAGGTTGCAGGTCTTGCTCTGGCGACGTAAAAGCGACGTCATGTTACAAACCTCGCACAGGTTGCAGGTCTTTCCCCGGGACGGCAAAAGCGTACCATGCTACAAACACTCTGCGCACAGGTTGCACGCGTCTCGCTCTGGGTCGTCAGGGAGGTGGTCCTCGTTCACAGGGTTGCAGGGTCTTGCCCCGGTGTCATCGGGTTGTCCCACGCCACGTGGACCTACCGGACCAACCTGTGAGGCTCTGGCCGGCAATGCTTGGACATCCCTCAGCGTCTGTTCGACGCGCCGGATTGCCGTTTCGACTGCTGGAAATTGAAACGTTTAATGTCCTCGTACCTCAGCCGTAGTATTTGCCGCCGAAACCCATGTCCGAGTCTTGCAATCCAGCCAATAAACGATCTTTAGGCCTGGCCCTTGCCGTTTCACTCGACGTGAATTTGCAGGCCGACTGCGAGATGCCTCACCTGCCGCGGCGAAAACTCGCGATGCGCTCCCCTGGGCTCCTCGCCAGGGTGATCAAACTCGTACCGCGCGAGGCTGCGATGATTTTCCCGGCGCCGTTGTGCGCGGCAATCAATTGCCCGGAAAAACAACTTCAAAGTCATTTTTTTAAACCCCCCGGACGGAAACATTGCACTTCCGCCATGAGCGAGTGATTCGTCCCAATCCATTCGTCGCCAATTGTGGTGTCGAGGTGCAGCTGAGATTACGGAGAGTCGAGAGTGTTAGTCGTACTCTGTTTATTGCGTACTCGGATGCGCACTACCAGAGCCTCTAGTGGGCGCGAAAAAACAGATATATGCATGCCTAGCCCGTGACTATTATCACAACTCCTCCACGGCACCCTTAGCCGCTCTATGCCCATACACCCACAGTCACCTCAAATTATACATCACTGGAACCACTGTTCGCCGCTTTCTACACAACCCATATTTCCGCGCTGGCCGTTTTTTGAATTCAGTGACATTGCACCCTGATAACTCTCAGATGTTATCAACCCAACAAACATTTTTGGTCGACCTAATGAACGGCAACATCCCTCCGAAAAACCAAACCACAACAGTTTGCTGCCAGTCCAACGTGTCTGAATCACATGGCCTAGCATGCTGCCTTGTGTTCCATCACATTGTTACCACAAAGGCACCCATCGGTCACCGATCATCTCCATTAAACTCATTTATAACTTGTGCCACTTGATGGGAGCAGTGTCAGATGAGAGGGGAGCGAGGAGTTTTGTGAACGCTGGCTGACGATTTGGGGGGTCTGGGTACTTTGGGTAATCCTGAAAAGTGTGGAGTGCCTTCAAGACCACCATGGCTTGATCCGTGTTCCGGTCGTCAGGTCAGGCCAGATTAGAATCTGTGGACTTGCTTACAGTACCAGTAAACCTGTACTAACCAGTTTCAGGCGGGTTTGTCGGCAAGTAAACCGTTCTCCCCCACCAGCTTTCTTGGTGACTTAGGTGTATGGATGTTGTACACCAGCAAGATTAAAATAAAAACCTGCAAAGAGTTGGAGGAGCTTCCTTGTGAGCCAACGGGAACATCTATATCTAGTGGCCAACTGTCTGCGGATGTTTGTCCTGCAGTTGGGTTTACTATTTTTTTTTAGGAGGTTGGTGGCAGGATTTGCATCCGGCCACCATGAAACCCTTCACTTCCGAAAACACAAGAAAATCGCAAAAAATCTGAAAACCCACTTTATTGGAGTACTTTCATGTGGCAGCTGCTCTTGGGCAGCTTGGGAGATGATTGGGCAAAGCCTTGGCGACCCTTATTGTATAGATGTTAGGAGGAAAACCATGGGTAACCTTCCCGGGTCAGATTGTCGGGTAGTGTTATAGCCAGGTGAGTGCTAGGTGTTCATCCACCAATGGCGGTCTCCTTGGTTAACCTGAGGCGGGCCCTCTTTGGAATGTGCCTGAATGTCCTATCCCTAAGAGAGGCTTGAATCACCTGTCTCTGTTATCAATCTGAGCTCAAGCTTTGAACATTCAGATTGCAAGCACTCTCTGAGGTTCGGAGACTGATAGTGGCCGAGATCACTTATGTGGGTGGTTAACCTTCCTATTGGTCTTGGTCGCTCTAATGGTTACCATGCCCAATGAGTTGCTGTAGCTGTTCAATATTTGACTCCAATGATAATTGACGCTAACACTTGGTCAACGAGCGTATTATGAAACAAAGATCGTCACTCCTTGGGTTACGTTTCCCTGGTCTTGTATATGCTCGGCTGAGGTGAGTGATCTCACCGTAAAAGGACGCATTCTATTGCCATGCTCGAGTTCTGTGGTTCATCAGTGCCCCAGGCAGATACTCTTTTTAGTCTGGGGGATTTCAATGCATCCAATTGGAACTGAAGGGATGGTTATGAGACATGTGTTTGGACTCCATGGGTCTGGAACTGAACCAGAATAGCACTAACTTCCTTGACTTTTGCAAAAGTCATGGAACTTTAGGGTGGCTGGTTTATGGTTTCAGCACCCACAGGTCATCCTGGACTTGGTATTTTAATGCTGGTGTTGTGGCAAACGAGACTGGACCATGTTGCTTGTTGATGGTTGCTGGAGGATGATCAGAACTGCAGGGTCACCGGAGCGGCTCAGTTCCCTCCAATACCGACCACAGGCTTGTGGTTAGCAACTCTGAAGTTGCAGCTTAAATCAAGAGAATGGTACCATCCCAGCTAGGCTGGGATGTTGGCAAGCTCAAGGATGATGAAGGGTAGCTGAGGAGTGTGTGAACAGGCTTCAGTGGGGGATTTGGGATTCGGGTGCTTTTGGGGAATTTTGAAGAGTTGGGAGTACCTCAAGACCACCATCCTTGATGTTGCTGGTGGATTGTCTTGGAACACACCGTTGGGTGAAGAAGAATTTGTCTCTCAAGGGACACCATTTGACCCAACAGTTGCAGGGCCAGCTTAATGGCAGAGCTGAGCTGTTCAGGGAGTTGAGGTGAAAAACTGTATGGCACTGAGGGTGGACAAGGAGGCCTACGTGCGAGGAATCTGTGAGGGGGTAGAGGCATCACCTGTGTCCAAGTGATTCTCGTCCTGCTTACAGGCAAGGAATTTACACATTGCGTCCTCCAAGGCCCTGCTCCCTCGGTGTACTTGCCGTTAAGCGAGAAGGTCGTGGTGGCTCTTGACAGAGGAGTCCGAAGTGAAGGCCACTGGGCCGTTTACTTTGAGCGCTGTACCAGGCTGATCCACCAAGCTGGTTGAGTGGATGGTAGGGGTGATGCCTTCCCCATTGCTGACCCTCCAATCAACTGGATCCACCTTCGTTTGTGGAAACACAGGGCTGCGGTGAACTGAGTTGAAATGGGGTAAAGCTCCTTGGGGATCTGTGGCGTTCCATGCTGAACTTCTCCAGCTGGTTGAAAATTGCTGTACCCATGTCTTTTGGCATGCAGTTCTGTGCTCTGCCTGAACACAGGCATTTCATCCCAACTGACTGGAGAGGGGCCTTGTCATTTCTCTGGAAGGGAAGGGTAATCGCCAGTACTGCAACAAACTACCGATGGGTACGTTGCTCTCAGTGCCAGCAAGCGTCTTTGGGCGGTCAGAGTAATTCTTGGCAGGGGGTGCCACCATCCGCTTGAGCACCAGCGCCCAGAGCAGTCAGGCCTTACTCCAAAGAGGTCAATGATTGACCTTATCCTTGCCCTTTGGTCCTCACCGAAAACAGACGAGAGTTTCGCAGGGGCTGCTTGCAGCGATGTTGATCTCGCAAAGCGTCATGCAGTGAAATCGGGATTGCCCTTGGAGGGATTCTTGGTCTTCGTGGGGTGCACCCAAACTGATCAATCTGATGTCTGAACTTCCACTCTGATACTGAGAGTGCTGTGAGATGTACCATCTCCACTTATTTCCGGTTGGTTACTGAAGTTCGTAGAGAGTGGATGGCCCCCACACTTTTTCAGCGCTTGTATGACTGGATTCTGGGAGGATATCGGAGAGATTCAAAGCTGCGGTGCATTCGTTGGGAATTGTCAAGACCTCTGATCTTCATTTTCGAGATGATGCCAGGTTCATCTTGCAGAAAGACTGGATATCCTTTTGAGAGCCCTCGAGGTGCTGAATTGAGGAGAGTCAGAGCCTGCTGGGATTACGAGTTCCTGGGTCAAAACTAAGATCCAGGCTTCAAATGAACATCTTGGATGCTCTTTCTTGTCGGTACCTGTTTGTGGGTGTATGATGTTGAGCGTCACGGAGATGATTCACTGATGTTGTCCAAGTATATTTTCATGGACTGCTGGGCTGGAAGTCAGAGGTCAGTCGACGTCTGGGTCGGGCTTGGGAGTCAGGATTCACTGGATCACGGTGGTTTGTGGCGCTGTCGGTACCTTGCAGGAGGACGAAAGTTGAGTCTTGAGGTTCCTTGGTGCTTCCAATTTTGCTCTCGGATGTGAGACTTTCGACTATGTCCAGGGGTCTGAGATGGAGGTCTTAATTCCTTTGGTACTTAGGTCTCTCGGAGAATTCTGGCTATCGTGGTCAGACTTTGTGTCCAACGAGTGTTGCCTTGGAGAGAGACTCAAATGAGATTTGTTACCTGCATAGTCGTGGTGAGCATCAGCTGCGGCTGTATGGACATGTGGCTCGTTTTCCTGATGAACTAGATTCTCTCACCAGATTCTCAGGCAAGGGAGCACATGAGTGCAGGAGGTTCAATGGGTTGATCACGTCTGCCTCTTTGGTTGCAGCAGGTTTGATTAGCTTCTCAAGAGATGGGGATGGGCTGGGGCATCTGGCCTGCTGAATGGCCAGAGGAGGCCCCTGGAGTACGGTTAGAAATGTGGATTAACAGCAACGCACTGCTCCGACACATGACTCCCATATCTGACCTGACTTGACCTGAGTCTCACCAGATTAAGGTTCGCAGAAGCATCTTAGTCATCTGATTGGTCAGTTGCCTTTCAACGACAAAGGTGGTTGCACCGTTCCAGCACTCTTGACATGATTAGTGCCTGAGCAAGCTGTGCCTTTTGTTTCTAACAACATGGGTGGAATTGAGGTATTTACCTGCCGAAAGGGTGGATTTTCCCATACCTATCCACATTCGCACCTCCTTTCTGTCAAATCTGGAGTGTTGGTTGATCGGACACGCCCAGGTACTTGAAAGTGTATTGATGGGGTATTTGGTATCAATGGTATGTGATGTTGTTGTCATCCAATGTTGGTTGGACAACCATGTATGCCATCTTGCCAAGATGATGATTTGAGCCCTACCCATCTATGTCGCCCAGGATTGCAGGCATCTCTTCTGCATTCGCTCTGCATAGCGCATCATCACGAGGTCATCGGTGTATCTGATCTCCTTTACGGAGATACCACTCTACATTGGGTGCCCTTAGGTGTATGTGCATTCATACCACTTCCCGCATGAGAACATTCGGTTGTAGAGGCTGAAAAGGGTAGGGAAACAATGGACAAGCCTTGTCATACTCCGACAGCGCGTCCAAACTTCGGCTATCATCTTACCTTTCCAACGGAGCTGACCTCTTGACGTTGATGGAAGGGAGAGATCCTCACGCAGTCGCATCACATCCTCTTCTATACCAAATCCCACAGTTTGTAAACAGTAGTGCATGGTTTACAGTCAAATACCTTCCTATAGTCAACAAAGACCAGGTGGAGAGGGCGTTTTCCTGCATAGTAAGCTTCAGGTCACACCTTTTTAAGAAGGAAGGATCCCATCAGTTATGGTGTCCTTACAACGTCCAAAGCCACATTGGTGTCTCTTACTTCAGACTGAGGTTCTTCCAATGCTAATTGACACATGTTGAGAATGATCTTAACTCCATGGCTGATGAGTGCAAGTGTTCTATTAATTGCTGCAAAAAAACCGGAAAAAAAACCTCTTGTCTTTTTTCTTTTTTTGTGCCAAAGGCAATATACACCGACTTGGTTCATCGACGGTTCACTTCTGGTTGTTCCACCATATTACACACTGCTTTGTGGAGGCTTTAAAATACTTCTGGGTCCTGTTGCTTTTCAAAGCTTTAAGAAGCTTCCAAGTGACCATCAACTCGGTAGCCCGATGGTTTTTCAACGCCTGAATGCTTTCTGATTTCTTCTTGTGTGGGTGGATTCCTTTCAACCTTAATTGTGTGCTGGGGCAGATGTGATCGGTTGGACTCGAATAGCTCCTCAGCATATTGATGCCATCGTTGTATTTCTTCTTCGGCCGCTCCAATACCAAGCCGTTGGCTTCTTTGATGTTCACCATAGGGGACAGGGTTTCTGAAGAAGAGCATCAGCAGTTTTTGAGCAGAGTTCTACTGTCCGTGATCCCGGTATGCTTGTTCATTGTGTTAATTATATTCCACCAACCATTCGTCAAGATCCTTGATATTCATGTTTGACCTTCATTCCTCAGACTGTAAATTCTGGAGTGCCTTACGCCTGCCCTTTGCACTTTGAAGTGTTTTTTGCCGACAAATGGGACTGTTCGTCTGAGACGTGTGCGTGCCATAGGGTCTCAAGAGTTGCATCGTTCGGTATGGTTACTTGCGATAATTCAAGAGTTCACCTTGTGCAACACGGGATTCTAACCAGCCAAACGAAAGCCAATCGATTTCTTTCAGGCTTTGGGCTTCAACATTTGGTTGCGTTTAGATCGCAGTCCATGTTCAGCAGGATGATAAAAACTTCCACTTCAGGTTGCAATTACTAACCGATGGTTCAGTGTCAGAAGCAATCTGCTGGAGGAAACACCGACAATTGGTCAGGTGATTTCCTTTTGCTTCTGTGCTGATTAGAATGTAAAGCAATGGCATCTTGCCCCTGTGATCCAAGTTACTTTATTGAGAAGATCATTTGGGAAACCAGGAGTGTGCAGCATTGAGGTTTTTCCCTTTGAAAAATTCAACCCAGTCTTGTTCTCCTCTTGGATTTTGTCACCTTAACCATGAGGTCCCATGAATGAGAGGAACGCATTCATCAGCAAGTTTCATTGAGTCACCAGGTCACTAGCAAGTGCTGTGACAATTATTTTATTGGAATTGATCACATCTTGCAGCTGCTCGTTAAGAGTCATCAATAGGCGTCATCCGCCACAGTCAATGTAGGCGCATAACAGAAACAAACAGAAGGTACCTTTCCTCCATTCAACTGGAAAACGAGCAGCCATTAATTCAATCTGAGATGTAGTAGGTAGCAAGGCAGCTGTTTTTGTCTGTGTGGACATCAGTATTACTAACACCTGCGTAGTGTGTTTCACCACCTGGCATCCACAATGTGACCACTGCATGATTCTTTCTGGCAAAGATGCTGTTGAGTTTCCCTGAGAGTTATGACGTCGTTACCGGTAGTTTTCAACATGGCATCAGATGTTCAGGTGCTTAGATCATAATTGAAGTGTTGGTTCACGTTCAGCATCCTAAGCTAAAGGTTCCCATGTTTTTGTTCTTTCACGCATCTTCAAACCGCCGCCACCGTCAATGTTGGATTTAAGTGTGAGGCGTCATTACAACACAACAATGAAAAACATGATTACCTTCATCCCCAGTAGCTTCAAATCCAGTTGGTTGCACTCGGGCGCTCCACGTACAATAAGGGTAATCGTTGTGGTTCTCTGTTTTAATTTATTTGGACGGTTTTGGTGAAAGATTTCTGCTGGCGTGTCTAGCACTCCACCAGCGTAAGCGAATTTGGTTCCGTTTTCGCCAAAGTAAGTTGCCTTCCACCTTTTGTGGGTGTTGTTTTTAATTCCACCAAGGGTTTACTCAACCAAACCCACCCAGCAAAGGAACCCTGATGGGGGGACTCACGTTATCCAGTTGATACCCGGCTGTTGAGAGGTAGAGGTAGCCAATCTCCTCCTGGAGGTTAGACCGTTTGAATAACCAAAACCATCTCAACAACCCACTGCCCCAAAAACAACCAGGATGGCAGTTTATACTTGGAGTTGATTCCAACCCAGGCTTGACAGCTCAGAGACGAATGTTGCGTACCTCCCAAGGGCCAAGCCATCATGCCAGCCCCACTTTGCTTACTGATTTAAGGGCTATTTTCAACACTTCCATAGGAGACTTGAGACATTCTCCAATTCCCAGACTTGCAAATGGACAGTCCATAGCTTTTGGCACAACAAGGTGAGGTGGAAATAATTTGCTGTTGAAGTAGTTGTATGGTAGAATGAAGATTGAAATCTCGGTGGGATGTTCTCGTGGATCTTTGATATGTTCTCGTGGATCAGGCATTACGTGGTGGAGTATGTGCTCTACCGAGTGCCCTTCCTAGTTTATCAACTGTAGCTGGAGCCCTGAATGGACAGTCCAAGACCGTTCATGCATGTTGGCCAGAAGCATGTTTTTTCTGACTGCCCTCGATTGCCCATCGTCTGCAGCAACGGGTTTTGGTCGATTATGTCTGCACCATGGACAAGTGACCTAAAACCTAAAGCCTGCTGTTGGCTTCAGATTTTCGGGTCTTGGGTGAGCCCCTGTCGTTCCAGTAAATAACGCCAGGTGGGGGTTGTCACAGCCTGTCATCCTTCGAGGTCGCAAAATGAGCACCAGTGAGATCAAGCTGTTCGTCATCAAACTTCCCTATGTGAGAAGAAGAAGGAAGAAGAAAGAGAAGAAGAAGAAGAAGAAGACGTCACATATTTCATCGAACGGAGCTCGAATATTCGAATTGCACCCCGATATAAATTAATTTTCCTCTGCTGTTCCCAATTTTCTTTATATTTTGTCCTACCGTGTATTCTAAATCGACGATTATTATTATTTTTTTTTGAACATTATCTCATTTGACATTATGACATTAAGAATAATGACATCGAATTAAAGGTTGTTTATCCGGTTTGGTATAGTATTGCTAGACTCAGATATTATAAAAGGGAACGATTATATTTAACGATGAGACCGAGACACTCGCGACGCCGTTTACGAACTACTCCAACATGGAAGCCATACGCAGAATCTGTCGAATCTGGGGAATTTGAACCGAGTTGTACGGTTGTGAATACATGATGGTATTATTTCATTCGAGTGTAAAATTTGGATCTCGTTTTTATGGATGTAATATATATTATATATATAATGTAAATAGTAAAAAAAAAAAATTAACCTCGACTGGTGGTAGTGGCTTCAGCGTTCGTTCTTGCGTTCTGGGAGGTCGGCGGTTCAAAAATAACCTCGACTGGTGGCGCGTAGTGGCTTCAGCGTTCGCTCTGGTTCTGGGAGGTTGGTGGCTTCAAAACCCCGTTTCGAAATCGAACTCAAAGACTTCAAAAAAAAGGTACGTGCTGCTTCCTTGCTTGACGCTCAGCCATTTGAAGTTTAATAAAAATTTGACAAAAAAACCACCATAGTTGCAATATTAGCCGCAGTGCATCGAAGTTCCTAAAAGAAATCTGGTGTGATAGCATGTGAACAGTAGGTTCCATACCAATGCTATGCCTGGAGGTATGCTCGTCCAAGCTGATCCAAGAACCACAAACGGTCGTTGAGGAATCCGGCTGGCTGGCTTGACCCGTTCCACAATCCTTGTAAGTCGTGTGGGCGCTATGCGTAACGGTAAACATTGACGAGTTGAAGTTCTGTTGTCGCCTAGGTAACGGGTGGAACATACAACTTGAGTCGTGCTGGTCGCTATGTAATCGATGGAACATTACAACTTGAAGTCGTGTTGGTTGCTATGGTACGGGTGGTAACATTGAATAGTGAAGTCGTGTTTGTCGCTATGGTAACGGGTGGAACATGACAAGTTGGAAGTCGTGTGGTCGCTATGGTAACGGGTGGAACAATGACAAGTTGAAGTCGGTTGGCGCTATGGTAAACGGGTGGAACATGGACAAGTTGAAGTCGTGTTGGTCGCTATGGTAAACGGGTTGGAACATTACAATTGAAGTCGTGTTTTGTCGCTATGGTAACGGGTGGAACATTACAACTTGAAGTCGTGTTGGTCCGCTATGGTAACGGGTTAGAACATGACAAGTTGAAGTCGTGTTTGTCGCTATGCGTAACGGGTGGAACATTACAAACTTGAAAGACGTTGTTTTGTCGCTATGGTAAACGGTGTGGAACATTAAACAACTTGAAGTCGTTTGTTGCGTCGCTTATTGGTAACGGGTGGACATTTTACAACTGAAGTCGTGTTGGTCGCTATGGTAACGGGTGGAACATGACAACTTGAAGTCGTGTTGGTCGCTATGGGTAACCGGGTGTGAACATTACAACTTTGAAGTCGTTTGGTCGCTATGGATAACGGGTGGAACATTACAACTTTGAAGTCGTGTTGCGTCGCTATGGTAACGCGGTGGAACATTACAACTTTGAAGTCGTGATTGGTCGCTATCGGTAACGGGTGGAACATTACAACCTTAAGTCGTGTTGGTTTCGCTTGGGTAAACGGCTGGAACAATGACTACTTTGAAGTCGTGTTGGTCGCTATGGTAACGGTGGAACAATGACAACCTTGCGGAAGTAGATGAAATGAAACGTTTTTGTTTGATTTAATGCCAAAGCGTTGCTCTTTTACCTTTTTGTTTTTCTTCTTCTTGCACCTGGCAGTAACCGGATGAATTTTTAAAGATCCACTGTACAACAGATTTGAGAAATGTGGCCTTTTCATCATTGCAAATTTTTATTTATGCTCAGACCGACGATATGTTATCGAACACGCCAAGAGATGAGACAGACATTGTGAGTATGTTAACGAGGGAGTCCCCTTCCCCACCAAAAAGGCCATTATTTATCAACAGGGCGGTTTTGAAGCAATTTTTTAACGTTCTTTTTTTTTTTGATCTTTTAAAGCCGGGGTTTAAACCCAACCCAGAGAACAGCAAGTAAACTGCATGAGGCCAAGTGGATTGATTTGTTGGATGTGGCCGCTGTTGCTGACGCATCATGACTCATCACATGTGGCATAATAATACCTTACCAGGCAGGGGAGCATGGTTCAACCCTTTCCTGAAGGTCGTTTAGTTAGCCAACTGGTTTTATTTGGAACTCCATACGGCATCGTAATTTCTTGAGACTTTTCACTTGGCATTGTTAAGGGGTGTTAGTCAGCGTAGCTATTGATGGTAACCATTCCTTTAACGCTGATGAGGCACGTAGGGTTGCCGAGAGGCAGTTTCATTGTCTACGGAGTACAAATCTTGGACGGAGCACCACACCGACGTTATGATATTATCAAATGGCTTATTACCCCAGTAAGCTGGTACTTATTTTGCCGAGATCGGAAGCGATGACTGGCGAGTCAAACCCAGCCTGGTGTATTTCAACAGGACACAAGGACTCCAAACTTCAAACCCTGATATTCTTAAGCCAACCGAGGACCTCGTATATTCGATGATTAGCACTGGCTAGCTGCATATGCAAATTAAGTTGAGAGCATAACGTGCAATCCTGGGTCTGGTCTGGGATAACAGCCAGGTTAGTGTCATTTAAGCCTGCTACAGTCTGTTGGAAACTGGACCGTGTTGCGCTTGCACAAAGGTGCAAGAGATGCAGAAATCGGAATATCCGGAGACATGCTACAAAAAGTAAAAAGGGACAACAGAGACCCTGAGTCTTTGGTTCTCACTGGCTGCCAGCACAGCAAACTGAGACTCAGCACCAGCAAATGCTTGTTAGGACGCCAGAGGACTTCAATGAGAGAATGTCGTTAAGGGTTGTGTGAAGCCATATAAGGCAAGCGTTAAAGAAGGTGTGCCTGGGCTGGGTTGAGGAAGCCACACTGGGCATAGCTTCACCCAGTGGGAGCATATGCTCTGCATTTGGCCAGTTTTGGCGTCAACGAGGATCAGCTCCTCAGCTTTTTATTCCTCTCGTCCACACTCTGAGCTTTCTGCACCTCGCAGGACGAGCTTGAGCTTCCTTTCTGCTCCTCTCAGGCCAAGCTTTTAGGACAAGGATGAAGACCACCTCCAAGCACCTTTCTCCTCATAGGATCTGCCTTTTTGAAAATTCTCATCTCTGCAACTCCTGTCCTCTTCCTCCTCCTCCTAAGGGTTTTGCTTTCTCCGTCTCGCTCATCCACATCCGTCCACGTCTCATTGGCTCCACATCGGATGTGTTGGATCCATGATGCAGCTTGTGGGAAATGCCATTGTTTCTGAGGGAACCTTCCATGACCCCCCCCCCCCAAGAGCCCCTCCCCTCATGCACGAAGGATGCGGAAAGCACCCCCGTCCCTCCCTCACACGCAAAACTTCTATTGTACATCCTCCCACTGCATCATGCGTGGGGCCTGTCCCGCAGGCATGAAGATCGAGCATCATGCTTATGCCATGAACGTGTGAAACAGATAATGTGGAGATGGCGGTTGCCAAACAGAGAGGCGATGCAGATGGACCGACGGGCTACCCGAACTCTGTGGGTTTGAAGGTATGACCGATGGGGGCAGGAGGGATTGTCGAAATGAGGTTGGTGAAGGGATTATTTGGTGGATGAGAAAGGCAGAGGGACGGAATGGGCAATGGGTAAAGGAGGAAAGGATTGAGAGTGCATAGGTGGAGGAAGATATCACACGGGAAACACAAACTAACCTCGACACATGCCACCCAAACATTCCTTGGGCAAGCGGGCCCAAGACCTATCTACACATTGAACCAATGAAATAACTTATCCTCGGCGTCACATCTGTGTCCATGTTATGAAATTTCTCACCTTGGGTAAGTTTCCAAAAACCGTACAATATGTATCTGCTGAGTCCCAAAAATAATTTAATTTCACAGAATAAGTCTCCTTGGCATTAATGGTTATACCGTCAGAGCATCAGCTCTGATCTCTGAGGTCGGCCGGCAACAATTCCAACCCAGCCAAGTCATACCAAAGACGTCAAAATGGTAATGTGCGCTTCTTGCTTGATTCTCTGCATTTTGAAGGATAGAGCCATGACGGACAAAACCATAGGTTTCAGCATTGATTTGGGGAGGAAAATAACTTCTCCCCAATTACTCCACTGCGAGTGGAGAGAAAAAGTCCATGTCAAAAAGACTGTCACTGGTATCCAGTAGCTGTGTTTTGAAGTGAAGGCAACCCATTAGCTGTTTCACCTTTTTGTGTAATCTGCTTTTCTGTAAATGCTACATTAATGTGTGCTGTGTGTGGTAATAATGTGTAGAGCTCCTCACAAGCTTTGACCCTTCGAGAAAAGGGTCTGATAAACTGGCATCATTCATCAAGCTACCAGTTTGTAACAGCATTGTAAATTAATCAAAGTACATTTTTTCGTCTTCTATTTCAGTTGTAGGCGACCACTTGTTTTTTCCATTTGCTTATCTATCAAAGTAATCTACAAAGTTTAGTCAGGCTGGATGAAGCAAATCAGGCAGTGTTACCCTTCTTAGATAATTTTGAAGCCAGACTGGCGTTGTATATCTAAGTCATGTAGTGATGACGGTGTTATTCGTCCTGACTAAATTTTCCAGAAGCCTTAGAATCCAAGTTCATTGTGTGTTGTAGTCGGCGGACTTTCCTAGTTGCTTGGTCCGAATCGAAAACCTTGCCAAAGCCGGTCATGCCCGCCAACTGATTCTGGCGCTCCGAGCCGGTTAAAGGCTTGTTTGCCATGTGCCTTGCTCAGGTGTAACACCCGATTAAGTTGGGAGGATCATGCTGATTAAGGTATCATGCCTGCCCTATAACTGGTGTTGGAAAATATGGTTTGAATGGCGGTTTGATCTGAGATGGCGGGTGCAGCAGCTGTCTTGAAGACCTGTGGGAGGAATGAGGATTGAAGATGTGTGGAGTTGGTCCACAGGCTGAAAAGAGGAAACAAATGAGTGAGGTGAGCAGTTATTCTGGAATTTGGGTGCTTCCATTTTAGAAAGGGCTGGTGGTGGACTTGTGTGCTCCTACAGATACCTGATGGGGACAAAGCATGGGCAGGCAGCGAGGGTGCAAGACTAGCAAGAGTGGAAGAGACAGAGATACCGTCGACCCTGTCAGCGATGGCAAAGTGATAGGCCCATAAACTCGGCTTCATCGTGGGAGATTCCAATGCTCTTGAAGCCTTGCGTTTCACCCAGTGTCAAGCTGAGCAAAGTGTGGGTAGGGGCGGGGCCAAGGGCCCCATTAGCGGAGAGCAGTATTCCATCCAAGCTGCCAGATGAAAGCCTTGTTTGGTGGATGCGAGTTCAGGTTGTGCCAGAAGGACTTTGCACGACAGAGGATGCGAACCGGCTTAAGAGACCAACTTTTGAAGCTGCCATTACAGCCTTTTCATCTCTCTTTTCTTTGCCGTGCACCCTCTCGCGGGGCAGCCTTGAACGCCAGTCGAAGTTTGGAGGGCACCGAGATCGTCCGTCGCGTATTTCGACCCTGGTGTTGTTGGTGATCGACCTGTGCCTCACTTGTTGGCGGCGCTGCTCACACCCACACGCGCAC
>CM068952.1:27898178-27936982 GCA_035128595.1 Eptatretus atami | reverse complement strand
AATAGTAAAAAAAAAAAATTAACCTCGACTGGGTGGTGTAGTGGCTTCAGCGTTCGTTCTTGGTTCTGGGAGGTCGGCGGTTCAAAATTAACCTCGACTGGGTGGCGTAGTGGCTTCAGCGTTCGCTCTGGTTCTGGGAGGTTGGTGGTTCAAACCCCCGTTTCGAATCGAACCAAAGACTTCAAAAAAAAGGTACGTGCTGCTTCCTTGCTTGACGCTCAGCATTTGAAAGTTAATAAAAATTGACAAAAAACCACCATATGTTGGCAATATTAGCGCAGTGCATCGAAGTTCCTGATAAAGAAAACGTGTGATTACTGCATTGAACAGGAGTGTGTTCCATTACCAAGCAGCTTGGAGGTTGCTCGCCAAGTGACGCAAGAACTGCGACGAAACGGTCGTTGAGGAACCGGCTGGCTGGCTTGACCCGTTCACAACTTGAAGTCGTGTTGGTCGCTATGGTAACGGGTAGAACATGACGAGTTGAAGTCGTGTTGGTCGCTATGGTAACGGGTGGAACATTACAACTTGAAGTCGTGTTGGTCGCTATGGTATGGTAACGGGTGGAACATTACAACTTGAAGTCGTGTTGGTGCTATGGTAACGGGTGGAACATGACAAGTTGAAGTCGTGTTTGTCGCTATGGTAACGGGTGGAACATGACAAGTTGAAGTCGTGTTGTCGCTATGGTAACGGGTGGAACATGACAAGTTGAAGTCGTGTTGGTCGCTATGGTAACGGTGGAACATGACAAGTTGAAGTCGTGTTGGTCGCTATGGTAACGGGTGGAACATTACAACTTGAAGTCGTGTTGTCGCTATGGTAACGGGTGGAACATTACAACTTGAAGTCGTGTTGGTCGCTATGGTAACGGGTAGAACATGACAAGTTGAAGTCGTGTTGTCGCTATGGTAACGGGTGGAACATTACAAACTTGAAGTCGTGTTTGTCGCTATGGTAACGGGTGGAACATTACAACTTGAAGTCGTGTTGGTCGCTATGGTAACGGGTGGAACATTACAACTTGAAGTCGTGTTGGTCGCTATGGTAACGGGTGGAACATGACAACTTGAAGTCGTGTTGGTCGCTATGGTAACGGGTGGAACATTACAACTTGAAGTCGTGTTGGTCGCTATGGTAACGGGTGGAACATTACAACTTGAAGTCGTGTTGGTCGCTATGGTAACGGGTGGAACATTACAACTTGAAGTCGTGTTGCTATGGTAACGGGTGGAACATTACAACTTGAAGTCGTGTTGGTCGCTATGGTAACGGGTGGAACAATGACTACTTGAAGTCGTGTTGGTCGCTATGGTAACGGGTGGAACAATGACAACTTGGGAAGTAAGTGAAATGAAACGTTTTGTTTGATTTAATGCCAAAGCGTTGCTCTTTTTACCTGTTTGTTTTTCTTCTTCTTGCACCTGGCAGGTAACCGGATGAATTTTAAAGATACACTGTTACGAACAGATGAGAAATGTGCCTTTTCATCAATGCAAATTTATTATTTATTGCTCAGACCGACGATAATGTTCGAACACGCAAGAGATGAGACAGACATGTGATATGTTAACGAGGGAGTCCCCCTCCCCCACCAAAAAAGGCTCATTATTTATCAACAGGGGTTTTGAGCAATTTTTTAACGTCTTTTTTTTTTTTGATCTTTTAAAGCCGGGGTTTAAACCCCAACCCAGAGAACAGCAAGTAAACTTGCATGAGGCCAAGTGGTGATTTGTTGGATGGTGCCGCTGTTGCTGACGCATCATGACTGGCATCACATGTTGGCATAATAATACCTTACCAGGCAGGGGAGGCAGGTCAACCCTTTCCTGAAGGTCGTTAGTTAGCCAACTGGGTTTTTATTGGAACTCCACTAGCGGCATCGTAATTCTCTTGAGACTCACTTGCATTGTAGGGGGTTAGTCAGCGTAGTATTGATGGTAACCATTCCTTTAACGCTGTGAGGCACGTAGGGTTGCCGAGAGGCAGTTTCATTGGCTACGGAGTACAATCTTGGACGGGTCACCACACCGACGCATGATATTATCAAATGGCTTATTACCCCAGTAAGCTGGTACTTATTTTGCCGAGCTCGGAAGGATGACTGGCGAGTCAACCCACCTGGTGTTATTTCAACAGGACGACAAGGACTCAAACTCAAGACCCTGATATCTTAAGCCAACACGAGACCTCGTATATCGATGATAGCAACTGGTAGCTGCATATGCAAATTAAGTTGAGAGCATAACGTGCAAATCCTGGGTCTGTCTGGGAGTACAGCCAGGTTAGTGTCATTAAGCCTGCTACAAGTCTGTGGAAACTGGACCGTTGCGCTTGCACAAAGTGTGCAGAGATGGCAGAAATCGGATATCCGAGACTGCTACAAGTAAAAAGGGACAACAGAGACCCTGAGTCTTGGTTCTCACTGGCTGCCAGCACAGCAACTGAGACTCAGCACCAGCAAATGCTGTTAGGGGCCAGAGGACTTCATGAGAGAATGTCGTTAAGGGTTGTGTGAGCCATATGAAGGCAAGCGTTAAAGAAGGTGTGCCTGGGCTGGGTTTGAGGAGCCACACTGGGCATAGCTTCACAGTGGGAGCATGATGCTCTGCATTGGCCAGTTTTGGCGTCAACGAGGATCAGCTCCTCAGCTTTTTATTCCTCTCGTCCACACTCTGAGCTTTCTGCACCTCGCAGGACGAGCTTTGAGCTCCTTTCTGCTCCTCTCAGGCCAAGCTTTTAGGACAAGGATGAAGACCACCTCCAAGCACCTTTCTCCTCATAGGATCTTGCCTTTTTGAAAATCTCATCTCTTGCACTCCTGTCCTCTTCCTCCTCCTCTAAGGGTTTTGCTTTCTCCGTCTCGGCTCATCCACATCCGTCCACGTTCTCATTGGTCCACATCCGATGTGGTTGGATCCATGATGCAGCTTGTGGGAAATGCCATTGTTTCTGAGGGAACCTCCATGAGCCCCCCCCCCCCAAGCCCCTCCCCTCATGCACGAAGGATGCGGAAAGCACCCCCAGTCCCTCCCTCACACGCAAACTTTCTATGTACGATCCTCCACTGCATCATGCGTGGGGCGCTGTCCCGCAGGCCATGAAGATCGAGCATCATGCTTTATGCCATGAACGTGTGAAACAAGATAATGTGTGAGATGGCGTTGCAACAGAGAGGGATGCAGATGGACCGAGGGCTACCCGAACTGCTGTGGGGTTGAAGGTATGACCGATGGGGTGAAGGAGGGATTGTCGAAATGAGGTTTGGTGAAGGGGATTATTGGTGGATTGAGAAAGGCAGAGGGGGGAATGGACCAATGGGGTAAAGGAGGAAAGATTGAGAGTAGCATAGGTGGGAGGGAAGATATCACACCGGGAAAACACAAACTAACCTCGACACATGCCACCCAAACATTCCTTGGGCAAGGGGCCAAGGACTATCTACACATTGACCAATGAAATAACTTATCCTCGGGTCACATCTGTGTCCATGTATGCTTTCTCCCTTGGGTAAGTTTCCAAAACCGTAACAATATGTATCTGCTGAGTCCCAAAAATAATTTAATTTCACAGAATAAGTCTCCGTGGCATAATGGTTATACCGTCAGAGCATCAGCTCTGAGTCTCTGAGGTCGGCCGCACAATTCCAACCCAGGCCAAGTCATACCAAAGACGTCAAAATGGTATGTGCTGCTTCCTTGCTTGATTCTCTGCATTTGAAGGATAGAGCATGGACGGACAAAACCATAGGTTTCAGGCATTGATGGGGAGGAAATAATTTCTCCCCAATTACTCCACTGCGAGTGGAGAGAAAAGTCATGTCAAAAAAGACTGTCACTGGTATCCAGTAGCTGTGTTTGAAGGAAGGCAACCCATTAGCTGTTTCACCTTTTTGTGTAATCTGCTTTCTGTAAATGTACATTAATGTGTGTGTGTGTGGTAATAAGTGTAGAGCTCCTCCACAAGCTTTAGACCCTGTCGAGAAAAGGTCTGATAAACTGGCATCATTCATCAAGCTACAGTTTGTAACAGCATTGTAAATTAATCAAGTACATATTTTTCGTCTTCTATTCAGTTGTAGGCGACACTGTTTTTTCCATTGCTTATCTATCTAAAGTAATCTACAAAGTGTAGAGGCTGGATGAAGCAAATCAGGCAGGTTACCCTTCTTAGATAATTTGTGAGCCAGCTGGGTGTTATCTAAAGTTCAGTAGTGATGAGGTGTTATTCGTCCTGACTTATTTTCCAGAAGCTTAGAATCCAAGTTCATCGTGTTGTTGTAGTCGGCGGACTCCTAGTTGCTTGGTCCGAATCCGAGAAACCATGCCAAAGCGGTCATGCCCGCCAACTGATTCTGGCGCTCCGAGCCGGTTTAAAGGCTTGTTTGCCATGATGCCTTGCTCAGGTGTAACACCCGAGTAAGTTGGGAGACATGCTGATAGGTATCATGCGCCCTATTTAACTGGTGTGGAAAATATGGTTTTGAATGGCGGTTGATCTGAGATGGCGGTGAGCAGCTGTCTTGAAGACCTGTGGGGAGGAATGAGATTGAAGAGTGTGGAAGTTGGTTCCACAGGCTGAAAAGAGGAACAAATGAGTGAGGTGAGCAGTTATTCTGGAATTTGGGTGTTCCATTAGAAAGGGGCTGGTGGTGGACTGTGTGCTCCTACAGATACCTGATGGGGACAAAGCATGGAGCAGGCAGAGGGTGCAAGACTAGCAAGGAGGTGGAAGAAGACAGAGATACCGTCGACCTGTCAGCGATGGCAAAGTGATAGGCCCATAAACTCGGCTTCATCGTGGGAGATTCCAATGCTCTTGAAAGCCTTGGTTTCCACAGTGTCAAGCTGAGCAAAGTGTGAGGCAGGGGCGCCAGCCCATAGCGGAGAGCAGTATTCCATCAAGCTGCAGATGAAAGCCTTGTTGGTGGATGCGAGTTCAGGTGTGCCAAGGAAGGACTTTGCACGACAGAGGATGCGACCGGCTTAAGAGACCAACTTTGAAGCTGCCATTACAGCCTTTCCCTTCTCTACTTTTGCCGATTGTCCGTCTGATCACTTAAAAGCATATTTAAGACATTACAAAGGGATAAAACATGAAAAAGGTGTCAAGAGAAAACGGTTTTAGATACACATGTGGGGACAGTTGTCAGCTTTCTGTACGAATAATGACGCATATCTTGATATTATAATTAAATTTTTTCATGCTTATTCCAATACATGCAATAAGGGAAATCACTATCGCTATATTATGCAAAGTTACCCATAGAAAGCATTTCCACAACAACACTTCTGTATTCAGTGGGATTTGAAGGCAGAATCTCTCAGATTGTAATCACTTGTTTTTAGCATTGTCAACTATTTTTAAGCGCGTCTCACGTAGCGAACGCTGGCTCTAAGAGAGCTCCGGTTGTTCTTCTTCTTCTTCTTTTTCTTCTGGTGAAGACAAAACCTTTAGGACGCGGCTCTTTTTATACATGATCCGGATTCCTAAAATACTAAACACCTGTACACATCCTCGCATTGAGGGTGCCTTTTGAGAGCGTCTATCATGAACTTTTAAATATATTCGGACATTTGCTTTACAGTTTCGAAAAGTTCACGTTACTATTTAAAGATTATTCCATTTATTGTGTTGTAATTTCGTAAATACACTATTTTCTCGTCATAAACGAGGAGCCTCCATGATGGGTCTCGCTATTGGCTCCATCAAGGCACGTGACGAAATATCGGAAGTTGTTGTTGTTATTGTGATCAAATGCTGATGTTTCGACTTTCTGTAATGAATTTTTAGCCGCGTCGCGTTGCGAACGCTGGCTCTAAGAGAGCTCCGCGTTCTTCTTCTTCTTGTTGTTCTTCTCTTCTTGTTCTTCTTCTTCTTGTTCTTCTCTTCTTCTGGTGAAGCAAAACTTTATGACGCGGCTCTTGGACACATTTGTCCTTCATCTTTCTGTTATCTCTTTTTCTTTAATTACCTCTACCACCGAAGGTGGATGCAGGTGATGTTTTCACCCCGTCTGCCTGTCTGTTTGTTTGTTGCTTTTGTCAAGTATGTTGGTCTGTAGCATCTGTTTGTTATACAATTTTTATCCACATTTATGAAGCATTCTGAAATTTTTTTGTGTATGCGGGGAAGAAATAATGGCCAAGCACAGCAATGCGCATTTTTAGTCAGGATCCAGATGTGGATCTGGATCTTGGAATTTTTTTGATGATCCTTTAACATTGGAAGATAGGGTGAATTAACATTGATGAAGTTAAGTTCTATCCAGCATACACATTTTTGTACTTGCGAAAATCAAGATTTTTCAAGTATATTGGTCAGTCGATTTTGTTATTCTGTCTGTTTGTCTGTCTGTCAATCGCCCACAGGTGATAATTTGATATCGATCTTCACGAAATTTCACAACACGGTAGAGTTTGTCATAAGGAAGAAGCCTATTGTTTGAGGTCAACATGAACCAAAATGTCAACGTAGGCCAAAAAGTTGACATAGGTCAAATTTCTAAAATTGTCAATTTTCATCCAATTGCCTTGAAATTTGAAGAGGATTTATATTTCTGCTCACTGAATTCAACTAGCCAATTATTTTTGAAGTCAACATTGGCCCAAGGTCAACAACTAAGGTTGTATTTCTAAATCCTCAATTTTCATCCGATTGACTTGAAATTTGAAGAGGAGTTGCATATCAGGTCACTTAATTCAACCACCGATTATTTTTGAGGTAAAATTTGTTTTATGTACTTTGCAAGTGTCGTGCTCTGCACGATGTCTTTTTCTTGTTTGTCTGTTTGTTGCCTACAGGTCACAATTTTAAACCGAGCTTCATGAAACCACCACATGGTAGAGTTTGTCATAAGCAGGAAGATGATTGTTATTGAGGTCAAAAGGTCAACATCGGCTGAAGGTCAGCAACTTAGGTGAAATTTCTAAAATCTTCAATTTTCGTCCCATTGACTTGGAATTTGAAGAGGATTTGCATATCAGGTCACTGAATTCAATGAACAAATATTTTTGAGGTCAACATAAGCAAAAGGTCAACATAGGCCAAAAAGTCGACATAGGTCGAATTTCTGAAATTGTCAATTTTCATGCGATTGCCTTGAAATTTGATAAGGATTTGCATATTTGGTTATTGAATTGAACCCCCAATTATTTTTAAGGTCAAATTTTTGTTTTATGGATTTCGCAAGTATCGTGCAATGCATGACATCTTTGTTGTTTGTTTGTTTATTTATTTATTTCCCAGCCCTGACAGTGGAGTGTATGCCGTAACGGTGTTTGATTCATTGTTTTGCCAAGTGTTGCTCTATGAGTGATTTATAGTTTTTTTGTCTGTCTGTGAGCAGGATATTTCAAAAAGTTGTGCACGGATTCGGACCTAACTTGGTGGACGGGTTCGGTGTATGACAAGGAAGAATTGATTCGTTTCCGGTGAATATCCAGATCCGAATTCGGATCCGAGAATTTTTATGTGATTCTTCACCATTGGTTGATTGGGCTAAAAATGATATATGGCATAATATCTCAAAATTATATTGACAGTAATATACCAGCTTTGCTCTGGCACAGATAAAGCTGAATGAAATAAATAGCTTGCTTCTCAGTGTTGGTCTTTGAAAAATGGGACATGTATGATGGCCTGTCCTTTTTATTACTTGCAAAATCAAAGATTTTTCAAGTATATCGGTTAGTCGATTTTGTTATTCCGTCTGTCTGTCTGTTTGTTGCCTACAGGTCAAAATTTTAAACCGATTTTCACGAAACTTCACCACATGGTAGAGTTTGTCATAAGGAGAAGCCGATTGTTTTTGAGGTCAAAAGGTCAACAAAGGCCAGAGGTCAACAACTTAGGTGAGATTTCTAAAATCCTCAATTTTCATCCGATTGACTTGACATTTGAAGAGGATTTATATTTCAGGTCACTGAATTCAACCACCAATTACTTTTCAGTTCATCATGGACCAAAAGGTCAACATAGGCCCAAGGTCACCAACTAAGGTGGTATTTATAAAATCCTCAATGTTTACCCAATTGACTTGAAATTTGAAGAAGATTTATATTTCAGGTCACTGAATTCAATCAGCCAATTATTTTTGAAATCAACATCGACCAAAAGGTCAACATAGGCCCAAGGTCAACAACTAAGGTTGTATTTCTAAAATCCTCAATTTTCATTCGATTGACTTGAAATTTGAAGAGGATTTATATTTCAGGTCATTGAATTCAACCAGCCAATTATTTTTGAGATCAAGTTGGACCAAGGTCAACAAAGGCCCAAGGTCAACAACTAACGTGGTATTTCTAAAATCATCAATTTTCATCGCATTGGCTTCAAATTTGAAGAGGATTTGCACATGAGGTCATTGAATTCAACCACAGATTGTTTTTGAGGTCAACATAGGCCGAATTTCTAAAATTGTCAATTTTCATCCGATTCACTTGAAATTTCAAGAGTTGCACATTTGATCATTGAATTCAACCACCAATTATTTTTGAGGTCAAATTTGTTTTATGGATTTTGCAAGTATCGAGCTCTGCACGACGTCTTGTTTTGCTCTCTCTTTTTCCAAAAACGAACATGTTTGTTTGTTTGTTCCTTATGTACTTTTTCAACGACCTGGACCAACTTCCCAGAAATTTGCGGTGCCATATTATTTTCACATGAGGACGGTCAATGTCACAATAAAAACTTTCAATTTTTAATCAAGTTGATGTAAAAACATGAAATGACCGCTTTGGGTGATCGAGTGTGGTACAATGGGATCCCTCCTCGGTGGGGAGAGGGGTGGAGCTTGGCTTGTACTTTGCCGCCTCCACATTCCAAGGTGGATTTTCCTCAGGAATCACACTAATTGCATTTAAATATTTATATTCCTTATGCAGAATGGAAATTAACATATAAAGGGTCCACAGCTTCTGCAGGATTACACTGCGTAATGAGGGGTTGCACACTCCTGTACGACCTTAAACAAGAAAATGAGTAGGCCGTTTGGCCTGTCTTTGTCATGTTGCACTCCCAAATTATTTTTTGCTACTGCTGTCATTTTGAAAACGACAATCTTGATGAAAACAACAAATAACCTGATCATGATAGGGCAACCCAACTTGGTTTACACAAACGGATGAAAAGTCAGTTATCTTTGTTATTTATACCGTACTTGAGGGTTGTGTGTATGTGTGTGTTTGTAAATGAAGGGGAGCATGTCAGAAACAAGTGATGAAAGCAGTGAGGGTGAGGCCCCTGAGGCCTGGTGTGACTTGGACAAGGCTCTGCCACTGGACATTCACACAGCAGCTTCCATTGGTGACCAAGATGTGATATTAGATCACCTACATGGGTAATTACTGGGTGAAATGTGTTGTAACAAGTCCAGTCTTTTAAATGTAATGTAACATGAAGAATGTGACAAGTGTAACAAGTCTTTTAAAACAGTGACATGTTTTGAAAGTGTAAAGTTAGCAGATATATATATATATTATAGTTTAATGTGAGAATATATTACCAAAGTGAAGAACTATATATATATAATTGTTGCGAATTCGCGCCCGCCGGCGTGCGATCGGCCACGTGACTCGAATCGCGACCGCCTCGCCCACCGGACGGACAATTCAGTCGTGACCCTCTCGGACTAACGCCGGAGCCAGTCACAGGTGGGGGTTAACCCCACCACAACCCAGTCCGCATTCCACCCGTGGCAGGTAGGTGAATCGCCGAAAGTCGATATACCTAAGTACCCGCACGGGTAACCTACCGAGGGTTGTACCACGCCACAGGTCGACTTCGGACACAAACCGCTTAAGCGGCTCGTTCCGTGCTACAGGGATAACTGAGCGAGTTATCGTCGACCTTGACGGTTCCAATTAATATCGGGCGTCTCGCGCCCACTACGTAAAACAAGATGGAGCCCAAACGAAGGAAGGACGCAGCGAAACGGGGGAAGAATTCAACAAGTACGCATTTTATTTACAACGACACACGAATAGCACACATAAAACAGTCAGAATGCATTTACAGCAATTAATAACAAAAGACGCAGAGCTACGACCGAATACGCGACACACGGACCACTTACACAATTCTACTTATTAAACACGGCGCCACACACACACATTTGCACAAAACCCCAAAAGAAAATGGAAGTCCGACTTCCCTGCGTTCAAGTCCTTGGCGACCGTCCTCTGCCGTGGTCCGCGAGCTCTCTCCGCTCCACTCGACGCGAGATCCTCCGGCGTGCTTCGTGCCTGCCCGTGCTGGCCCCTCGACGCCACGGACCGAGCACCGACGAACAGAGAGAGCGCACACGCCGAACCCGAGCGAGAAGCGAACGCCGAACCAAGAAGAGAGCCCGAAGAGCGCCGAACCAGAGAGAGAAAGAACCTCTGCGCCTCTGGCTCTTATACCCCCGGCGCCCCGCCCCGCTGCCCCCCCCGTTCGTGGCTCCACCCTCCTTCGAGAGGGTCTGGAACAGGGGCGTCCCTCACCCGACCGCCTCACACTGTCCATCCGCCAATCGGCGGCGAGCTGCCCTGCCCTCGCTTCTCTCCTCCAGGCGGAGAAGCCAGACGGGAAAACAGGCCGTAAGACGTGCGCATCCTCCTGCTAGCGCTGCGGAGATCGTAGCCGCACAGAGCTGTTGAACGGCGAGGGGGCGAAGATGTGGCTGCGTGGATGGTGGGGGTGGCGCGGTTGTTGAGAAGCGGAGTTGTGGTTGGTGGTTGGCTCAAAACAAAGGTAGAACAGAAAAATGCCTAACTCAAAGGATCGCAGCCCGAATGAATACATTAATTCCTCTAAACAATGGTTTGGGCTAACTACACATGTACTTAAGAAATATATCTCACCTACGGGACCTGAATGGTGTAATGCGAATTTCCACAGCCGTAACACTACCCCTCCCCTTTTTACAGACTCGTCCCGAGTCGTCAAAATATCGTGTGCCATCATGTGTAGTTTCTCCCTAGTACGTTTTACTTCGGATCCCTGAGTGCGACATTCATGGTATTCGTGTCCCAAAATAAATAATGAGGGCTGAGTAACTAACTAAACAAACTCACTCACACGGACGACTTAAATAAATTGCCGGCGTAGGACAGACATGCCGGGGGCGCACTCATATTTACAATACATCTTAACAACTAACCTTATAATTTACACTAAACCATGGCCCAGGATCAATGGACTCTGCAGGAAAAAGAAGGAGAGTCAAAAAAAAACCGGTGCACGGGCCGCCACTGCAGGCCCGTGTTGCAGCTGCCAACAGGACAGTTCCTGCAGCTTGCAAACTGTTGCTTGATCCTGGCGCACATGGCAATGAACAAGGGGGGCAAAGCAAAATTGAACGGGGCTAGATGAACATGGGCAGTGGGCATGGATGGCAAAGGTGAAGGCAAACATAGCCTGCAGAACAAGGCTGCTGCAGGCGAACACAGCCGGCGGATGAACGGGCCGGCACAGGCCTTGCAGCAAAACACAGCCAACCGATGAAGTTGGCCGGCACAGGCCCCGCAGCACACAGCTGCAGACGATGAAGTTGGCCAGCTTCCTTGCAGTGGAGGTTGGTGGAGGGAGTGCGGTGGTGCTGGCCACTCGGAAGGCGGGCTCGGACCTACCTACCTGTCTTCCTCCACCTATCGGCTTTGCCTGTCACTGTCCATACCCACCCTTAATTTGTAAAACCAATTTAGCCCCCAACTTATTTTTTTTTGTCGTTTTTATTTTCATCCCTTCCCACTATCAATCGTCCCCTAACCCCCTTTACTGTCTTTGTTCGGCTAACCTATCGTCCCCTAGCCTACTCCCAACCCCTACGTTCCCTTCCCGGGGGGAATAAGGGAGAGCTAGCGTCCTGTGCTGAGGCCCAACCAAGCCTCAAGATGGCCTCCCCAGACTTCAGCGATCTCTAACCCAAAGTGGGTCCAGCGGCCCACAACGAGAGCGAAGGGATGGATGGTGCGGAGGGGTACACTTCCTAATCTACCCTAACCATTTAACTGTTAAACTACCCCGGGGCTTTCAACAAGCGCCTCTCGCTTAATCTATTGGTTCTAACAACCCAGATTCCCGTCACCTGTGTTGGTGTCCTTACAATTTCGGGCCTCGCCCTCGAATTTCCCTCGTGCCCTTGCACGGTTTCGTGGCTGGGACGCGTGGCTCCCCCTGGCAGGCACGACCCTCTGCCGAATCCCTACGATGGCACCCCCGGGCACTACACTGCCTCCGAGCCTACCAGCTCCCTAACACCGGGAGTGCCCCCATGGCAACTCCCCTGAAACGCACACGTGGCAGGCTGGCGCCCCGGCCCCTTTCCGAGGGTCACCCGTGCCCACGACACTGCCCACGCGGCTAACGGCGCTCCGGGCCCCCGCACCAAGCGGGCGCACCCGTGCCCACTACGCTAACCGGCCCCCCCATGGGCCCTTGGCCTACCACGGCCGACTAGCCGGTGCCCGGGTTACCCACTCAGCGATACTCACCGTTCGCAGCCACGCTCCCAGCCCGTCAACAGGGCTCCTGCACCCCTCCAAACAGGTTTCGAGCCTACACTCCCACAACAGCAAAACGACCTCCATTTTGTCAATTTAACTAACCACTAACTCACTTTATACTGACCCCGGGGTCCCTTGGCGGGAGTCACTCCTCCCCCAATCACTCATCGCACCATGCATTCCACATTCGCTCCACTCACACAGACCGCTGGCCTCACTTCACTCATCATGTACTCACTCACAACTTTCCAACTCTTCAACACACACCGCTGAATTCTCCATCCTTCTAACTACATCCCCTAACTAACTCGTGCTCCCACGTCATCCCTTACACTATAGCACATTCTTTTAACACTACGTAGCTAAACTACGTCCCCACTACACACTCAAAGTCGTCACTGTCTCCAAATCTTTAAAATCCATTTCCCAACCTAAAGCTCACTACATCCCTCTAACTAATCCATTCCACGGACTCCATGAGGACTTACCCTGCCCATGAAGTCCGTCTAGCTAAGCTAACCCTTCCCCTAACTAGTGTCATCCTGTGCCCAGCAAGGGGTCTTCCACCCTTACCCGGGAATCCTGTTCACCCGAAAGCGAGGCTTTCTTTTGTTAATTTTAATTTTTTTTCCAAATTCTGCGCAGCACCACAGCGCGCAACTCACAGCTCCGCACTTTGCACCTTGCCCGTGACGTCATGCAGCTGCACGTGTACCTCGTCCCTCTTGGACGGTACCATCCGGCAGGGATTCACCCTCCTGCCGGATTCCAACCCTACGTGCAGCCATGACGTCACCCTGCGCACCCCCAAAAGCAACCTCACACTCCGAGGGGCTCCCCACGCGAACACATGTGCTCTGCCCGTTGGAGCCTAACACACGCTCGCGTGGAGAACCCATCCGGTCCAAATTCGAAATCCTGCCTAAACTTTGTCCGTCCGCGGGATCGGCAAATCCACCGCTGGAGTTTCCGACCGGCTTCACTCCCGCAAGCGAGCACGTGGGGGCTCGTGCGTTGCACAGAACGGACCGTGCGCTCGCTGCTGGTGAACCCGGCGCGGTCCCCACAACAGCTACAGCCGCTATTCGGCTTTTTCCCTCTGTCGCCGTCGTCGTCGCCACTCGATCCTCACGCACACCTGCGTGTCACGACGCACAGACCCCACTCCAACACACTCACATTCACACCGGGAGACGCGGCTGCATGCTCACGCATGCCGACCATCATCTCCCTCACTAACAGAGACCTCACACACCACGGTCTCCCTCACACGGATCCTCTCACTCACACCCAACCCTCCACTTGCACACGTGGGGGCACTCACCCCTGGGGTCTCATCCACACACGGCGGTGGGGAGCACGCACTCCGGCACACTTGCCACCCCACCACTCACACACGGGGTCGCTTCACACACGGGGACACACTCACACCTTGCGTGCCGCAAAGCACGCATGTCCGCACACTCGCAAACACACACCCCTGCACCACCACACTGGGATTCGTGTCCCCACCAGGGTTCCCGGGGCCTCTATACCCCCAAGCTGCACGTGCACCATCCACAGCACTCGTCCCCTCAACTTCGCTTGGCACGACCGAACCCACCTGGTCGTGATTCGCCTCAAGGGCATACTCCCTCCCCTCGTTCCTGGAGGCAGCCATCCCGCTGCTCGCACCGGGTCTCCACACGCTCCGCGAGCTCACCCCCATTATCCTCCACTACCTCTGTGTGTGTGTGTTCTGTTCCTTTAACCCTCATTATCGTGCAGTCTCTCTCTATTTTCTCTATCTCCCTGGTCTCTATACATTTATTAGTTTCTGTTTCTTTCTGGATTTGTCCATCTCTCTGGATTTCAATTTTACCCTCTCCTTCAGTTCATTAATTTCAAACTCGTATAGTTTTTTGTTCCTTCCCACAGTTTCTCCTGCTCTTCATTTTCCAATCTCATCGTTTCTCTCAATTGGCTCATTCGCTGCTCTCATTACCCTTCCTTGCTTCCTCTGCTGTCCTTCCTTCTCCAATTTCATGGTTTGCTTCATTTGGTTAATCTCCTTCTTGTGTTTCATTTGCTGCTGTCTCATTACTCTTCCTTGTTTCTTCTCCTGTCTTTCCTTCTCCAGTTTCATGGTTTTCTTCATCTCCATTTTGTGTTCATTCGCTGTTCTTTGTCTATCTCTTCGCACTCCAGCCTTGCATTTTCTTTCAATTGGTCAACCTCAGCTTCATGTTCTTTTTGTTTTCTATCCCATTGTTCCTCTCGTTCTTCCCTCTCCAATCTCGTTGTGTCCTTCAATCTCCTGATTTCTCCTTCCTGCTTCATTCCTTGCTCCTTCAACTTCTCCTCGTATTTCAACTTATTTTTTTCTTTTGTCGTTCAGTTTCAAACTCATACTCCTTCAGTTTTTTATTCCACTGTCTCTCTTGTTCCTCATTCTGTAATCTCGTCATTTCTTTCAACCGACTGACTCCTTCTCCTGTCTTAATCTTTGTTCTTCCAGTACTCTTTCTTGTTCCTCATTCTGCAATCTGACCTTCGCTTCCAGCTGTTCAATCTGTACAGTGTGGTCTTTAACGTTTCATTCTCCGTCCTTGTTCTTTCTTCTCTCACCATCCTCAACTCGTTGTAATCCCGTCTCTTTGTTTTGGTGTTTCCGTAACTCAGAAGCTTGCTTTTCTAATTCCGTCCTCATCTCCGCACACTCCGACCTTGCTTTGGCTTCTTTCCATTGTTTCTGATATTCCTGTTCTCTTTTTACCTTCAGCTTCTCTTCCAAGCTTTTTCTGTCCCGATTGCCTCTTCCTACCTCACCCATCGGTTGCTCCAATACCAACTTGTATTTCCGTCTTTCCTCCTCTGTTTTGTTTTTCCATTCTTCCTCCAATTGTTTTGAAGCTCGTCAATGTCCGCCTGCTTCACCTGCCATAACCACGTGGCTTGAAGCGGTGGCTGCTGGGAGCGCTCGCCTCGTGTTGCGCCATTCGCAGAGCCATAATTAGCCGCTCGCTCCGTGCTGCGCTGAGGTGCGATCGCGCCGCCATTATGCGACCCAGTTTGCCGGCAAAGTTCGTGCTCAGTAAATGGGGTTGAGCTTCCCCTTTGATTAAAATTACAAGAAGTAGTACCATCCCGGGCCATGATCCTACATTACTACACACATACATTTCTACCCCGGCACCCGCTCGCCTTGAGACGCCATCTTATTTACGGGTAACCTACCGAGGGTTGTACCACGCCACAGGTCGACTTCGGACACAAACCGCTTAAGCGGCTCGTTCCGTGCTACAGGGATAACCGAGCGGAGTTATCGTCGACCTTGACGGTTCCAATTATCGGGCGTCTCGCGCCCATACGTAAAACAAGATGGAGCCCCAACGAAGGAAGGACGCAGCGAAACGGGGGAAGAATTCAACAAGTACGCATTTTATTTACAACGACACACGAATAGCACACATAAAACAGTCAGAATGCATTTACAGCAAATATAATACAAAAGACGCAGAGCTACGACCGAATACGCGACACACGGACCACTTACACAATTCTACTTATTAAACACGCGCCACACACACACATTTGCACAAAACCCCAAAAGAAAATGGAAGTCGCGACTTCCCTGCGTTCAAGTCCTTGGCGACCGTCCTCTGCCGTGGTCCGCGAGCTCTCTCCGCTCCACTCGACGCGAGATCCTCCGGCGTGCTTCGTGCCTGCCCGTGCTGGCCCTCGACGCCACGGACCGAGCACCGACGAACAGAGAGAGCGCACACCCGAACCCGAGCGAGAAGCGAACGCCGAACCAAGAAGAGCCCGAAGAGCGCCGAACCAGAGAGAAAAGAACCTCCTGCGCCTCTGGTCTTATACCCCCGGCGCCCCCCGCTGCCCCGCCCCGTTCGTGGCTCCACCCTCCTTCGAGAGGGTTCTGGAACAGGGGCGTTCCCTCACCCGACCGCCTCACACTGTCCATCCGCCAATCGGCGGCGAGCTGCCCTGCCCTTGCTTCTCTCCAAGCGCGGAGAAGCCAGACGGGAAAAACAGGCCGTAAGACGTGCGCATCCTCCTGCTAGCGCTGCGGAGAGTAGCCGCACGGGGCCTGTTGAACGGCGAGGGGCGAAGATGTGGCTGCGTGGATGGTGGGGTGGCGCGGTTGTTGAGAAGCGGAGTTGTGGTTGGTGGTTGGCTCAAAACAAAGTAGAACAGAAAAACGCCTAACTCAAAGGATCGCAGCCCGAATGAATCACATTAATTCCCTCTAAACAATGGGTTTGGGCTAACTACACATGTACTTAAGAAATATATCTCACCTACGGACCTGAATGGGTAATGCGAATTTCCACAGCGTAACAATATGTATATATGGCATTTAAGTGTTTGGTACACATGTGAATTCATCCCTAAATCTATCTCTTTGCTAGAAGTGGAAAGGACATTGGCTTGGATGTACAGAATGTTGGTGGTTGGACTGCATTGATGTATGCAAGCTACATGGGCCACACTGATGTTGTAGATGAGCTGCTAAAGTGTGGTGCTGCTGTAAATGCTCGCTCACCTGCAGGATTAGGTCCATTAGCTCTTGCAGCCAGCTGTGGAAACCTCAACACAGCAACACTTCTTCTCAAGGTAACCGCTCAGTCCATGCAGACTTTATTAGTTGTTATGTTGTCCAAGAAACATTTCGACTCAACTTGAGACTCAAATGACCTTTATTTATTAGCCCCCATTGGACTTTGTCCAAAATGGGGGCTTATGGATTTGGGCTCGATTTTCATGTCCATATGCGTGCGTGCGTGCGTGCGTCCGCAACCATATCTTGGACATGTATGGACTGATTTTATTTGTACATGGCAAAAAGACAACACAAGATAGGATACATGTGCACATCATTTTGTTTCTCGATGTGATAAAAGATGCTCGACGGGTGGCCATTTTAGTTTTAAAAAACACCCGATATTGTTCAGACTTGGCACACAGATAATGAATGATGGCTTACATAAGCATCTCATTTTTTTTCGAGATCAAATCCAAGATGGCTGACTGGTGGCCATTTTGTTACTTAAATGTGTCCCCAACCATTTCTCAGATATGTATGGTCTGATTTTGTTCAAGCTTTGCACAAGCACAGTGCATGATGGCATACATGTGCTTCTCAATTTATTTTGTGATCTAATCCAATCTGGCCGACTGGCGGCCATTTTAGTTGGAGAAAAAAACCTGATGTTGAACACGTCCTCAATCATTTCGCAGAGATGCATTTACCGATGTTGTTCAACCTTGGCACACAGATAAAGAATGATAGCTTACATAGGCTCGTAATTTTTTGTTGAGATCAGATCCAAGATGGCCAACTGGTGGCCATTGTAGTTGTAAAAAACCCGATGTTGAATACGTCCTCAACCATTTCTCGTACGTGCATTTTCCAAAGTTATTCAAAGTTGGCACACAGATAAAGAATGATTGCTCACATATGAACGTCGTTTTTGTTTGAGATCAGATCCAAGATGGTTTGTGTGTATATATCTATGTGTGTGTATATAATGTCTTCTAGTTTGCTCTTTTTATACTCATTTGGAATTTTTTTTCATTCAGTGTTGCTTTTCCTTCACTATTTAGGTATTAAAGTTTTGTTCGGACTTGTGGTAAGGCTCAACTAGGCTATTATTTTGATGAGAATGGGAGGACAGTTGTGGTGCAGTATATGACATATTGTGTTGCAGAAGGGTGCAGAAGTGGACTTTGTTGATTATCGAGGGTGGACACCATTATTGCTATGCTGTCGGCTTGGTCATGATCGCCTTACTGACCTCCTTACCAAGCATCATGCTAACCTAAACCACCGGTACTTTGTGGCATCAAGCACCAAAAAAATTGGGGAAAGGGAGTCAAATACCAAATTGGTTTTATTGCTGATATTTTATGCACAAATACATGTACTTAGATTATAAACAACAATGCACATGTGACAGCTGTATGTTATTGTTACAAGTCATCTTGTTACAATAGAGCAAATGTATATTGATTATGTGTGTATATTTGTGACCAAAATGTCTTCTTCTTCAAATATTCTTTAACCAATTCCACCACGTTGTTTATCGTAGCAGAGTACCTGCCTTACGGGCGATCTTGTTCCAAGCATGCAACAAGTTCTTCTGACGCATACCTTTATTTGGGTGGTGTATAGGCAACTGACAGCTCTGTATACGCAAAAAATATATAACCCGGGTTATGTGCATGAAGCAAAAACATACCTACTGCTTCTAATTCAAAACACCTCACAGCACTGGAAAATTTGGGGACAGGAATACTGTGCTGTAAATGGTATAGACTTGGAATAACCTTCCCCACCTGGAGGTGGCGCTACATGATACATATTTACATAGAAAATTTGTGTCCCCCACCCCTCCCCCACCCCCCTCACCCTCCCAAGACCACCGGCAAAGATAAAAACACCCCTATACATTAATTGGGGTCATGCTGATCCTCTCTAGCAAGTTTGGATGTAATTGGCCCAGAACTGTAGGTGGAGTAGTGTGACAAACAAACAAACACCGATCCGTGAATTATAGTAAGGATATATAAAGCTAACCGAAGAAACACATACCTTACCTGTATTCATCAGCGATAATTTTTTGTTACTTTGACTTGGTTAATCAAGATCGAGATATGGGCAAAAGAAAATATTACCATTGTGAAAACCTGGCTTGGAAGTCCAAGGGAAGTGATGTATTGGGGGCACGTCTGCTCTGTCAGGCTGGCAGTTCGAATTTCCATTCCAGTTTTGATAAATTTGTGTTGACCTTCCCTTCCATCTCAAACTGATAATTTAAAATAAACGTAAATTTATGATCATTTTCTTTTATTTATATATTATATGTGTTGAGTTCTGACTTATAATTTGCAGTATATATTCAGTCAGAGCACAAAATATATTGGCCGACCTCCCCCACCATCCCCTCCAGTACCATCCACCCATCCCCCTCCACCATTCCCACATCCTCCCACAACCCCAATCCACCATCACCCCACAACCCACACACGCCATCCCTCCCCCCCACCCTCTTCATTCACTCTCGGAGAAAGCAGGCATGGTCAAAGATTTGTATGCTTCTTCATTAGGTGTGCGGACTTCACCGATCCACACTGGTACAATAAATGCAGAAATCATAGTGCAGTCCACTATTATATTGTTACGAATTTCGCGCCCGCCCAGCATGCGGACTGCCGCTTTTGCCAATGGCGGCCGTCTCGCCCACCGGACGGACAATTCAGTCGCGACCTTCCGGAACAACGCCGGAAACCAGTCACGGGTTGCTCCAAACGCACACCATGGCCTAGTCAAACACTACCCACGCGCGACAGGGTCAATCGCCGAATTATCGATATACCTAAGTATTCGCGCGGGCAGACTACCGAGAGACCGTACCTCAGCGAGGTCTGCTTGGATACGAACCGCTTAAGCGGTTCGTTCCGTTCTGGGATAACCGAGCGGTGTATTATCGCGAGACCTCGCTGGACCCAATTCTTTTATTGGCTATTAAAAAGCCCGCTATTATCCGAGAGCAAGATAGCAGTTCAATTGGGGGAAAGGACACGACGAACGGGTTAACATTCACAAAAGGACATTTATTTACAATGCACACGTAAACAGGGAGGCACGTATGCAATCAATAGGGGAAGGGACAAGACACGAGCAAGGTAAAAGCACTACAACCGTCTATGGTTATTATTATTTACAAGCACTTACACAGTTCTACTTGCGGGACATGGCACCACAACATTCACACAAAGAAACAGGGAAAAGACCACCCTCATAGACAGGGGGTCAGACTGGACCGTAGGCCTTTATGTCCAAGGAGCCTGGTTGACCGAAGGGACTCCCAGAGGCCGTCGCAGGTTACCTCCACCCTCGTGGACTTGGTTGGGCGACCCTCGATGGACCCTCTCAAGCACCTCCACCGACTGACTGCTCCACCCAGACCGAGACCTCCACCGACTGACCAACAACCAACTCCCTTCACCTCTCGGCTTGGTTCTCTCCACGCTGCGTCCAGCGTGCCCTTTTATTCCCCCTCCTTCTTGCCCCGCCCTCCTTCCAGCTCCTGCGGGAAACTTCCAGAGGGGGGCGTTTCCTCGTGGGTCGGGGTTTTTCGTAGCAATCATCCTGGTAGCGCTTCTCTATTCTCCCTCCACTCGCCCTCCCCCGTCCCGAAGCGCGGGAAAGTAAGAGGAAAAATCCCATGCGTGGTGTTGGAGCTCCTTCTTCTTTCTCCATGGCAGAGACGGTTTTCGATGCGGAGAGGGTTGTAGCGTGGGTGTGGAGAAGATGATGTGGTTGTGGTTGTTGTAATGGTGGCGTGGTTGGCGTGGGTGGTGGTCGTGAGGGTGGTGTGGTTGGGTGCTTGTAAAAAAGGTGGTTTGTGGTTGGGTTCGTCCAAAATAACGTAGCAAAGAATAACGGCTAACTCAAAGATCACAGTCCTGATAACACGAATAATCCCATTAAACAACGGTGGGAAATCTAACTGAACACGGACTTATCGGCATAACTGAACTAAGGACCTTTATGGTGTTCTGCGAATTTCCACGGGCGTAACAATATTATTCAACATTCAATGAAGTATATGAGCCTTTCCACAGTAATGGTAACCATTGTTACATACATAGTCCACTTAAGTGTGTCCAGTTTATCTTTCAAATGAGGGGAATAAAAAGACTGACCCCTCCACTACTGGAATCCAACAGTAAGAAGATAATCTAACCCAGCACAATTTATTGATGGGGTGTTCTTCGCGTATAGCATAGGCTCTCGTAGTGATGATAATTATTAAACGACCTCTGACCTGCTCAAAGCCTTCTGTAACAAACGTGACTTTGTACCGCAATCGGAAAGCCAGATTTTTGTACAGCTTTTACGGCGATATGGACTTACCACTAATGTTATCCTTTGTTACACATTTGTCATTTAGGTTAAGTTATGTTATCACAAAAATAACAAGACCGTATTTTTAAAGGTTGTGCAGCTTGAGCATTTTGTTTCTTTCATGACGAATTGACCGATAGCATAACGATTGTTACTCTGTTTTCAACCCCCAGCATCACATTAAAGTATATTTTTGGCAAATTCAGGTGTTGGGATATCATAGTAAAGTCTTTTTACACATATGTATAATCTAAACCAGTCTCAATCAAAAACGTATGTGTTCATATAAAACTCTTGGTAATAATGTAGTTTTTAATATAACACTTAAGACAAAGATTTATTCCCATCACAGTGAATAAAATTTTATCTGCATGCTTTAATTTTAGGACAATAGCAATTTTGCTATAAATAGTATATATCTACATTTATATACACCTAAAAACATGTTAGTGGTATTTGATGGATACTTTAGGAATTCTGTGATAGCTCCTGAAGATAAGACCCTTAAATGTAGCATATTACTGTGGAACAGCCCATTATATATATAATATATATTATATATATATATATATATATATATATATTTATATCGATGATCAACTCTTAAGCGACTCTAAAAACGGTCATACAGTATGTAACATCTAAATTGATAGACCACTCGTTCTGACTCAAATGACAGCACCATCATGTCAATAAATGAGACACTGCTCTGTCATGGTGCTACGGAACTTGCTCTTGAAAAGTTCCAATGCAGAGAATGAGTGCTTAAGACAGTGATCTTCACTATTTTTTAGAAGGGGGCCACGTTTTGCCGATGAGACATCAGTGTGAGAGCTGCCACACCACCTGCAGGACTCCAAAATGACTGCTATTCGGCCCCGCCTCCACATCCTTTTTTAAATTGTTTTGGTTACTGGGCTGCAAGCATAATTGTTTGCATGCTGCCATCGACTGATTGAGTGATGTTACTTTTACACTTCGCATTGGAACACTCATTTGAAACCATTCGGGGAATTTCATAGCATTTATGGTAGATTATGATGGGGTGTTTTCACATTTATGTATTATCGGCCACACGTCAAGGGCCGCACTTTAGGCCACCAGGGGCCGCCAGTGGCTCGTGGGCCGCACAATGAAGAACAGGGGCTTCAGATAATAAGATGTGACTGCAGTCAGAAACATGTGATAATAAGAAATCTAGTCTGGATACATCGTTGTCAGCCCCTCTTTTCACACATACAAGTAAATCTGATGAATTACCTTTGATACGAGAGGCTGGATAACTTCAGTTTGTGTTCAGAAACCAGGTCAGAGTTGATGTCACCTATTTTAAATGTGACTAATTCTTGCAATTCAAGGATTGTATCTGTATTTGAAGATGCTGAACAATTGGTGGACAAAAACTGTTCAACAATACTATGTCTATTGGATAATGTATTTTTTTAATAGAATATCTAGAGGTGACTTTTAAGCATGGTATTGCACTTCTGAAGTTTAATTGGCCATCTGTTTATTATATGCAGTGATTATTGAAATTGATTCCAAAGAAAATGTTAATGCGAAACTGAAATTGAAGGTGTCTGTGATATTAGCAATTTCCAAAACACAAATTTAAATGAAAAGATTTGTGTGTGGGTGTGGGTATTACAGTGGGCTGGACAACACCCCTGATCCCACCCCTCCCCTCCCAGGCCCCAATATGGTACTGTATATGACGGGACTCCAATTTAGTATTTAATTATAACTCCAATCTCTGTATAGACACTCACGCAGTTGATTACTCTGGTTTGCTGCAGGGAACCAGTTTATCTCAACACTCCTCTAATGATAGCGGCTCGTGCAGGCCATGAGCGCCTTGTGCAGCAGTTATTGCTACAGGTAAGAGTAGCCACGGCTCACAGGTGCAAGGTTTTATTGTCTGAACTATTTAATTCTGCTTGGGGCACAAATTGGTGAGTCCACAATGTTTAAGGCTACACATTCAGCACTGAGGTGTGGGTTTTACATATTGCCTTAGAATGTAAGCACCAAATTCGGGAATTGTGGATGCATGTGCACGGAGTACAGCTTTCTGGCTGTAATTTTAAGATCCACTTTTTAGTGAATCCCTGTTTTGTGGGTAGGGTGCAATTATGAATGAGAGGAACACAGAAGGAGACACAGCGCTAATGATGGCAAAAGCAGCTGGACATTTATCAGTGATAAAGTTGCTGGAACAGATGAATAGCAGCCAAGAGCCAGGTAAGAAATGCCAAACAGAGTAGGGAATGGTCTGCAGAGTTGGACGAGCGAGGAATTGTTTTTCAATTGGAAGCACCTGTATGTCAAAGCCTGATGCTGGCTTAATGGTTAAGGCTGGCTGAAGATCTTAGGGTATTGAGTACAAGCCCTTGTGAGGCTGTTGAATTAACACTATGCAGGTTAACTCAACCTGTTATCCCTCCTTCTGGGGTCGGCAAAATGAGTACCAGCTTGCTGGTAGCAGGGAGCATTGCATCAGCAGCTCAGCACACCCTCAGAATATGATGTAGCCAAGCAGCCACAGCTGCATATGAATAAATTAATTAATAACCTGCATGTCTTATCCCTGTAAATATCATGTTCCCATTGGTAAAATCTTTGACCCTCTTCCACCAAAATTGATGCAAAAACTGATAAGTTGATAAAGCTGTAAATGAAAATGTAGAATTTTTTTTTTTAACGAACGACGTTGCATTCTTAGTCAAATGATACATTTTCCAAATAAAACTATGTTGTGCCTTCACTTCCAAAGCTTCAGACAGTTCACGGAGAAGGACTGTAACAGCGATAATGGTGGAAATTCTTGCACGAACCGTGCTGTGAGCATTCATGATGGGCCACGTGCTATTGCCAACCTTTCAGCTGCAACCAACACAGCTTGTGGTAGGTATCCATACATCATAGCTCATTCACTCATAATAATATGCATTTGGAATCTATTATCATCTGTTGGAACATGCCATCCATCCATCTTACTGTGTGTTTTGAAATAAACTCAAAAGTGAGTGACTTTCGATAAACACTAACATTTTGGCAGTTTATTTTAATTTTTTCCTTTGCTTATATTTCGGTTACATGGTTTTGGAGCTTCATGTATGTGTGTGAGTTTCTTGTGTCGAGAGCAAACCAATAGTAACACGTTAATTTTTTTTGTCTAAAATATCTTAAACTAGAAGGGCACTCGGGAGAGCGCATACCTCCGCCAGCAATGCCTGATCCATGAGAACATATCGGGCCCAATACATTTTTCAGATATCGTGCTATATATCGTTTTTGGCCCTATCTCTCAATGGTGAAGAATCACTTTAAAAATTAAATAATTCTCGTATCCAGATTCAGATTCAGATCTTCACCATAATCAAATTAATTTGTTCTTGCCAAACACCCAATGTGTCCTCAGGTTCGCCTGAATCCGTACACAACTTTTTGAGATATCATGTTATATTGTTGTGGGGCCGAGTTTCGGTGGCGAGCACGACCGCTAGATGGAGCAGTAGAGTCGGCTCCACCGAACACCCGGAATTTATAGGTCGTCACCCCGGATAACTCCGGAGCACGGGTCCTTTATCGGACCGAAGATCGCCAATAGGTCCACACGTGGGATAGGGTCGATTGCCAATTTCAATTTACCTAAATACCCACGCATCCAAACTACCGGGGAAATTCACCCTCGGCAGGATCTGCGCGATCCGGGCCGTTACCGAGCCGGATCCGAGCCGTACCCCGAGAGGAGAGTACTAGAATTCTGCCGGGCCGATTGCAGGATTACGGCAACAATGAAGCCTCCTAGTTCCTGTTCACAGCGTGGCAAACCAATGATAGAAACACAGAAACGAGCTGCTACATTCAACAAAAGGGTATTTCTTTACAATAGGCAGGGAGGGGAACACAGAAGGAGCAGAGTATCCGACTATAAGAAATGCAGTCAATGTACAAGCAAAAGCACTTATACAGTTGCTACTTTAAGACGGGCCCACACACAGACACACACACACACACCACACACACAGAAATGGACCCGTCGGATCTTTATTGAAGGCCTCCAGCTCGAGGACAGGTGAGGTAGAGACCAGAGCCTGTGCTTGACCTGTCCACCTCGTGTGGTCTTCGACGATCCGGCTCGGTGGACTCGAACCCGCAACACTATGCCGCTCCAAGCACCAGGTACCGCGCTCTCCACCCATCATGCACCAATCGACCAAGGCCAAGAGAAGATCAGAGGCGACGATGATCCAGCTCGGTGGGACTCGAACCCGCAACACGATGATGATGACGACCACGACCCTGACTACCACGACCATGACCACGACCCTTTGAATCGTTACTAAAAGCTCTCAGTCTGGCGTCCTTATATTCCTTTTTCCTCCAGGGTGAGCAAATCGCCGTCTGAGGCGCTCTCCACCCTCATTGGACGGGGCGTCGTGGGAAAGTCGCTCTCTGTAGCCATCTCAATCCATTGGCCGGGGTGCCGTGGGAAAGGTCGCTCTCTGTGGCAATCTCAATCCCATTGGCCGTGGTGCCGTGGGAAAGGTCGCTCTCTGTGGCAATCTCATCCCATTGCCGGGGTGCCGTGGGAAAGGTCGCTCTCTGTGGCAACCTCAATCCCATTGGCCGGGGTGCCGTGGGAAAGGTCGCTCTCTGTGGCAATCTCAATCCCATTGGCTGGGGTGCCATGGAAAGTCGCTCTCTGTGGCCTGATTGGACAAGGGCACGCCCTGCCTTCCTGGGTGGAGTCCCGGTCTGAAGCGATGGAAATCTCCGCCCACGTATGTGGCCAAATGCACGTGGGCTATGGCGTCGGTGTGTGAAGTGAAGTGAAGGAGGTTTGTTGTAAACGAATCTCCGCAGCGCACACATGTAATCCCCGTTAGACACAGGTAGGGGCCCTAACTATAAACACACACTTACCGATATAACTGTTCTATAAGGACCTGAAGGTTGAGTGCAGTAAGCTTCCAAATTCGTAACAATATTCAGTTTGGCCCTATTTCTCATTGGTGAGAATCTCTTAAAAAATTATCAGATCCGGTCCAGATTTGGATCTTCACCAACATTGAATCAATCCTTCCTTGTCTCACACACCTAACATGTCCACTAAGTTTCGTCCGAATCTGTCCACAACTTTTTGAGATATCGTGCTATATATCATTTTGGCCCCATCTCTCAATGGTGAAGAATCACTTAAAAATTCTAGTAGTTGGATCAAGATCTTCACCAAAATGTAATTCGTTCGTCCTTGTCACACACCCAACCTGTCCACAAAATTTCATCCGAATCTGTCGACAACTTTTTGAGATATCTGCACACAAACAAACCAACAGACAGAAAGGGTGAAAACATAACCTCCTTCACCTTCGATGGTGGAGGTAAAAAGGGCCACCACATAATTGACCATTTACCCTATATTTGCAGGATTATCATGATGCAGGTATGTTATTAGTTCCCTTCAGTTTCACCGGAGGGACTATATGTTTGCTCTCCATCTGTTCGTCCGTCTGTCCCGCCTGTTGGTTTTTCTGACCTTTTTTCCATACTCTTCAACATATTGTCGTATTCACGGCTATTAGGCTATATCCCACTCCTGACCCAGTTGTTGTGTTCAGTGGGTTAGGTTATATCCCACTTCCGACAGTTGTCGTGAACGGGCAGCTAACCTGGATGGATAGCCGAATAGTTTACTTGGAGGCAAACAACCAAGATCCTTGGAGATTATGGCATGCGTGGGATGGAGGGCGGCAAGGCGCGTACCAGATGGAAGGTGTTTACCATAACGGAAGCACACAGGTTTTTCTTCGAACCCACAATGAATAGACAAACACAGTAAATTTAACAAATTGAAGGTTTAATAAACATAAATCAATGAGTAACAATGGAAATAAATCAACGCACGATAATGAAAATAAATCAAACCGTTAATGAAACGTGAAGTAAACTAAAGCCTAATTTGAGACGTCTCCACTTGGGTACAAAAACAGATAGGGGGAAAGATAAAAAATAAAAGAAAATCCTCCCTTTATTCTGGCACTTCGCTGTGTGTCCAGAGATGATCTTTTAGGAGCCTGGCGATCAAACTGCATGGGAAACTGCACCCAAAATGGCACCAAGTCGCTCTCTGTGCGGGAACTGTACGTGAGGTAATTCACATGGATGGCCTCCAATGCCAGGAACCATCGTACAGTCTCTTCTCACGATCGAGATTGCCGACGCCGCTCCTCTCTCAACACCAGGCCTGCTCACCGCAAAGGGCGCCGCCTTTCTCCTTTAACATACAACAGGACGATTGCTGAGGCTATCGCTGAGACGCGTGCTCCTCTTCTCCTCAAACGTACAAACTTCATGACCCTGCTGGTCAAACAATGGCGAGCATCCTATTTCAGCACACGAGCAAATTCACACAACACGACAACGAGAATTGGGCAGCTTTCTCGTCGTGTCGAGGAGAGCAAGAAAAACAGGACCCTCTGTCTCAACCGCATTCCGCCTACGAACTCGCTGTCCTCTCTGACGTCATGCCTGACCAATAGTCAGCCTTGGGGGTATGGCCTACCGGTACGAAGCCGGGAAGGCGGGGTTTCTGCCTGCTCGGAAATGTTCGGCTCTGTTGTTGTTTTTGAAGAACATGGTTCCTTTTCTTTATAACTGGCTTTGTAAATGCAAAAACATAGGAAAAGGTCACGGGGCAATCACATTCTGGGAGAAACTAGCCTTAAACCCTTCGTAGTTAACACAGCACCACCCCCGTGTGGTGACACGTAACACTTCAGCTGACAGTTTTCCCTATTTAGTTTACATTGAGATATCTCCTGCCCATCCACGGACCATGCTACACTATACAATCCTATCTTTACTATGAAATTCCTCCATCTACCCCACAAACATAACAATATTCAACTGAAACATGGTGCATGGCTTTATGATGATAAGTAACAGAATAAGTTCAAGTTTCAGGGCATTTCGGCAATTTTTCACACAGTTCTGCCCTTTTTAAACTTGGAAAACATCACATATGATACATGGGTCAGTGTTCAGCTGCCCTGACTCCACCCCACTGCTTTACACCCATTGGCTAGATAGGTGGCCTGACTCCACCTCAATAAAATCATGCGCCACCAGTATCCATCGGCAGACCTCAGGCCTGGGTGGTGTTAGTCCTTGGCCCAGTGCTATTGGAATGATCCCAGGTATAAAACCACGATGTATTATATATGCACATAAGCCACATGCATGTTTTTTTGCTTCATGTATGTACATCAGGTTATTTTAACTATGAAATAGGCAAAGCTTAGAAAGGAACGAAACACAGTGGGTTAAAGAGGTTCTTCTTCTTCATTTTTGTTCTGGTATTGGCTCGAGCGTGCGTAAAAGCAAACAAATTTTTATCTCCAGTTTGTTATGCTGGTTGTCTTTATTAGTTTCTATTCTACAAAAGACATCAGTGAATGAACATTGCTTTTCCTTTTATTTTGCTGAATAGACCCAAATACAGTGGGTTATCGGGCTGCTTCTTTTTCTTCTTCTTCTTCATTTTAATATTGGTATCGGCTCAAGCATGTGTTAAACGCATACAAATTTTTATCGCCCGAGCATTCATTGGGACCAGTAGGGGACATGTATTGCAAAGCAATTTTCACTCTTGTTATATGTTTGTGGGGTAGAGGGCAGTCGTTGGTTTAAAGCCATAAATGCTGTTTGTATGGCCATTTTTAGAACTTGAAGGTTTTAAGTGCATGTGTCAGGGGTAAGCAATCTTCATTCAAGCTTTCTGTGAGGGGATGGGCATTGTCTGATTTGGAATAACTCTGTGTAAGATGTCTTTAAAGGGAGAGTTTCCCATAAAAGTGCGTGCTCGCCTTTCACTCGAGCTCTTGCCACTAGGATTTATCTTGCTCCTGCACCTGCTCTCTTTGTTTCTGGATCTCCTCCTGCACATGCATTGCTCTCCCGGCATACTGGTCATTGCTGGTGGGTGTTGGCAAGCTGTGTTTCGCCTTCACCAGAACTCCACTTCACGCTCTGCCCTGCAATGCTCGGGACAACTTAACACGCTCTTCTGCCTGTGTCCTGTCGCACTCTGTGATTCATCCTTTGCATCTCTATCCTTTTGTCTGATTTGTTGTGAATGACTGTTGTGTATGTGGACCCATAGGGGGTAGTCTTTGCTGTGTAGTTTATTGTCTTGTTCAATAATTGTGTCTTCATTCTATTGGGATTCAATTCTGTGTCCTCATGTGTATTAATATATAATTTTTTTCATTAAGAGATAGTGTGCATATCATGCTCCCACCATTTTGCCACGCTGATGTTTGGGATCTTTTGGCATCAATGTTGTGCTAAATTGTTAACAATTGTAAATTATAACCTGCCAGATATTAGACCCCACTGGACTACGTGCCAACTGCTCGGACGTCGGTCTATGTAAAACCTTAATAGCTCAGCTATTCTTAGAGCCATCCTCCAATGTGCTCAGAAACCACTTTGATTGTGGTTGAGCTTATCAAGAGGTTGCCATCCACACACCATTATATAAATACAACAACCATGCAATTATGAATTGAGGAAGTTTTACTTACTGCCTTTGCATCATGAAATTATGAGAGGGATCCAGAGAATAATTTCATTTCTATTCTACTCCAAAACAACAATTGTTTTAGATAGACATGGATACATAGACATAAACATGCTGTGAGAGACCAGTATGCTCATGCAACCATATCCATGTATGAGTTTTTTGCAGGAAGAGTGGACAGCTTTCAGAGCGAAAGACAAAAGGAAGGATTTCAGGTGTGCAAGTTTAATAGTAAATTGAATGTATTTTAAATAGTCGATTAACAGATCAGACAAATTACACATACGATTAATAGAGGCATAAAGGAGTTGATGAATGACATTTTCATGTGTTTTTGCATTTCCATAAACGTTATTATTAGTTTGTATTTATGTGTTATGATAACTGCATGTGTTTCTTTGGTAATATTCCTTTTGTAGAATACAATTAACATAACTTATTTCTGGCTCACATTGTGCTGGCCTCAGGCTCAAACATCAAGTCTCTCAGCCTTCCTTGCCTCCGTGGGCTGCGAGCATTACTTGACCCTGCTGGAGGGGCAAGATATCGATCTACAGGTTCTGCTCACCCTGACTGAAAATGACCTCAAGGAAATCGGCCTTAAGTGAGACAGGGTTCACAGATAATGCAAACTAATGATTTTTTCAGAGGGTAAATCTTTATCAGGGTCAGTCGTCACTGGTTACGGGTTTAATTATCAGCAAAGTTGTATCTGACTTGAATGCTATTCCGAATGCATTGCCATCAAGTGTCATGGAGTTTGTCATTTTTTAGAGGGTCACCAAGTTCCATTAAGCTCACTATCCATTAAGCTACTTTGCTTCTGGTCTCGTGAGACTTCATAGAGAAGAGGGGCATTTTGTGGCTCCGTTATTTTTGATTGTTTTTAAAACGGTTCATCAGTTGTGGACTGAAGTGTTGAGGATGAGTTAAATATTTAGGATTAGATGAGCCTTTGTTGCAGAATAGTGGGCATTCGGATTGTTTAAGGGGCACATCGTTGAGGCCAAGCCTCGTGAAGGCTTTGACCCGTAAACTACTGAATGCCATACAGTCTGGTTGTCACGTGTTTTAACTGTTAATTACCTCCACCACCGAAGGTGGGCGGAGGTTATATTTTAATATCTGTCTTTGTTTGTTTGTGTGCAGGATATCTCAAAAAGTTGTGGACGGATTCAGATGAAATTTGGTGGTAGGTTGGGTGTATGACAAGGCCAAATCGATTAGATTTTGGTTGAAGATCTGAATCCGGATCCGGATCTGAGAATGTTTTCATTTTTTAGTAATTATTCACCATGAGAGATGGGGCCAAAATGATATTTTAGTTTCAAGGTATTCAAAAAATGATATTCAAAAAAAAGGCCAGATAGCATGATGTTTCAAAAAGTTGGTCAAGTTATGATAACTCGGTGGATGAGTTGGTTAGGTGACGAAAACAAGCCATTTAGATTTTGGTTGAGGTCCGTAGCATTTTGGACTGAGGTTAGACAAGTTGTCTGGTTGAGTGGGTAGACAGAGAAAAATAAAATATGCTTGTTGGAAAGTGATCCAGAGCACAGCAAGGCAAAATGGGAAGGTAACCAACTGCAGGAGGATGTCAACAGATGTAGTTTGCACCAGATATGGATGGCAGTTTGCTCACAAGGAGCTCCTCCACCCTTTGTCAGGTTTTGTATTTAATCCTGCTGGGTGTCCATGTCCATACACCCTCCACGCCTGGGGGACCTGTTGGGTGGAGCCGGTTTAGTCACCGACACTCAACCATGAACAGATTAGTGCAGGTTTTACATGATAACCAGTGGTTCACACTGTATTTTTTCAGAATGTCCGTTCCAGACAAGACACTTGCAAGCCGCTCTTTTTATTTATTTATTTTTTTGTTCCGGGTGCTCCTGAACCTCCTCTTCTTCCTCCTTTCTCATGCATTCTCCTTAGATCGATTTTTTTTTCTTATCTTTAAAGTTACAAACTTTACAACATAATTTATAAACTTAATTTTGTACACTTAAATTTTGAAATCACAGTATATCAATTATCAGAATTATCACGGAATAATCGTACCTACACTAGCTGAGAAAATATCCTCCATCTTCTTTGCTCACTTTTTTTGCTCACTTTGCTTTATACTGCACACGAGTACCCACGTACCAGTTATGTAAACCCCTCATGATAACTGTAGCAAGTCACAAATCTGATCTGTCCTGACCTGACAATCAAGGTTGGGTACCACTGTATCAGCTGGGCTGCTTTGTAGCATTTATTAGCGTGGCACAACGCAGGCTCCCATCCTCAAGTGATCCCCTAACCTCAGCCTCCGAGTAGCCAGATTACAGGCGCACGCCACTACGCCAATTTATGCTTTCTGACCATAAACCTATACTGTCACCAACTAACCAGCTTTGAACATGTTATTGTGCACGTGCACATAACGTCTTTCTTCTGCGCTCACGATATCCAGGCCAAAAACAACCACAAGTTTTTACAATGTTATGCTATGTCAGTCGTGGTGCTGAGCTGTGACTTTAAAGTGGACAAATCAAGTTTACACTATTTCTTTACATGCATAAATGATTATATACTGGTTCAAACCCACCTTCCCAAAGTGATATAATTAAAGTTTAAAGCCTTACACCAGTAAGACTCGTAGTAATTCATGTAAAAAGACACAAACTAGGACAACTCCAGTTTAGATACAGTGTAAAGTGCTAGTTTAAATGGCGTGTAAAAACATGCCATCTGCTTTTGCAATCTATTTCCTTAATATACATTTTACTTAACACACTATCCAAATAATGTTGTGACAATGGGCCAAATAGCCTTGTCATGTTTTCCTACACAGTATATTTTTGCTTCATCTTATTGTGGTCACGTCGTCTGACTGTGACCTGTAGGTGGTCGCGACCTCTGAGCGCACAACAGTATATACATTTTGCTCTTTTTTTTTCTTTTCTTTTTCTTCTCATTCTTCCTGGATAAAACTGCATGATGGCCTGGCTCTGTTTATGATGCAGACTTTTTGGGCCACGAAGAAGACTGGTAGTAGCTATCGCACGATGGCACAGTTTGGCTCCATTACCTCGAAGTGACTTTGAACAGGCCTACGCAGACCGACTAGAGGCTGAACTTCAAGAGATGGCAATAGAGCTGCAGAAGGTACCATACACTACTTTTCTCATGGAGCATCTCACCTCGTACCATTTTCTTCCCTGTGTTTGCTACTCACCTCATATGTACTTGCTTCATCACAAACAGTCATGTAATGAGGTTGACTGGAGATGAGTTGGGATTCTCAGGAACGGAATTATTTCTGGTTAGAATTCTTTAAAGGAAGGATGGGTCCTAAGAGGCATAGTTTTGCTCTTAAAGAGCCAATTTTAATGAATTTGAATTTTGGTTGATGTGTATTACACAGAGGGGTGTTGAAGTGGAGGAGTTGGAAGAGAGTGTGCGTGGAGAGCGTACCTTGAGGAGTGTGCTTGAGGAGGCCCTGGCTGAGAAAGAAGCAAATCGTGCAGAGATGATTGCAGCAACTCGCTCTATTCTGGATATCTGCAATGACGCTACAAATGCTCTACAGTGTGTTCGGTAATCACTTTTGCTGCTGTTGCAGTAACACATGTTGCAGGGCCTCGGGTGTTCGTGTGGAACATATTTCAAAACTCAGACTGATGACACATTGCTCATCGCATTAATTATGAATTATACAGAGTTTATGTTTTATGTTCTGTTTCATTGGATAAAATGAGATCTTCAATGGTATAAAAGACTTCTCTTAATTCGCTGTAGCAGAAAATGTGAAGGTTAGTTTCAGGGGAATGCTTTCATCTTTTACAAAACTAAATTGCACGGATCTGTGTGGCCTGTCAGAATGCAAGTCAAAAGCCATTTCTGTTGAGTATGGTCATGACATATTCTGATTTGGATGATAATTTGATCATAAATCTGAGGGAAAGCACTTGGTTATAGTTGTGAGTAAATGTGACATAATGTCTCCCCAGCACGACGCAAGATTACACCAAATCTTAACAATCAATGGGACCGGGGAGACAAACCCAAGAGGAGTGATCATGTTGGGTCCAATCTGTATTTGCATCATACATGGCAATTATGAAATAAAATGTCATGCATTTTTATATGTGACATGACATTTTCACATACTTCCAGTCCCATCCTGCCTGAAAAGCATAATGGCTGAACACATAACTTCCATCCATCCATTGGGACCATACTCTGTGCAGAGTGTTGGTGCTGCCGAAGCAGTCTCCTTGGCTATTGGACACAATCCTGGACGGGTCGCCACTCCGACACAGTATACCAGTGTGTTGGCACTCATTTTGCTGACCTCGGAAGGATGACAGGCAGTCAACCCCACCTGGTATTAATTCAACAGCCGAGCAAGATTTGAACTCAGAATCCTGGATCCCAAGCCCACCACCCTATCCATTAAGCTAACACCAGGCATGAACACATAACTTGCTCTCTGGTAAAGCTTGAACAGACTCGGGAGCATTCTCCATTTTGTTTTCCCCTTCTCCAAATTGTCTACTGCACTGCTACTACTACTACTACTACTACTACTACTACTACTACTGGTACAACTACCACCATGGCATCAAGTAATGCCACATTATTGTGGGGTTGGCCGCATGAGTTTTTCCTCTCCACACGCTTCTATCCTGAGCATTATCTCTCTGCCCCCATGCCTTCCGCATGTTCCTCTCCACCACTTCCTTCCATCTCAATTTTGGTCTGCTGATTCTCCTCCTACTAACTGCATCCATGTCAAAAACTTGCCTGACAACATGTTGCTCCTCCCGCCTGAGCACATGCCCCAACCCACAAATTTTCTAGCTATTGAATTAGTGCAATGACATGACTTGGTAAGTCCTACTCAGGCTCTGGCTACCTGAGCAGGTAATTCTTGCCACTCAGCTACCTGCCTATGGCCATTTGTAGTGGGTGTAAATGCAACTTCTCAGCTGCCCTCCCCAGTCCCGTTGGCTGTTAAGATGTGGTGTAAACAGGTCTCCAGATGACTGCTTGTTCAATGGATGACTGTCTCGCAGAAATGCCTTCAAGCTGCACTGTTGTGTACAAGAACCGAAATGGTGGCTTCTGGTGTATAATTCCTCGCATATAAGATCCGTCGCTTCGCTGATGGGAATACCAATCTTTGCGTTATTGCTAAAAATATATATAAAAAACTGTTGTTAATGGGAAAAAATATAATGAGGTGGTGTAAAGATACCAGCATAGCTATACACTCAGCGAGCGAGGATGGGGAGAGTGTTAATGGGATATTCATCACAGCCTTTTTAGATTCTGAATTGCAAATAATATACAACAGCACACAAAGAGGAAGATCAAAACCTAAACATTTTCTCGCCCTACCCACCCCTCTCTTCTTTCTATTGCTCAAACTGTCTGGGGTTCATCTTAGGCACAGGCCGTATCAGGAAAAAAACTCTTCTCGTCTACGTGTGCTCTCTGATTCCTCGTATCTCGAGCACTGGTTTATACTTTATATATATATTATAATATATATATTTATATATATTATATATATATATATATATCTGCATATACAGTGGGGAGACCAAGTATTTGATACACTGCCGATTTTCAGGTTTCCCACTTACAAAGCACGTAGAGGTCTGTTTTTATCATAGGTACCATTCAACTGGTAAGGGAATGTAAAACAAAAATCCTGAAAATTACATTGTATGATTTTTAAATAATTAATTTGCATTTTATTGCATGAAATAAGTATTTGATACATCAGAAAAACAGAACTTAATATTTGGTTCAGAAACCTTTGTTTGCAATTACAGAGATCAGAGTTTCCTGTAGTTCTTAACCAGGTTTGCACAGACTGCAGCAGGGATTTTGGCCCACTCCTCCATACAGATCTTCTCCAGATCCTTCAGGTTTCGGGGCTGTCCTGGGCAACACAGACTTTCAGCTCCCTCTAAAGATTTTCTATTTGGTTCAGGTCTGGAGACTGGCAGGCCACTCCAGGACCTTGAGATGCTTCTTCGGAGCCACTCCTTAGTTGCCCTGGCTGTGTGTTTCGGGTCGTTGTCATTCTGGAAGACCCAGCCACGCCCCATCTTCAATGCTCTTGTTGAGGAAGGAGTTGTTGGCCAAGATCTCGCGATACATAGCCCCATCCATCTCCCCTCAACGGTGCAGTCATCCTGCTCCCTTTGCAGAAAAGCATCCCAAAGAATGATGTTTCCACCTCCATGCTTCACGGTTGGGTGGTGTTCTTGGGGTTTACTCATCCTTCTTCTTCCTCCAAACACGGTGAGTGGAGTTTAAACCAAAAAGCTCTATTTTGGTCTCATCAAGACCACATGACCTCTCCATTCCTCCTCTGGATCATCCAGATGGTCATTGGCAAACTTCAGATGGGCCTGGACATGCGCTGGCTTGAGCAGAGGGACATTGCGTGCGCTGCAGGATTTTAATCCATGACGAGTGTGTTACTTATGGTTTTCTTTGATACTGTGTCCAGCTCTCTTCAGGTCATTGACCAGGTCCTGCCGTGTAGTTCTGGGCTGATCCCTCACCTTTCTCATGATCATTGAGGCTCCACGAGTGAGATCATGCATGGAGCCCAGACCGAGGGAGATTGACTGTTATCTTGAACTTCTTCCATTTTCTAATAATTGCGCCAACAGTTGTTGCCTTCTCACCAAGCTGCTTGCCTATTGTCCTGTAGCCCATCCCAGCCTGTGCAAGTCTACAATTTTGTCCCTGATGTCCTTAGACAGCTCTCTGGCTTGCCCATGTGGAGAGGTTGGAGTCTGATTGAGTGTGACAGCTGTCTTTTATGCAGATAACGAGTTCAAACAGGTGCAGTTAATACAGGTATGAGTGGAGAATGGGAGGGCTTCTTAAAGACAAAACTAACAGGTTGTGAGAGCCGGAATTCTTACTGGTTGGTAGGTGATCAAATACTTATTTCATGCAATAAAATGCAAATTAATTATTTAAAAATCATACAATGTGATTTTCAGGATTTTTGTTTTACATTCCGTTTTCACAGTTGAAGTGTACCTATGATAAAAATTACAGACCTCTACGTGCTTTGTAAGTGGGAAAACCTGCAAAATCGGCAGTGTATCAAATACTTGTTCTCCCCACTGTAGCTGCGATGGTTAATCCATGGTGCAAGAACAAAAAAGGATTTCTGCGAGACCCTGCCTGATAATAGGGGCATGACATGACATAGCATGACAAGAAAAGCCCTGCACAGATGATGAAGATCTCCTTACCATATTGGTATCACATTTTGATGCAGGGATAACCAGCATCGCAAGTTGGCATTTGCCGTTTTGCCACGTGTGCCCATGTAGCTACGGTCATTGGTTTCATTGAGATCTGTTAATCCGTTCTCAAGTTATAGCATGACAAACAGAGACAGACAGATACGGCTCCTTTTATAATATGGATTCATAAGATTGTGAAAGATCACAGTTTTTGACTGAGGAGGGTGATAAACTTTTCAATATTCCTCATGACGAGTAGCAACACAGTTCTATGACAATGCTGTGTCATGAAAAACTCCATGCAACATTTTTGTCAACAAAGTCTCGACTCAAAGAAGTGAAGTGACAGTGAGTAGAATATAATGCACTGACACTGGGTTAGTGGGACAACATGAAGAAACAGCAAGGGGATGTTCTCTACTGATGGATCTGGGTGACCTCTTGAGGATATGGGGGCTCCCCAGTTAGGCAAGCACGTGTCAGGGGGTCAGCCATGTAGATGGATTTGGTAAAGAGGGAGCGGTTTTAATATGCATGGTGGAGGTGAGTGCATTGACCTAATGCCAGAGGCCGAGAGAGTGGGTCTCACAAGAGGGGCTCCCTGAGTAATCACATCAAAGAAATGCATCGCTCAAATGTCAAATCTACCTCGTGTGATGATGCTCAAACCAACACTGACAGTGACACCAAGGGGTATAAGCCTGAAGAACCTAAAGAAGAGGAAGAAAAAGTTCTGTTTGGGATGTGAAATCTACGTTATGGATGTGTACTCCTGTGGAGTCATGTGTGCCCTGTACACATTTTCCCCTGCTGAGGCCTCAACCTCCACTCTTCCAGTACTCTTTATTTGCCCCTGTGCTCCCGTTTTTGTTTTAAACTAGTGCATGCCCGTACGTGCGTGGCCGTACATGCAAAAAAAAAAACTTTCAACGCGTACCAGAAACAACGACCACACAGGCCGTTGTCCTTCACTCTCGTTGCCTGTACATGCGTGGCCGTACGTGCAAAAAAAAAAACTTTCAAACAACCACACAGGCTGTTCATTCGCAATTGAACGACGACTGGATTGGGGCATTGTTTAAGAAAATCAGAAAGAAATCAGGAAAGTACAGAAATCGAGAGAAAGAAAGAATACGTAAGTTGATAAATCGAGAAAATTCGAGAAAGAATACAGTAAGTCGTCACTGTCTGGAAGTTCGCATATCTCAGTTACCATTATTCGCAATTAGTTTTAATGGCCAATTATTCAATTAGCGCCAACATATTTTGCCTTTTCGCAATGTCATCGCAAGAGAAAAACACAGAGAAGAGAAGAGAAAAAAAAAAGAAAAAAAAAGTACGTGCAAAAAAAAAACAAAAAAACTTTCAAACAAACCACACAGGCCGTCCTTCGCTCTCGTAAACGACGACTGGATTGGGGCATTGTGTTTATCTATAAATGCGCAAAGAAATCGAGAAATTATTAGAATACACTGTCATCACTATCCGGAAGTCCGTACATTGTAACCCGTAATGGGGAAACGCGGCTGAGGTTCTCTTCCCCA
>CM068952.1:27868463-27879498 GCA_035128595.1 Eptatretus atami | reverse complement strand
ACCCTGGTGTTTGATGTTTACTTCGTAGATCGACCGGCCTCACTTTTGTTGGTCGGTCGCTGCTCACACCCACACGCGCACCAACTGAGCTTCGCTTGCCAAAGCTACATCGCCGGAAGGTTCGAATGATCTCGATTTTGTGTTATATGTGCGGTGGTCAGACATCCACTTCTTAATGCGCACTCAGCTTTAGAACTCCTATCGCAGCCCATAGCACTCTGGGGCTTTGATAAGGTTCTTTACGAATTGTTTTCATCGGCTGTCTGGTCAGACATTCTGGCCGCTTTCTTCTCGTCCTCTCTGGCGCCTCTTTGCTTTTTGCTTCCTTCGCTTTTCTTTTTCCTCCTTCGTCTCTCTCCTCACGCTTTTCTCTCCTTTCACGCTTTTTCTTCTTCTTCGTTATTATCTGCCTCCTGTCTCCGTGGGTGCCTGTTCCGCCCCAACTCACCCCGCTTTGCTCCACACTGTCGCGGGCCATTTCTTTGGTACCATTGACAAACCGTTTGTTTGCTTTTGCTGCTCTCAAAATATGTAGTGGGCGTTCGGAGCTCACAAAAAGATTCCGCTGAGGTTTTTGTCAAGATTATGCATTGTGTGTGGTTGGCTTCAATGACTCGGATTAAGAATAATTTGTGTGTGTTATAATCGTTCTGTCATATAATGTAAATGAAGCTCCATAATCTTGAGGATTTGGTGGTATTACTACCCTCAGCCACACATGTAAATCCTATTCGACCATGGGATGGGCTAATCTGAACATGCATTTAAGGAAATAACTGTCTGAGGACCTGGAGTGTGGATGGCATTCATCAGACCGTCGATTCTGGAAATCTTAGTAACAATATATATATATACATATATACATATATACATATATAATATATATATATAATATATTTGCACTTTTTATGTTTTCAAAGATGCAAAACTTACAGAAATGGTCCACCAAGTTTGCATGCCTGATCGTGTACTTCATGTGCAGAAAGAGAAAACTCCAAAAGGGTAAGGAAAGAAAGAAGAGTTCAAATTGAAGACCTCCCCAACTGGATATAGACTCGTACCAAGATTGAAAATCGATGGAGTTGAGTGCAGAAGCTACAATCGAGTGACCTGAAAGGTGCGAACTTAGCCTCATGTCCAGATTGACCTGAACAAACCTTTTCACTGGACACATTAGCGTGTGGAATGAGATTTGGTGATGTTTAATCACAGAATAGGCGGAAGACTATCACCGTTGGACAGGAATCATGTGTTAAATGGCGTTCAGTGTAAACTATCTTCACACGCTCAAAATGTCATAAATTTTCTCCACTCTGTGTCGCAGTATGCTCACAGACCAAAAAGCACACGATCATCTATCGTTCTCAGAACGTATGTAGTGATCAGGAATGTAGTGAGTTGGGACAGTTTGCGAAACATCATTGTGATTGTGGATGAAACCTGTGAGGGAGGACCTCCTTCTCCAATCAAACAAACCAAAAGGCAGTCAGACAGTGTGAGGCATTCAGTCACCTCTCCTCACCATCATAAAATGTGTGCCATTTGTGTCGCATTAGCTTACGAAGATGATGGGTGGTAAAGTTTTTGCGATGCTCATGCGCTATCATTCTCACTCATTGCATTCAAAAATAGTGGACAAGTGTACTCTGTAAACAGTTACTGTTTGAGGTTGTTTGTTGTTGGGAAAGTTTTTGTCAGTTCATTGTCGAAGAATAACGTCGAGGAAATTGCAGTAGTTGGTTGTGCGCTTTCCACCGTTGAACTCAATGCGCCCAACACATTGCAGGCTCCTGAAATGCCAATAATTCTTCAAGGAGCAGTTCAATGGAAACGAATCCCACATTCCCACCATAATCATTAGTCTTGTAGCCAGTGAATTTTGGTTATTCCAAATGTGAAAGACCACCTGGTTTGGTTGTGAGCTCTCCTCATATCAGAGTTGGTAACAATGAATTTATCAGTGGATTCTGCATACCCCTAATAAAGATTTGCTCAGCTTTCATGATTATGGATTGGACTGGTGCAAAAGGTGCATCACACTCTCAGAACTGTGTTGTAAAAGTGCATAGTTTCGTGTCATTTTTCATACATGCTTGGTGGAAATAAAATGACGAGACCTTCATATTTGAACACCTCGTTAAAATGTATCTTTTCTTTTTGGACTTCTGATGGAGCATGCCATAGGGGCATGCTATGGGTGCTCAGTTTCATGGCAAAAACCTTCATCCATTAAATGACACTTAACGTGGGTTGACTCAGCCCGTCATCCTTTCGAGTCAGCAAAATGAGTGCAAGCTTACTGCGAAACAGGGGCGCTGCATCAGCGATATCGTCGTGCTCCCTAGTAATGATGTAACAGTTAGCCCATTAGGCTGCATACAAAGAATAATAATATAATAATAAATTGTTGAGGTAAATCTGTATACAAATAAATTTTAAAATTCTGTACATTCTGATACATTCTTTAAACTGCATTGCATGTTTAAAAGAAATTAACACCAGTAGTTGTTTTTTTTTAATAAACAACAGTTTATTTTCAGAACTGAACTGCAATGCTTATGATGGAGTTTCAGTATTTCAGGGTAAACAGTGCATCCATTAATATTTAAACAGCTATCCGAAGCCAGACATAAGGGATGTCTTCAGCTGACTGGAGACTGCGGAGAATGGTTGATTAAGATGGGGTGTGCAGCATTCAAAAGACCATGGTCAGATCAAACTAATGTAAGGACATCTGTACTGGAGGAACTAAAAGCTACATGCGATAGCGCCTATGTTTGATTGCATTTCAAGGACTGTTGCAAACTGAAGTCATTGCTGGTTTGTTTTGTAAATATTGCTGTTGATAGGTGTTGGTAATTTGTGAAAGTGCCATCCATATTCCATTCGCTCGTTAAGGAAATGCAGATACAAAAGGTTGCTGTCAGGTGGGTCTCACTATCATTTCACAGCCTAGCTGGTTGCATTAATACAAGAATACATAATGGAAAGTAGTTGTTGGAAAGTCTATACTCGCCTAACACAAGCCGTTTTTGCGATGATTGGCGTGTTTTCTGATGGCTGAAAAGAGGACCTTGTCCGAGAGGGGATTTGCCAATCTCAGACACTGTATACGAGCTTCAAGTGTTGGACAACAGACTATTAAACGACTCATCTTTCACCAACTGCAGATGGAAAGTTCTCGATTCCAGAATTGTGGTGTACATAGATGTTCCACACATTTGAAGTTTACTGAGGATTGTAAAAGTTTTCGATAAAATAAACATTTTTGCTCGAGTTCTTTATCATTGTGCTACCACTTAACTGTCATCCTCGTATGAAAAACAATTGGATGTACGTTATTTCTTTTTTAGTTTTTTAAAAATTCATTTATTTTTACAAATGGCTGAACCACTTCTATTGAACATGATGTTGCTTCACATGTATTTCTACTTTTGTAGAGCCAATTATATATGGAAGTAATATTTATTGTCATGCGAGTACCCTTAATACAGGATTTCTCCGAGCCGGGACCTTTTCGTCCCGAGAGATGGTTCAAACGATCTTTTTATGACACTGTGTTCAAATTATTACTCTACTTTACCGTTTCTCCAATGTCGGCCAAATTGAAGTCCAAAATTGTGTATTGGCACATACGACAAAAAGCAGATGCTTTAAATACGTTTTCTTACCTTTACAGAGTTTACTTTGAAAAACAAAGTACAGGGAAGATGGTGACAAGACCTATCATAAACGGAACAAACCACTTTATAGTCCAAGTCAAAGACAACAAATAGGTAAAGTCGGGAACACAAACGAACTAAGAGAAGGGAGAAATATGAAGCGCAAATCCTTAACCCATGGGCGCCAGAGAGCACACTCTGACAACTAAGACGATAATGCAGATGGGACTTCCTTTTTTGTCATACGATGCGCATTGGTGGACATAGACTCGAGCAGTCCGCTGTAAGAACGGGAGGAGCAAGTATGAGTAGGCCGGCTTAAGTGTACGGATGGTCCAAACAAAAAAACAGCTGTACCATGGGCCATGCTATGAGGAGCCTCAACCGCATTCCTCTGGTCCTTTCTCCAAACGAGGCCTCCTGGTCTGGCCACATCTTCTTCCTCAAAGTGTTTCTTTTGCAATACACTCGTGTGAATGTGTGGAGCTCTCCTGTCTGAAGTATTTTTCTCTCCAAAAGGCACGTGATACTGTTGTGGTGCGGGGGCGTCAGTGTGGGCGAGCTTGACGACCGCTAAGTGGGGTGGAGCAGGTAGAGTCTGGCTCCACGAACACCCTGAATCTAGATCGTGCTTCTCGAGAACTTCCGAAAAAGGTACTGGGTTCCCTTACTAGGACCATGGTCGCCAATATTTGACGGCGTGAGTAGGTCCACTTGTCTTAACTTCTAATTCTACCGAAGTACTCACGCCGCCAACTACCGGGGAACCACACCCTCGGCCGACTCTGTGCCAAATCCGATCGTTTGGTAACGGCTCGGATCCGGTGTAACCGCAGCGGAGTTACCAGAGCCGCCGGACAAATATTGGGGCACAATTTGCCGCTTCAATTTCCCAACACGCCACCGTGCTAGCCATATGAAAGACACAGAAACGAGCTGAAACATTCAACAAAAGGATATTTATTTACTAATAGGCAGGGAGGGGAACCACCGAAGAGCAGAGTTAAACCGACTATCGAGAAGAATGCAAATAATGTACAAGGCACTTAAACATTGTACTTATAGACTGGGCCCACAGACACACACGCACACACCCAAAGAAATTGATTGGCCACCGGCCTTTATCGGCCTCTTCAACGCTCGGGAGGAAGGCGAGCTGAGGGCAAGAGCTTACACTTGCACCTGCCCGCCTCGTGCGGTCTGGTCGAGCTGTCGTGTGGCGGGTGATTCTCAAACCCACCGCTCAACGCAGCACAGGGACGAGGGACATAATGACGGACGCCAGCCAGCAATGAGGCGGACGAGCGCGGGTGACGATGAGGCGACTGTGCTCAAGGCTGGAAAGCTCCACGGAGCATCGACCACCAGTGCGTGAGGCCTGACTCAGGACAGCCAGACAGAATGCCCCGATCACTATTCCTCTCAGAGGTGGGAGGCGTGATTTCTTGCTGTGGCTCCACTCGCCTCCTGATTGGACGGTTGTGTTCGCTTGCGATTCGCTGGCCCGTCCCTCATTGGACAGGCCCAGGAAGGCGGTAGCCTGACTCCCACCCTTCTGGGTGGATAGTCCCGATCTGTGGCGAGAGCCTCCTTGAATTGGGTGCTCGAAGGGCACGTCCCTTGCCGGCTTGCCCTCGTGGCGGGATGTCGGCTCTCTGATGCGAGGGGTCCCAACCCACGTCCGCAGCAAGAAACACGTGCATTTTATGTGCGTGGTGGTGCAGCGTAGTCGACGGTGCGCTGGTGTTGTTGTTTATAGTGTAAAAATCCTATTCGTAAAATAACTTCGCATGAGCATGCCTACACTTAATTCTCCATTCGACAATTAGGGGCTATTCCATGTTCAAGTGTACACACTCCTTCCCGAACTAATGTGCGTGTGTTCTCCCCACGGGATGGTCATTTATTCACTTGGGTGAAAAAACTCTCCAAAATACCAACTTTTAGACCTGCTGGGCCCATCGGGCCCATTTTAGGGGCCCCCCAATTATTTGGGTGCCCCGCTGCCCCACAATCTTCCAGAGGCCATATCATCTAGTCTTGTGGTAGTTGGTTCCGATTTGGCTGATCTTGGTTATCAAAATGCTCGTAAAAGCAGATCTTTGCGAATCGCGTAAAGTAAAAATCACTCCGAAATAGTAATTCAAAAAGTTATAGTTTTTGGGCGCCCTTTGACCTTGGGCCCCCGCTCCCCAGCCAAACCGATGTCCGATTTTTTTCGTGTGAGAATACCCTTCATATACTCAACACCTCAGCATAAATGAAAATGGGATCTCAATGGTTCAAGTGTGATGATGGTTTTATTGTTCGGGACTCGGGGTGGACACACAATACGCCACAATACATAGCACAATATTGAACACAAGATTCCAATACACTATAGCAGTGTATTGTACATAAATTTTCCACATGCACATGCAGACTGGTGAACGATACTAGTATGAGTAAGATTTCCTAGCATATTATAGTCAAGATTTTTGCCAACCAACTGTTTTATTTGACAGCTATGTTCTTTTTTACTGATGTGTAGTCGACTGTAACAGTTTTGGTTCTACGGAAAGAAGTAATCAGAAATGTCTAAAATGCAGTGATCTCAATGTCAGGAAAAAGAAACTACTTGCGGCCCGTTTGGATGAAAGAAAATTCACTTTCACATTCATCAGTGTCCTGAAAGGCTTCCATGATGCAGGCAAGCTACATTTCCATCATAGTGCACTGTGACATAACCTGAGAGTTCCCGTTAAAAGTGTGTGGGATTTTGAATATCTGACTCTATACGGTTGTTCCTCGCTAAGGCTGAATTCGCGTAATTGAAGAGCCTGTTCAGAAATAGGATGAAAGCATGTAGTTTTGGGTTCCACTAGGTTTTGGCCGTTTTTAACCTTTCTTCCAGATTTCGTTCTCCTCGTCATAATCGCCTCTTGATCCCGTAACCGAACTTCATTTCATTCAAACATTTTCAGCAAAGGTGAAAAATACTTTGGAGAAATAATTTGACTGTCGTAAGGTCTATGCAGGCTCTCGCGTGTTGCTTCTCGTTGACTGTACCTCCCACGCCATCTGAAGGCCCTTGCCATGACTTGTGGCAAAAAATGCATTCTGGCTTCAATACCAGACTGATTTGTGACGGACATAGGTTAAAGGCTTTGCAATTCTTATATTGTAGCACAACCGTTGAGAAATAGTAAGTTTCTTTACATTCCAAAGCTAGATTTCAAGTGTTCAATGAGCATTCTTTGGAAGAAGGTGGACTGAGACAACGTCATGGAGTATTGCATTCTGATATAATCGTGAACGAATCATGGTTTAATTTGCCATCGTCCGATTTGAAATAGTGAACCCAGGGGTGAATTGTCACTTGAGAGCAGTTCCAATGGAATCCTGGGCCGCATCCTGTACGACAAACGAATAGTTCTCTGAGAAGTTTCCAATAATGACAATTCTCCTTCACCGATTTCGTCTTTCTTATTTTCAGAAACTGAGATTGGGCCTTGGCAATGAAGTCGTGTCTCACTAATTTACGCGCGTTCACAGAATTGATTAATGAATTCTTCCAAAGCAGGACCCATGGAGCTCAGTTCAGATCTGTCGGTGGATGTCCACCGTTTAAACTGAATTACATCAATATCTTCTAGTTCATAAGCACTAGTAGCTCGGTTTTGAAGTCTTCAATTGATGGGCAACTTTCACAAGTTCTGAAATAACATGCCGGTGTGCTGGTTACAAACTATGCGTGCTATCACATGATAGCTAGGAAGTTCGGCTATCTGTGGCATTTGGAACCAAACATCATAGTTTCACATTTTGATGTACGTACATACACATACACTGTGTGTACCCTGAACCGGCCAGACACACTCGAGGGACCGACCATGGGAACTTCGCGAATCCAACTTTCAGCAGGGTTTCTCTTGATTTCTGAAACGTTCCTTGAGATTGTTTAGTACCAGGCGCTTTTGAATTTTGTCTTTTCCATGTTCATTCCTGACACCACACAGTCCTTTTTGCCAGCATTATTCGGCTGACTTCATCACTTCGGTAAAATTCGGTTACCGTGGATTTCACTTCGTCAGGAAATATTTTACCCTGTTTGGATTTGGAGACGATAGCATACCATTTTCTTTTCTCTAAATTTTGGCTTGCACAGCCATTCTTTGGGAGCAATTGAATTCACTCATCATCCCTCTGATGCTCATATTCCTAGCAAATATTGCTCAGTAACGTATTTGCTCTGAACGCTCGAAACAACGTATTTTTCTCTTCAGGTTTGATCACCTCTGGCATGCAGGTTTCATCACATTTTGACGCTGTATTTTGTGTTTTCTCCGCAGTGCTTGGTCAGCAACTCGTTCTAATTCTTTCACACAGAATCTTCCACTTTACTTCACTTTTCAGGAACTAACCTGGGTTCCTTTCGCCTTTCGTTTGTCGAATGGGCTTTCGCCTATCATCGATAACGACTGGTTTAATAGGTCAACTTCTGCTTCTGCTCAAAACTCCCGTCCTCATCTGTCGAAATAGATTCTGAAATGCCTTCGATAGTACTTCTGATGATAATTCGAATACTGTCGAGATGATTTTCAATACGCTCTGTGACAACTGAGAAGTTTTTTTTCTGCACGAAGTACAAAGTCTGTCATCTTTTTTCACCTTTGAAGAAAATTTCATCAACATATCATTGACACATTGCGAAGATCTTTTCATTGTTTCGTTTTTATGGCAGCTGAACGGATCGCAACAGTATTTCGTCGAATCCTTTCATCTTCAGTCGCCATGCTTACTGCAAATATGCAAAAACTGAGATTATCCCATTTATAACTTGATTCGACGATGGTTATACAAAAAATGTACACTTAAAATCAATAGACACAATAGGCAGATAATTTTTCGCAAATGATGCATATATTTATATATATATTATATAATATATATATATACATATATATAATAGTCCAGAGATGATGATATGTCAATTTCAGACATAAAGTTGCCTGCCAGCAGGTGACGTCATTGGACGATGACGGCAAACGTCGCCCCATGTCGAATCAGAATTAGTGATATGTGGACCCCGAACAATAAAACACATCACACTTGAACCCATTGAGATCCCATTTTATTTAGCTGAGGTGTTGGAGTATATGAAGGGTATTCTCACACGAAAAAATTGCGATCATCGGTTGGCTGGGGGCGGGGGCTCAAGGTCAAAGGGCGCCCCAAACTATAACTTTTGAATTACTCTTTCGGAGTGATTTTACTTTACGCGATTTGCAAGATCTCTCGCTTTTACGAGCATTTGATAACCAAGATCATCCAAATCGGCCACTACACCTGTGATATGGCCACTGGAAGATTGTGGGTCAACCGGGGCATCCAAATTTGGGGGGGGGGCCTAAAATGGCCCTGATGGGCCCCCAGGTCTTAAAATTACACATAATGTTTTACCGTGGGATACAAACACTTGCACAAAAAAGTGAAATCTGAGACGGTCTGTCAAAATTTCGCTGAAAAATGTGTGCACTTGACATGGAACGCCCCATAGGGGAAAGGGAGCTATCTATCGACACACTTACCGATATAACTGAGCTATAAGGACTCTGGCTGTTGTGTGCTCATGGCTGCCAGATTCGTAACAATACGGTTGGGTCTGTCCCAAAATATCTGCATAGCAAACCCCAATAACCTCTGCTTCTCATGCTCCTCTGTGAACCACTTGCTCGACCTCCTTCCGCACGAGACTCTCTTCTTCCTCCTGGGTGGAGTCCTCCTCTGGGGTCCTGCCTACAGCAGTGGCCCCAATAAAAATAAGTGCATTGCCACATCAAGCTCCACAGCACACTGTGCCGCCATGGCTGGCACACACTGGCCGGAGAGATCGTAATCGGCCGAGTTGCACACCTATGACATGTGCCTCTCTGATGGGAAGTCCTCACCTTGCCCCACCTACAAACAAGAGGTATTTACACATACATAATTAATCTGTAAATTACATATGCTACTGCCTTCGCGTCACGTGTAAGAAATGACAGTCTGACATGGATCTAATGACAGTCTGACTGTTAGTGTTACATGGATCTAACCTACTTGAAACACACGGACCATATTACACTTACCACAGTCTAGCTATGGATTTCCCACCCCAATTTTTTTCACACAAGTCGGCCATTTTGACACATTTCCGGTAACGTGAATGGCATGACCTCCACAATTTAGCATCCCTACCCTGGTCTAATGTTGCAACCCAAATTTGGTAGCATTCTGACTTGTGGGTCCAAGAAGATTTTTGAAGAAATTTACTATGTTGGCTATTTTGACTGACTTAAAGTCAAGTGACCGGAACGAGCTTTGCAATCCTTGTTACCAGTCAGGAGAGGAACATTGCTGCCAAATTTCAGCCGGATCGGCCAAGAGGTTTGGCTGGAAAAGTCGAAATAGTTCGATGGATGGACAGACGATGCACTATGACAATACCTTATCTGGAATTTCAATTCCAGATAAGCTAATAATATTTAGCATTCTCCATATTTCTTTTCATCTTTTGCTTCTAAATATATGCCTTTTCGTCGTGCAGACGAGTGGTATAAAACCGGCAGGAGAGAAAGGATGGTGTGCAGAATGCATTTTTGGAGTCTTTGTTAGAGAGAGGAAATGTAAAAGATCAACAGTGGGAGAATATAAATGCAGCACCAAGAGGTCAGACAGAAAAGTGAGATTGTTAAATCAATCCCTAACTGGCCGGTTCAATCAATTCCTAACTGGCCGGCCAGACTCCCCAATCAAACCTTAACAACACTTGTTCAATCCAGGAATGTTCAGAACTCTTTGATTTTTCTGCTTCATATTGTTGCGGGTCGGGGGTCCGGCGGAGAGAATGACCACTAGGTGGGGGAAAGCGATGTCAATTCTCACCAGACTCCCCGGAATTGTAGGCCATCACTCACGGATAATTCCGTGATGCGGCGGGTCGCTTAACTGACCGTGGACGCCAATACCTCAACCGCGTGGCGTAGGGTCCTCCTGTCTAGAATCAAGTTACCTAATTAACCACGCGGTTTCAACTACCGGGGAACCATGCCCTCGGTACGCCTTGCCCGAACCGGATCACTCTACCAACTACCGACCACCTTTCCGGATCGGATGCAGTCGAGCGGCACTGCCAAAGACGTACCAGCTAGAAGGAACGGATTATCGGGAATAAAGACCCGGCTAAACTCAGATTCGAACCATGCTGGACCAATGGAGGAAAAGACAAAGACGAGCTGGGAACATTCATACAATTATTTATTTACAATAAGGCGGGGAAAAGCATGTGGCACAACAAAAAGGTTTATTCGGTATGTAAGGCAGGGGAAAGATGAGAGAGGTGTGGTGCGGCA
>CM068952.1:27844491-27857266 GCA_035128595.1 Eptatretus atami | reverse complement strand
TCATTGTACAGGCTGTTCTGACAACGTTTTTTTATTTTTTCATGTTCTGGTCATAGCATCACATATCATTCTCTGCTAACCCCACCTTGCCTCTCACCTTGTCTTCTTTTTTTTCCTCTCCTCCCACCCTTTCTCTCACACTCCCTCCTTCTCCCCCCCCCCACTCATAAAATGCGCACTGTCCCTCCCACACCTCTTTGCGCATCTCTCGTTGTGTGTGTGTGTAGTGTTGTCTCACACACAAACACCCCTCCCGCAGTGACTATAGTACTTCCATAGCAAACCAATTGTTCGACTTTTCATAAAGCACCAAAATTGGACATATGTGGAACTTAGTATTCTGAACAATTCTGAATGGACCACTCGAGATTTGCCCCAAGGTCAGCTTTGTGCCATTTCCAAAATGCCGCCATCTACTTAACAACATGGGATATCTGTCATTGTTATTCTCGTTAGGTTCTCAGAGGTATAAAATACTCCATGTGATGGCATTACAAAGGAAACAATACAAATTGCATTGGTTAATTATTATATTTCCAACCATTGAGAGGGGAAAATGCACCTGCTGTCACTTCTTTTCCTTGACGACGCCGTCACGTGCGAAGATGTTGAAGCGCCCCGCCATGGCACTGCCAAGACATTGAAGAATATGCCCACCAAGTCTTCATCCCATACTTCGAGGGGCACCTGCGTTGTGCTTCACGTCTCGACTCGTTTGGGGAACTACAAAGATTGGCTCCTTGAAAGGCGACAAGGAGAAACGAGAGGGTGGCGACGTTGCGTGGTGGCACCCAACCATACCAGGATACTGCAGAGTTCCTACGTGTCGACGCAAAACAAGTGTGAGCTCTTCAACCTTCCGTCCGATTCTGTGGCATCCTTCCATGGACGAGGCCAAAGGAGCTGAGTCACTGATGGTGAAGCATCATCTGCCTTCCAAGGTAGGAAGATGAAAGCATCTCTGGCTCCATTGCCGGTCAAGAAAGAGGTGGACACTCGGCATCATGCACATGTGGCCCAGCTGCAGAAACATGACCACCGCGATTCAAGTTCGACGTAGACACCCGGACGTCGTCGTCTGGCGGTATGGTAGCCCAGGCACTACCATGCGTGGATGAATCTGGATTGCCTTTGGACGGGCAAGAACTACCGCTACATCCTGCCCATAAAAAACTGCCTCCCTCGGTTCAACAGAAGGGAACGTGCCCTCCCGCTTCCACCGCCATGAAGCTGGAGTGTGACACGGTATCACATTCAGAGGATGGGAAGAATCTGCCTGGGCCACATGGGAACCGTTTCCAGAAAACTGACAGATTCTCTTGGACCCTGGACCACCACGCCAGTCAACAATCCAGGAGTGACATGAAATGCCACTGCATGAAAGTTTTGGTGCTCCGTCTATGGACCGCAGCAGTCCATATACGGACGTCAACGTAGGCCAGAAAGAAAAGTCTCGCCAAGAGAACTCCGTCCAGCGCATCCCACCTACCTATGATGCTTTGAATAAAGCATGTTGACGATATCAGTCTCCAGGTGGGCTATGTCTGGGGGCAGGTCTTGGTGCCTCAACCGTCTTCCATCACCAAACAAGCTGGCTGGCGGCAAACAAAGGATGGGTCCTACGACACGCTCTGGACCGCACTGCCCTGGAGGCTCAAAAAGCTGCTTTGAGCTGTGTCGTGCGCTGAAAAAAGGGCTAAAACCGCTTGCAAATGCAAGAAGGCTAATCTGCAATGCACTGGACTGTGTGCTGCTGAAAGAGAATCCAGTGACAGACGCAAGTAAGAAAACAGACTGAATATCGGCCTACTTAGAATGTACAAATGCAAAGTCGCATTGCTTGTAAAAGTGTTGACTTTCTTGATCCAGAAGCAGTACACTTGACTAGAAACTCATATTGTACTAGGACTGATGTATGCTTGTACCATGTGTCCTGGTAGAATGGTAGTAACAGTAAAACCGTAGCCGCTTCAAAGTGAATGTGCAATAATTGACTACATTTTTCTGAGTTTGTCATATCATGCATTATCAGTTTCCCTTTTCAAAATAGAGTAAGGTTATGGTAATCTATAATTGCAATTTTTTGTTGATTCCAAACCCATTGATGTGTATGGAATATCATTTGACTCTTGTTCTCCAGGCAATAATGGGTATTTTCAGCGAAAAAGTAATCAGGAGAGCAGCAATTACCAAATCAAATAATGGCTTTTTTACGAAATACATGGCTCATTAAATATTTGAAGACGCCTTTTCATGGTCATTTACTGAGTTTTACACTTTCCTTATATCTACCACCAATACAATAAGAAAATAAGAGCATATAGCCAATTTCGCTAAAGTAGGAATGGCGGGCATTTTGAAAAATGGTCGCCGGAAGCTGACCAAGGCACAATCTTGGGGCTCCATATCTAGAATTGTTCGGAATACATTATTCTACATGTGTACCAATTTTGTGCTTGTATGTAAATTTGAAAATTGATCTGAAAATTCAGACTACGCTTGCGGACTACTAAGCAACTTTTGTGGTGAGTGTCAATCTCCCCCCCCCCCCCCCCCACCACTTTATTGACCGATGTGGTGTAGCGACGTGGTTGTATGCTAGTATTATATATATATATATAAATATAATATATATATTTATATAATATATATATATAAATGTGCACGCACATACCGCATGAGGAGAGTTTCCTTGCATCGGCTCGAGAGGTCAGGGCTTTACTGGGCCACTCATGGGCATTTATCTTTGCTCCTTAACCACTCCCATCTACGTTTGCTGTGTGCTTCGCGTCGTTATGCTGGAAGGTTGAACTTTCCATCCCAATTTCAGATTTCTTGCAGGAGGGCAGCAGGTTTGCTCCAGGATTTTTATGTATTTTGCTCATCCATTTTCTCTTCTATCCTGACAAATGCCCAGTCCCTGCTGCTGAAAAACAGTCCTCATTACATTGATGCTGCCACCACCATGCTTCATGTAGGGATGTGTTCTTTGGGTGATAGTTGCTGGTTGGGTTTTGCCTAACATAACGTTTTGAATTTAGGCAAAAATAATTCCAATCTGGTTTCGAGACCACAAAACGTTTTGCCACATGGCTTCCAGAATCTCAAGCCAGATTTCTCTTCTGCCCAAGTTTCAATCCATCCCACATTCAAACTTTTTTTTGTCCATCTCAACAATGATACAACGGTGTATTACGTCCGGCGTTTGGTCCTTTGATCTGTCTGTTTTGGTCCGCCACAAAGCTTTAGTGTTTTTCTTCCACAACTGCTTGTCGATGAGGACTATTTCACCATGGAGCGACATGGTAGAATGTTTTGAATCGATATTATGATGTTCGTAGTCACGTGGGACCTATGTATCTCTGAAACCGTACAAGAAATTAATTGAAACTTGACACATGGTCAAGTACTCCTCATAGGAATGTAGTGAGCCCATCATGAGAAAACAACTCGCATTCCCTGTTGGACATAAGACCACAGACTGATTAGCAAACCTGATGTCTCCCCATACAGTTGGAACCATTTTATCTGTTCTACTAAGAGCCAGCCCCCAACATCAGACCTGTCTGCCAATCAAATTTTCTAGCCTCTCACCATCCTTCAAGCCGTTGGGAGCTGTTAGGTCTGTTGTCTGCCATCTGGTAGACAATCCTTTTTTTCATTACATCCCCTCTTAGAGAATGAGTTCATGCTGTACCCTGCTTGAGGGGGGAGGGTGGGGTGGAGAGAGTTCTTGAAATCTGTGTTCACTCAAAAAAGGTCCAAATCCAACCCTTCCTGTATCTACCCTTTACACTTGTGGTGAATATTCCATACAGCATGTGGACTTCTCCCCTGCCATAATGGAGTCGTTTCTTATGAAACTTGCACCTCTTTTGCAAGCAGTCCTTTTTTAACACAACACATAACACAAATGCTCTAATTCTCAGGACCTGTGCTTCAATCCTGCCTTACCTTCTCTCCTCTCTCTTTCACAGGTCCATCTTGAATGAGCAACTTACTCCATTTTGGAAGGATGCAAACATCACTCCCATCCATAAGAAAGGTTCCAAAATGACTCCCCTCAATGAGACTTATAAGCCTTCTTCCCATCATAAACAAAGTAATGGGGTCGATCATTGCAGCCAACCTCCAAACACTATCTGTAACTGACTACCAGATTGGCTTTTGACCTGCTCATTTCACCATGGATATGTTGCTCCTAACACATCAGTAGATGGATGCCATGAACCACAAACAAGAGGTTAGGGTTATCTGTCTGGATATCACTTGAGTTTCATGCCACCTGGCACCAAGCCTTGATTTCTAAGTACTTTTCATTTGGTATTCATGGCCCCCTGCTCAACTGGTTATCTGATTTCCTCTATGAGGTTGTTTCCCATTACCTGTCCTTTTCTGGTGGGATTCCACATGGCAGCATCCTTGAATCTACATTATTACCCTCGCCGAAGGAGAGGGTATTGCGTTTGCGTCCGTTTGTCTGTCTGTTTGTCCGCACAAAGCTTTAGTGTTTTTCTCCACAACCGCTTGTCCGATTGAGACGAAATTTTCACCATGGGAGCGACTACTCTGGTAGAATGTTTTGATCATAATTATGATGTCATAGGTCACGTGGACCTATGTATCTCTGAAACCGTACCAAGGAAATAATTGAAACTTGACACATGGCAAGTACTCCTCATAGGGAATGTTTTTTTGTTTTTTTAAAATATATTTTTGAATTGATGTCATAATTGCATATGTAGAATGCTACATATGAGCAGCATGAAAATTTTTGAGGGTCATCTTGGGATAAAATGGTCCACAGAAATTTTTTTGATGATGTCATCGGTTATGTTATTCGGCAGCAATATTGTTAAAAAAAAACAACAAAAAAGACCCTTCAAAAATCTTCTTCTCTGAAGTGGCTTAACAGATCGAGGCGAAATTTTACCCATATGACCACCTATCCATGAGGAACAAAAGATTCATACATGTGTCATAGGTCACATGGTTTGGAAGCCATATTTGATTTACCCTAAAACCGATAAAAAAAATTTCTCCAGAATGACTGGACAGATCGAGGAGAAACTTCACACAAATGTTCCCAAGCCTTGGGTGTACAAGTTAAGGAATAATTGAGAGGTCACATGGCTTGGCAGCCATATTGGATTGAAGAACAATATTAACTAATTTTTTTCTGGAACCGTTTAATCAATCGACATGAAACGTCACAATTATGATCCAGTCGTGATGGGGAATACATGTTTTAAATTTCAACCTAAGGCCTTAGTTATTTTATAACTTGGTTTACGGATCCGCCGAAGGTATATTTGCCGAAATGAAATATAAATATAAATATAAAACACATTTTTAGTCTTTTATATTTATACATTTTCCGCCGAAGGTGCAAAAGTTTCAAAACGCGAAATGTAAACGTCGGCATTTATTTTCAAAATATAATTTCGTGCGCGCGCGCCAAGATGCCGAGTCACCTTTAACCAAACTGCGCAGTCGAGCTGCGCAGTAGAACTGCGCAGTCGTTTTCAGTCATGGCATCTGAGCAGTGGCCAGCATGGTTCAGATTGACTGTTGGTTTCTGGGCGAAAGTGATTGTTAAGAAGTATGTCAGCGGTATAAATTTGAGTGATTGTATTGGTGATTTAATCACGCAACATTCTTGACGACGAATATTCTGGCCGAACGATTGCATCAATTCAGTGCAGCAGCAGGGATGATTCGCAGGCTACTCTCGATCGTGCCGATTTTGTTTCCATCGAAAGTTGTACACTGCTGTTCGTATTGAAAGATTTCGGTGCCAAGTACGTCAAAGTTTCCCTGCGAGATGCTGATATTCAGCTTTCAACAGACCATAAATCAGCCTTTGATGTGCTCATGGGGATGGGGAGACGGTACGATCAGATGCCCACTGAAAAGTAAGAGCTTGTTATGGCTCTGATTGACCGTTTTGAGCGTGTTGACTCCTTGTAGACACCTTTTTTAATCATATCCAGCACTATGCACTGGTGTGCACGCACACATCTAAACTTGGACAGTAATTTCTCAGCATTGTTTCCATTTGTTTGATGATCCAACAGGTTTCTATAAGAAAAACGTGCCAGTCTATATTGTAAAAACAAGTTTTTAATCCTTTTTATTGTTTTTTCACATCAGATGATACAGTGAACATGGGCATCCTGCATTTGAATGGTCTTCCATCTTCAATGTTTTCTTAGATCCTTTCCAGTCGGATTTATATTTATTTCCCCCCACCTACCCTTGTCTTTTCCATGGAACATCCGAAAAAAAATCATAAAATATTTTAATTTCTAAAAATGGAAATTATATTATATTTATATTTCGACCGACCGACCCTACATTTTTGCTGAAGAACTGCGTAAACCAAGTTATAAAATAACTAAGGCCTAATCGGACACACGGTCTGGCAGCCAGAATGTTGTTTTTTTTTGGAATCTGGGTTATTTTTATTTTTTTTTAATAAGGCTCACTTGGCTGTGCCTGGATGTGTTTGAGGGTAGAGGAGTAGCAGCTGAAATGTGAATCCTATCCAGGTTCCTCCTGATGACTTCATCTTTGCTTTTGCTTGTTTGGGTTCCTCCTGATGACTCCAATGCAGGACTGTTCCTATTTGGTCTTCCATTTGATTTGAATTTGAATTTATTTTAATCCCATTCTAAATTCAATTGAATAATAATGAAAAACGTCATGGGTCAGGGTCAGGTGTCAAATCGAAGCGGGATGTCTTTGTACCCGGTCATCACTGCCAGCTATTATAAAGTGGCAGTTCTAATTATGCCTCTTATTAATTACGTCACACAGCAGTACACAAACACCACACAAGACAAGTTCTGGTGAGGGTCTGCATTCTCTGATTGCTCTTTCTAGTTCTCGATCTGTATCAATCATCTGTCTGATCTTCTGGAAAGCTGACTTTTCCATTTTGTTGATGACTCCACCTGGTGCATGATGATACATCACACTAAAAAAAAAAAATCTGCCCACTACTACTTTCTTTTTGTCAGCCCTGGATAAGATGAGCTTCTGCCAGCTACTTGGAACATGACATTCAATGGCAGTAAGTCACACGGCAGTAAGTCTTTCAATTGGAAATCAAACTATCCATTCCACTTCTCTGGATAGCCTTCAGAAAAGGTAAAGTGCCTGTAACTCCTTGATCTCACTATCGACCATTAACTTTCAGTTGTCGTTTGCATATTCTCCATGGAGTTAAGGCATTCCTGAGGCACAGAGCTCATCACTTTGTGTAAGGCTTTCAAATGGAGTATAGCTCCCCCACTCTGGGCTAGTGCTCCTGCTTCCCACCTTGTTCCTATTGAGGTGGTCAAAAATGAAGCATTCCGCACCATTGGTATCTCAGGGCACTAGGAGGCCGATTCCCAAGATCTGTCACTCTCCCACTGGTGACAAGTTGGTGGGCTCTCTTTATTTTATTTTATAAAAGCACTCATCTTGCTCCTCCTGCCCTTTCCTACCTCTGCCCTCCCCAATCTACCCTAGATTTCCCATGTTCCTCAATAAACTCTCATCTGCTCACCATCCTTAAGTTCAGGCTAGTTGGCAACATGCATTCATTCGCCGTTTACTCTCCCGGTTGTGGAATTATGTCTCTCTGTGTCCGTTCTCTCGTCGTCCTCACTTCGATCTTTCAAACACGCTGCCAATCACTACCTCATATACACATGAATAGAGGTTTTTTTTTTTTTTTTTACAAATACTGATTTCCAATTTTGTTCCTCTCTGGACATTGTTCCGACTATTTTTTATTTGTTACTCCTTTCCTCCTCATGACTGTCCATCCCCACCACACCCAATGGCAATGTTTGACCCTGCTGCCCCTTTTCATCAGCTCTTCTGTTAGCCAAGAGCCTGAGACCCTTGTATAAATTAATTTTTATTTTAGTTTTATTTTACTCATTTGAGCAGCTTCCTCTTTAATTTATTTAGTCTATTCCAAAATTTATGATGGTTTCTTCATTCTCTTTGAGGTTTTAAAAAAATTTTATAGCCTGCTTTTGCATTCAAGTCACCCAAAAAGACTACATTTTGTTGGATTAGTATTTGGACATTCCTCCATTTGTTCATCAATTTCTTCCCCATTATCATTGACATTTGTTCATCAATTTAATAATCAGTTCTGCAGTTGTCAGACATGCTCTTGTAACTAACAATATTTCCAGCCACCTTGGATTTTATCAGGAATCCAACACCACTCGCACTTTCATCATCTTTTCTCCTTGTGTAGAGCATGCATGCAACGACATTTTATTTTAGCCATCTCTACCAATTATAAACTTCTGACATGTTTATGATTAATTTCTTTAAAAAGGAACTCATCTATGTGGGGATGTATTGGAAAATGGAAATGTATGCTTGCATAAAGTTGTGCTGTCTTTATCTCTGCCTTTTCCAGCATTCATATCCCAATCTATCTATCTTAACTTCATTAACAGCTTCGAAGTATAATTAAACCAGCATGTGCTGTAATCTCGTATACTTCAACATAATAATTTGACATCAATAGTTTACTGTAATTTGATAACATTATTATAGCTAAAGCTTACACATTTACAAAAACTCAACCCCAATCACTTTTTGTACCAGTACTCTTACCTTCTCTGTGTAATGTTATTCTTGTGTCTTTCCAGCATCTCATTTTGTAAGAGTTTGGACTGTGCAGTAAACAGAATACTGGGTCTACGATTCCCAACAGAAGCAACCGAGCTCTGATTATTTTCCATTTCTGCAATGGACAAAGATTCACGGAATGGACGGCCAATTAGTACAGGAGATGAGGTAAGGATGTCGTTTACGAATGTGGTATTTAAAACAGACATTGAAGGTCTTGGTGGGTGATCATGAGGTGGGGGCTTCCTGGTATTTGTAGGTTCCGATGTTATATAAAATGATGGACTATGATCAATATAATCAAAACTTGTGGAAAAAGAGCAAAACAGTTTAAATTTTGCTTTTGGATGAGTATCGCAAAATGCAGCTTTGTTGCAAGAATAAAACATGTTTTTTTTTTTGTTGTTGTTTTTTCCCCACCATTAGACATGCGAAGCAATTGTTTTTGTTGAATTTGCTAGAATAAAACAGATTGCATTATAATTGCACTGAACATCCTTTGAAACTAAGCTTGTATTGTTGGATTAGCTCATAAAACGTCTTTGCACAAGGTTGTTACCAACTACAATACACTTGAGGGAGGTTCTTACTCATGCCGTTGTTTCTTTTCTAAGAGGTCAAGGTTGTTTTGTGATTTAATGTAGTACAGGAATTTTTTTATTTTTTACAAGTGAACTAACTCTCTGCATGCAAGTTCCCAGTATTTAGAGATGACAAATTAATTCCATTCTGGGACAAGATTCCGTACAATTTGCCAAATTCAGAGCCAACGTACTGCTAAACTGCAGGTTCATCTTCCGATTCTTGTTCAAAATATACAATTCAGTTGAAATCCAGTAGTTCCTCGATCATAGACTGATGTCTGTGGACAGACAGACAGACAGAGTGAACCTATTGCTTAACCCTGCTTTGGACTACGTGTACAGGGTAATTATTGTGTAGGTATTGCATCTGCTTTTTGAAAGGAAAGCTGTCGCCAAAAGCTGGTTGCTCGAATGGCTGAATTAAATCAACAACCAGTTGGCAAAAGCAAAAGCAGTGCAAGAAATCTTCATGGATACGGTATTTCTAATATTGCAAGAAAGATACCACATTGCATTGTGTGCAACTTACTTTTGCCTCAGCCTCTATGTTTGTGCTTTTTCAGTGCAGCAATGAAAGGACACTTCATTATTTATGTCTCATGTCAACCTCATTATTTATGGTCGTTTTTGAGTTTTTTCTGCTTTGATTGACCCTATTCGTTTTATTCCCATTTGCTTCTGTTGCTATAATGTCATGAATGCCAACCTTCCATCTGTCTTCTTTTATTGGTCTCTATTTGTAAAAAAAAAAACAGTTATAATGCTCTCCACCATAAATCGAATGTGGTTTAGCAAGAATTTCTACCATCTGTGACCAAAATTTAAAGCCTGTGAACTTTGATCAGAACATGGTTTACATGTCTATAAACATAAATAATGAGACTTGTATAAAGAGTTTCTCGCATTCTTGAGACACTTTTTTTTTTCCTCGAATGCCCAATCAACGGTTTTCCATGTTGATTATAAAGAGATGCGGGAGAGTGAGGGAGAAGTGGAACTCTACTCGTTATGTCAATACCTTTGCATTTCAAAAGTTCTCACACACAACTGATGTTCTTGACACACATATCAGAATTAGGTCAGCTCCATTGATTAGTGTCAGAATAGAAAATTCGACAAAACGACCCTCTCCCCACTATGAAACGCTTCAGTCGGATGAAATTGTAAGGAAATTGGTTCAAGAAAAATTTTAAAAGCCCCTTGAATTGATGAGAGCATAAAGTGCATGACAACAAACACATCTTGCACTTCATAATTAGAACTAATCAGCAACACTGCTTTAAGTTGCAATCTAACCTGTTATAGCCTCGACTTGTGCCTAACATATTACTTTTTTGATGAGTAAAAAAGGTTCAGGGTTTGGGGGTGGTTGGGGGGGGGGGCGTGAAGGGGACACAAGTTCTCTATGTAAATGTATCGTGTAGCACAACTCGGAGTGTGAGGGGTATTACAAGTTGTAACTAGAAAACGTCTGAAAATGCAAAGCCCATCTGCATCCACTTTGTATTCAGACTACTTCTTCCGTATGCTAAGCATGACGACGACCACTAAAAACAAATACAAAAAAGTACTGTTTAAAAGTTTCCATGGTGGAACAACAATAATAAGTTTAAAAGGTTTAGGGTTTTCACCATGTATGAGCTATTTACATTCTTTATACTTTAAAAAAGAAAATAACTCCAAAGTAAAAAGAAAGTAGGCCTCAATGTTTCGGGCAGCATGCTCTACCCATTGACAGGAGGAAGAAGTAACTGGAATGAATGAATACGGTTTTACAACAACTCCTCACCCACCATTGGCTGATTATTGTGGGGTGCTGATTGGCTAATTATTTTGATGTGCTGATTGGCTGTTGAATGCATGTTACCGATTGGTCGGTATATTTTGCTCATCATAGTCCAATGTCCTCGGTGTATTGCAAGCTGTAGTTATAGATGTCGATTTGTTAAGGGAGAGCCAGATATCACAAATGGGTATCCCATTTTCTTGAGGGACCGTATGATGTAAATGCATCTCCATAGCTTCTCTGATTCTCCTTGTGTGCCAGTGACTGATGGTTGTGATTAGTCTGCTCTCTGACAATAATATGCGATGATTATTGGTCTGTGCATGATTGGCAATAGCTGATTTTTTTTCCCCTCTTCCCCTCTTCTATTATATGCCTGATGTTCTTTCAATCGAGTGGTGAACATCCTGCCAGTTTCACCAATGTAAATTTTGCCGCATTCACACAGGGTGCGGTAAACACCTGGATGGTGATTAGGAACCCTTCTGTCCTTATGGGTGTGAAGAATAGATTCAAGCTTACGTGTCGAGCGATGGCGTACTGTTATATTAGCAGTTTTGAGAATCAATTGTGTATGGTGTGATGCACGTCCAATAAAGGGAAGAGTAACGTGTGCTCTAGCTTCCGGTGTTGGATCACGAGTTCTTGGTGATTTACTGATATTGTGAGCAGAATAACCGTTGAATTTAAGGACATTCGTGATGTGGTGTAGTTCGCGGTGCAGGTTATACTTGTCGCTGATGGTGTGGGCACAACGAATGAGAGTGATGCTCACAGACTGGAGGTATGATGAAAAGATTGGTAGTTGAGATAGTGATTCGTATGAGTTGGTTTCCTGTATACATTGTGAGAGGGTTTGCCATTAGGAGCCTTGGTAATAAGGATGTCGAGGAAAGAAACTGACTGTTGTTGCTTGACTTCCATGGTGAACTTGATGTTGCAGTGCTGATTGCTAAGGTGCTGAAGAAACGTATTGAGATATATTTTGTCACGTTTCTATATAAACAAAGATGTCATCGACATAACGTAGCCAGAGCTTGGGTTGAAATGGTGCTGAGAGGAGGGCTGAGCATTCAAATTCTTCTATAAAGAGGTTTTCTACTCTGGGTGAGTTGAGAATCCACAGCAGCGCCTTCTCTTTGTTGGTAGAATGAATCTCGCCATTTGAAAGACGTAGAATTGAGACACATAAGGAGTTTGTGAATTTGTTCTGGTGATGAACTGGTACGTTCCTTAAGGGTGGAGTTTTCTTGTAGATGATGTTTGATCCTCTGGAACAGGATGTTGGTAAAAAGTGATTCTACGTCCAAACTAATGAGAATGTCAGAGTGAAGAATGTCAAACTGCTGAATGCGTTGAATAAAATGTTCTAGTTAACACAGTGTTGGGTTTTTTTTTTTCCAACAAGTGGTTGAAGCATCTTGGCTGCGTGCTTTGCTAGATTGTAAGTTGGTGAGCCCGTGTTGAAACGATGGGCCAAAGTGGAATATCTGGTTTGGGAATCTTTGGTTGTCCAAATAAAACTGGACATACTGAAGATGATGTGTGAAGTTGAAAATATAATAATGACTGAGAGAACGCTTGCTCAATGGAAAGAGAGAAGCTTGCCATTAATTCTCCTCTCCGTTGCTGTAGGCCAGCGGTAAACCTCGATAAAGGGCTATATTTTAGGAGTTTAATCAACCGGCGTGACACAAAGCTACAACAGGTCTCATATGAAAGATGGTGATCTCAGTAACACATTTAGCCCTGTTGTCCT
>CM068952.1:27822449-27844466 GCA_035128595.1 Eptatretus atami | reverse complement strand
GCCTCATATTTTTGTTGTGCGGTCCATGAAATATTCACATTTGAAGATACACCCGTCTGAATATTTGGACCATTTCAGAAAATCACATAATTCCCATAAACTACAAGTCCTTGTTGCTGTCCACGACCTGAGAAGGACAGATGCGAGAGTACATCACAGAATCTCTTTGCACTGGGGGCAAGAAGCTGTACCAGCCAATCCCAAGATCCAAACTCAAAACGTTTTCGATTTCCAAAAAGAAACAAAAATCCTGATTTTTGGGTCAGAAAGCATTGGTTGCAATCAACCTGGAAATGGTTTTCCGCCGTGCTTTGCTATTGACTCAAGTTCGCCCTGACTGAACATGAAGCACGTCCTGAGCTTTCCCATTATGACTGTTCCGACATCTATCTTCATGAAGATGGAGCTCCACGGAAGAACACCAAAGCAGAACTAGGGCATATTCTCGAGGGCCTAGTCGATGAAGAGCACGAAAACACTGCAGTGATAACAACATCGCAGCGTGTACATCAGGGATGCTATGGCTGAACTCCATATCCTGGGTGGAAATATGGTGGTACATTTGGTAACTTGGCGCAGTGTTACCTAAACCAGTTGCTTCATTGCATCAAAACACACCACACCCTTCATCGACGTCTCGACCAATATGATGATGTCAATTCTGTGAAGACAGAGGAAAGAACGAGACTCCTTGCTGTTGCTGGTGGATCCCAAAGCTACCAAGTCATTGCTGGACGCCCAGTACCACAATGGACGAAATTCATGGCTCTATCATCAAACAAATCACACTTGACACACTCATCTGTAGTCATGTCACGTAACATCACCAGCAGCAAAAAGAACTTTCAGATCACCAAGAAAAGCGGATCTATTTGGCTGGTGGCTTCTCTAATGGTTCGCTTACAGCATGCCTTTCATCTGCAGGAATGTATTCATGACAGTCAACTCGCATCATGCAGGGAAGAGGCAGATTCTCGGATATTTCTTTCATGTGAAGCATGCGATGATGAGGTTCAGACGTAACAATGTGCGGTGGGTCCATTACAATCAAATAACAACACCGATGTGCTTGTCTTAGCAGTCACTACTTTCCACAGTTGCGGGACACTGCCGAAATATGGATAGAGAAAAGAACATCAGCAGGATGCAAGCTTATCCCGGTCCATCAGATATGTTACAGCTTGCCTTCCAGAAATGTGTACCCGGCTTCCTGCGTTTCATGCCCTGACAGGATGTGACTCTGTATCAGCATTCTTCGGCTATGGTAAAAAGAAATCATGGAAAGCTATGAAGACACTGCATCTTCAGAATAATGGTCCACACCTCGAAGTCCTCGCCACTGAGAGCTCCAGGAGCAGTGGCTGCTTCACGAGATTTAGTCAGTGCCATGTATGATTCTCAAGGGAAATTACTGTATATGGATGCACACACAAATTTGAATGATCTTTGGGAGAAACTCGCAGCGACCAAGATGTCCCAGTGCATAAGTTGCCTCCGTCCGAACCAGCTTTTCTCGAACATGGTGAGAGATCCGTTCACCAAACCCGAGTATGGATGAATGCCCACCTGGCAAATCCAGAAATTCCCACACCAGAGGGTCGTGGATGGTACAGAGGAGAAGGTGCTGCTGCATCCCACATTGTTTGATGGACCCACATCGAGCGGAGATGTTAGATGGTCTTGTGTGTTCATGCCGTGGTAGTGAACCATGTACAACAGCTGCAGCTGCCTACAAAACAGTTTGCCTGCTCTAACGAGTGGCATGTGTGCCCACCAGTGACAGGCAGTGTGGCAACGAACTGTCACATGGTGACCAAAATGACACGGACAGTGATGGTTGAACATATCGAGGACACTCGCTCAAAATATATGTTTTAGGTCATTTCTTGTAGAACAATGTGTATTGGTGTAACATATAGTTATCACATCACTTGGCAAATTCAGACATATCGTAAACTTTGTAGTAGAAACTTTGTTTAAAATAATTTCTCATATATTGATATGGTAAACTTGAACACATATAAATAAAGAAAAAAAAATGACAATGGCAGATGTTTGTTTCTTTAGTTGATGACTTTCGAAGTTAGCGGTCCGGAAATTACGTCTTTTTTTCTAGTTAAAGCACTCCAAAGTGACATATATTTATCTAGAAGTATTCATTAAGTAACTAGTAGTATTCCCCTGTTCATTCTGCACATTTCAATACCAATCATGTAAAAAATAGGACGCATGCTTGTAGTATATGGCTTAATCACATGAATTCGGAAATGGTCAAAATTTTCTAATGGGGGTATCCTTCAGGTGTGAATATTTCATGGCCGCACACCAAAAAATGAGGACAACAGGGCAAAATGAGTTACTGAGATCCCCATCTTCATATGAGACCTCTTGTAGCTTTGTGTCAAGCCGGTTGATTAAGTACCAAAAAATCTGACCTTATGCCGCTGGCCTACTGGTGTTGGATCTCAGGAGAGTTTCTTTCGCGTATTCGTGTCAAGATGTTGAATCTTGAATCGTATTGCTCTCTATCCATAAGAACAGTCACATTGCCTTTGTCTGCAGTCAGTATTTGAATTGAAGTATCATGCTTTAACTTGGTGACAGCTTTTTCTCTGCTTGGCTGATATTTGTTTTGGAATCTGTTCGACCAAACGTGCACGCCACGGTGATGCACTCAACTTTTCACTCGCACACATGCACGGATTTTCACCACACCTGCACTGCATGGTGCACATCCCGGTGGCTTCAGATGCCGTAGCACGTCCGCTCCCGAGGCTTCAGCGCTGCGGAAGTATATGGTTCGAGAGGATGGCCGCATAACCTCCTTCCACGTGCCACGCACCACAGTCATCATTTTACAAATCATCATTTTAAACTTCCTCTGTGCATTCACAAGCCCCGGATATGACTGCACAGTGGTGTTAAGAAACATCCAAAACCAAATACGCTGTTGCTGCCTCCTAGAGGATATCTTTTTAAATTTTTAATATGGCCTATGGGATGTGCGTAATGACGGGCATGTCTTCATCTCTCTCTTATTTTGGACCATTTCAGAAAATCACATAATTTCCCATAAACTACAAGTCCTTGTTGTCTGTCCACGACCTGGAGAAGAGACAGATGGAAGAGTACATCACAGAATCTCTTTGCACTGGGGGGCAGAGAAGCATGTACCAGCCAATCCCAAATCAAAACGTTTTCGATTTCCAAAAAGAAAACAAAAATCCTGATTTTTGGGTCAGAAAGCATTGGTTGCAATCAACCTGGAAATGGTTTTCCGCCGTGCTTTGCTATTGACTCAAGTTCGCCCTGACCTGAACATGAAGCACGTCCTGAGCTATCCCATTATGACTGTTCCGACATCTATCTTTCATGAAGATGGAGCTCCACGGAAGAACACCAAAGCAGAACTAGGCATTTCTCGAGGGCCTAGTCGATGAAGAGCACGAAAACACTGCCAGTATAACCAACATCGCAGCGTGTACATCAGGATAGCTATGGCTGAACTCCATATCCTGGGTGGAAATGGTGGTACATTTGGTAACTTGGCGCAGTGTTACCTAAACAGTTGCTTCATTGCATCAAAACACACCACACCCTCATCGACGTCTTCGACCAATATGATGATGTCAATTCTGTGAAGACAGAGGAAAGAACGAGACTCCTTGCTGTTGCTGGTGGATCCCAAAGCTACCAAGTCATTGCTGGACGCCCAGTACCACAATGGACGAAATTCATGGCTCTATCATCAAACAAATCCACCTTGACACACTTCATCTGTAGTCATGTCACGTAACATGCACCAGCAGCAAAAACTTTCAGATCACCAAGAAAAGCGGATCTATTTGGCTGGTGGCTTCTCTAATGGTTCGCTTACAGCATGCCTTTCATCTGCAGGAATGTATCATGACAGTCAACTCGCATCAATGCAGGAAGAGGCAGATTCTCGGATATTTCTTCATGTGAAGCATGCCGATGATGAGTTCAGACGTAACAATGTGCGTGGGTCCATTACAATCAAATCAACAGACACCGATGTGCTTGTCTTAGCAGTCCACTACTTTCCACAGTTGCGGGACACTGCCGAAATATGGATAGAGAAAAGAACATCAGCAGGATGCAAGCTTATCCCGGTCCATCAGATATGTTACAGCTTGCTTCCAGAAATGTGTACCCGGCTTCCTGCGTTTCATGCCCTGACAGGATGTGACTCTGTATCAGCATTCTTCGGCTATGGTAAAAGAAATCATGGAAAGCTATGAAGACACTGCATCTTCAGAATAATGGTCCACACCTCGAAGTCCTCGCCACTGACGATCTCCAGGAGGCAGTGGCTGCTTCACGAGATTTAGTCAGTGCCATGTATGATTCTCAAGGGAAATACTGTATATGGATGCACACACAAATTTGAATGATCTTTGGAGAAACTCGCAGCGACCAAAGATGTCCCAGTGCATAAGTTGCCTCCGTCCGAACCAGCTTTTCTCGAACATGTGAAGAGATCCGTTCACCAAACCCGAGTATGGATGAATGCCCACCTGGCAAATCCAGAAATTCCCACACCAGAGGGTCGTGGATGGTACAGAGGAGAAGGTGTGCTGCATCCCACATTGTTTGATGGACCCACATCAGCGGAGATGTTAGATGGTCTTGTGTGTTCATGCCGTGGTAGTGAACCATGTACCAACAGCTGCAGCTGCTCACAAGACAGTTTGCCTTGCTCTAACGAGTGCATGTGTGCCACCAGTGACAGGCAGTGTGGCAACGAACTGTCACATGGTGACCAAAATGACACGGACAGTGATGGTTGAACATATCGAGGACACTCGCTCAAAATATATGTTTTAGTTCATTTCTTGTAGAACAATGTGTATTGGTGTAACATATAGTTATCACATCACTTGTGCAAACTTCAGTCACTATATCGTATAATTTGCTAGTAGAAATTTGTTCAAAATATTCTCATTATATTGATATGGTAAACTGAACACATATAAATAAAGAAAAAATAGACAAATTGGCAGATGTTTGTTTCTGTAGTTGATGATTTTCGAAGTTAGCGGTCCGGAAATTACGTCTTTTTTTCTATTAAAAGCACTCAAATGTACATATATTTATCTAGAAGTATTCCATTAAGTAACTAGTAGTATTCCCCTGTTCATTCTGCACATTTCAATACCAATCATGTAAAAATAGGACGCATTGCTTTGTAGTTATGGCTAATTCACTGATTTTCGGAAATGGTCAAAATTTCTAATGGGGGTATCCTTCAGGTGTGAATATTTCATGGGCCGCACACCAAAAAATGAGGACAACAGGGCAAAATGATTACTGAGATCCCCATCTTTCATATGAGACCTCTTGTAGCTTTGTGTCAAGCCGGTTGATTAAGTACCAAAAAATCTGACCTATGCCGCTGGCCTACTGGTGTTGGATCTCAGGAGAGTTTCTTTCGGTATTCGTGTCAAGATGTTGAATCTTGAAATCGTATTCCTCTCTATCCATAAGAACAGTCACATTGCCTTTGTCTGCAGTCAGTATTTGAATTGAAGTATCATGCTTTAACTTGGTGACAGCTTTCTTCTCTGCTTGGCTGATATTTGTTTTTGGAATCTGTTCGGCCAAACGTGCACGCGCACCGGTGATGCACTCAACTTTTCACTCGCACACATGCACGGATTTCACCACACCTGCACTGCATGGTGGCACATCCCGTGTGGCTTCAGATGCCGTAGCACGTCCGCTCCCGAGGCTTCAGCGCTGCGGAAGTATATGGTTCGAGAGATGGCCGCATAACCTCCTTCACAGTGCCACGCACCACAGTCATCATTTTACAAATCATCATTTTAAACTTCCTCTGTGCATTCACAAGCCCCGGATATGACCTGCACAGTGGTGTTAAGAAACATCCAAACCAAATACGCTGTCTCCTCCTAGGATATCTGCCTGGATGTTGGTAATGACTGGCATTGTCTTTCCAATCGCAGACATCCATGAAATACATAAGCCAGCCTGCCATGTTCACACGAGGTAATCCTGCAAGGTTCAAACTCCGCTCACTGACAGGATGATTGGTTAGGTCGGGGTGAACCGGCTTTGCACAGGTCTACATAGTTGGGATTTTTTGCAGTACGGGCTGCAAGATAATCAACTTTTTTTTAGCAAGTTGATCAGAAAGTTCACCAAATCTTTCCTTGTGTACAGGCACACCCTCTCCCACAGGTATTTTTCTCAGCATTTTTGGGTTCTTTTAGAAGCTTAGTGGGCCATTTTAGGTAACAGTCCTTATCTGACACACACGATATACGTTCCCTGTCCTGATGACCGTTGCTCCTCGGGGTTTCTGCCCATGCACCCTGAGCATTCTGGGGCCGATTACATCATTTTTAACGTCGTGTGTTCTCTGCATAAATAACAGACATCATAGAAGTTGGGGAATTGTCATATTAAATATCATACTGTTTGTGTGTTTATTTAACTTGTATGCACTCCTGAACCTCTTGACAGAATGAATTTAAAACTTGTGCTTATATTTTCAGTGTGGATGTAAAGCCTTTAAGGAGTAAACGCAAAAATAATCCATTGTCCCAGGGATGCAGTTTAACATAAGTAAATGTAAGGTGCTGGGGTTGTGTAGTAATAATGAAAACTAGCATAACCCGCGCTCTGCGCGACATGTTGGGGTGGGTGTGTTTGAGAAAGGAACTGATTGCAGAGTATCAGTAGTAATTTTACTTTAATGCAGTAAGTGGAATACGATTTCACTGTTTCAGACCATTTTATTTACTTTTTTTTTGTACCATGCACCTCATATGGTCTTTGAGATAATGTAAGCCGAATATCACGTTACTCGAGCGCAGAACAAAGTCGAAGATAGCGCGACACGAAACCACAAACTCGAAATAATATATAAGAAGTGGAATACGATTTCACTGTTTCAGAACCATTTTATTTACTTTTTTTTGTACCATGCACCTCATATGGTCTTTGAGATAATGTAAGCCGAATATCACGTTACTCGAGCGCAGAACAAAGTCGAAGATAGCGGCGACAACGAAACCACAAACTCGGAAATAATATATAAGATGGGGATTATATAATTCGAGGGGTTGTCTTGGAGCATAACAAATCGGAGAAGGATCTGGGACTGGTAAGAAATAAATAATAAACTAAAATAAAAGTAAGTAAGTCAGGTATTTTATTTACTTATTTAGCCGCACCTCCTGACTAATGGTGAGCATCGCCATGGATTATGTATCACAGGATTAAAGCAAAACAGAACAATGGATGACTTGAACAACGAAAGGAACCTGAAGAAAGGGAAGCAATTTACTTCAGTGATGTCTAAGAATAATGATTCTGTTGGAGCAATGCAGAAGCATGGGCACTAGCTCCAAGCAAGACCTCTAATCAAGTCTAGCCTACCGGGTGTAAAACACAGAATCGGTCTAATGTACTACGTGGAGGCAATAACAACCTCAAATGACTATACATTAAGGTCAAATGGCAGACAGTGATAAATTATAACTCGAGAGATGGTGTTGAATCTGTACAGGAATTTAGTGATGCCAATAACCAGACTTGGTGGTATTATGGTTAGATTGTCCACTTTGAATCTGGGATGTCGGTGGTTCAAGGTGAAGCTAATGAGGTTTTAGATTGTATTTTCAGCGGCATAAATTATAAATGAACGGAGGTAATATTATCGACAGGATTTTATTGAGGCCTCACCTCAAATCCTGTGTAAGGGTTTGGTCGCTACATCTGAGGAAGGACATGGCTGACGGGTTCAGCGTAGAGTGACTTGATTCTGTGGCTAATTAGACGATAAGCTATGAGAAGCTACTGAAGGAGACAGGACTTTAATTGTTATACAGGAGGGGATTACAAGAGGATCTGATAGAGATGTACAAGATAATGAAGGTGAGAAAAAAATTAAATGCAGAAGCCTTTTTCAGCAGAATATGACAGTGACAGGACGAGAGGCCACTGCCTCAGAGTGAAGAAGAGGATAGTTAGGATGATGATAAAGCAGAGATTTCTCTCTCAGAGTAGTTCCCTCCATCGCTGAAGGTGGAGGGAGGTTATGTTTTCACTCCTGTTTGTCTGTTTGTCTGTAAGCATGATATCTCAAAAAGTTATGGACGGATTCAGACGAAGTTTTGTGGACAGGTTGGGTGTGTGACGGATGAAATGATTAGATTTTGGTGAAGATCCTAATCTGGATCTAGATACAAGAATTAAAAAACAAGCTGTTAGAGTAATTCTTCACCATTGAGAGATGGAACCAAAAACGATTTATAGCATGATATTTGAAAGAGTTGTGGATGAGTTGGGTAGGTGACAAGAACAAGCCGAGTCGATTTTGGTTCAGGTTCGGATCCAGATCTGGCCTATCAATTGGATACAAAATGTAAAACTGTTCAGCCTGACGGAGGCATGCACTCTACCGAGTGCTGTTCCAATGAATACATGGAATTGCCTCCCTGGAAAAGTAGTGGCAGCAGAAATAGTACATAGGTTGAAACCTGAATAGGATAGGTACCATGAAGTATTTGTAGTACAGAGCGGTAGGACTAGAATGTAGCTTGAGTATGAATGGGTGCTTGTGGTCTGTGAGTAGGTTTTGTCAAATAGGTGAATGTGTTGTCAATGTTATTATCAATTTTTTTTTTTTCATTCTCACCCCCACAATCCTTTTATATACCCCTCCTCAAAAAAAAAAGAAACCCATAAAAACCCCTGGTGCCTGTCCCACTATCCCCCTGCCTCACCTCCCTCCACCTTCCCTTTCCTCCATCTCAATGAAATTCAGTAAATAAACATTATATTGATGTGGTGTTTGTAAAGCGTCGGCATATCGGTGAAATGGCCTCCTGTGTCCAAGTTCCTTGTACCTACATCAGTAACTTTTCGACCAAAGTGAACCAATAATCGATTCACAATCAAAAAGTATGAACTTGACTTGTTGGAGATTATTTGACATCTGACAAAGTTTTTGGACATAAAAGATCTTCCCACAAATCCTCACCCTCCAATCATCGGAACTGGTAAATATGTGTTATTCTCACTCACACGAACCACTTTTGTTAGATGAAGTTCCCAAAACGTGTTCTACTTACTCTGCTCTGTGTGTACCAGTTTGTGAAAATAAAAATAGTAAGTTTTTTTTATTACAGACCTCTGACAGTCAAGTCAAACTTCTTTGCTACTGTCATAAAGAGGTTTGTTGCATTTCCTTTGAGCAATACCACATTCCCTTTCTTCCTGTTTTTCTCATTCTGTTTCTCCATTATGTTGTTGTGTAATTTTGTGTAATATTCTTACGACTGAGGTTTGAAATGGATTTCTCAAGAATCATCGGCAGCTGTTCTTGCCAAGCATGTGGTTATTTATATTATCTTGGTTTTGAACAAAATCGAGGCTAATGGAAGAGTAAGGTGATGGAGAATGGATATGTACTAACATTGGTGCAGTTGGGCAAAAGTTGGACACAAGCGAGGAAATGAAGGAAAAGAGAGAAAGAGAGGCAGAGGTGGGAGGGAAACGTAAGCATTAGTTACAAAAGAAGATGCTTGTGTTCAATGGGGGTTAAACGATTGTGGGTAAAAAAAAAAAACATTTGATGAGACAAACATCACAATGCATTACAAACATCACAATGCATTACATGCACCTGTCCCCACCCCAGCCAACTCTCATTCCTGCAAATATCAATGTACCACTCTATCCCCAATGTTTGTAGATACCTATCAAACTGAAATTTAAACCTAGCTTCTGTTTCTGCTGCCATTACATTTCAATGCAATAATTACTCTCCGAGTGATGACTGTCGTAACTTTCCTCTCCTACCATCCTAACATCCCTCGTCCTAACCCTGAATTACTACCATCCTAACTCTCCTCTTATTTACTCTTAGGCTGTGGCCCCTGGTCCTGTTGGTATCTATTGTGCTGAAAAAACTCATCTGCACATATTTTGTCCATACCCTTCATCATCTTGTACATTTCTATCAGATCACCTCGTAATCGCCTCCTTGCTAATTTAAAAATTCCTGTCTCTTTTAGGTGCTCATCATAGCTTGGTCTAGCTAGAAGGGGAATTGATCTAGTCACTCAATACTGAACTCTCTCTATTGCAGCTATGTCCTTCCTCAGATGTGGTGACCAAAACTGAACAGAATATTCCAGATAAGACCTCACTCAATTCCTTTACAGTGTTAACTATACTTTATTAGATTTATAATTTATCCTTCTGAGAATACAACATTGAGCACTATTAGCGTTGCTTGCAGCTGTATGGCATGGTGCTGCCTGTTTACCCCTGTATCTATTACCATCTCCAGATCCTTCTCCTGGGTGACACTCTCCAAGACTGCCCCTTGCATTATGTAATCTCTATTTTCATTATTCTTTCCCATCCCCAGTACCTTCAATTTCCTTATGTTAAACTGCCTCTGCCAATTATATGCCCAATCTATGAATGTATGAGGCTTTTCTGAATCTGATGACCCCCTACTATCTCAGCTACTTTACAAAAACATCATTCGTACACCATAGCTTCTCAAAACGCTCCGACTGACTGGAATGAGAGCAATAGTAAAATTCAAGTTTAATTCGGCTTTCACAAGGTTCCTTAAAAATTACCAAAGTAAATCATTCTTTCACTTGGACGTTGTGTTCTTATAAATTGCCAGCTTGGTTTGGGAAATGAGAACATTTGCTCGAACTGCCTTTGAGTTTGGAAGACTAAAAGGAGACCACCTGGACCAAAAATATATATTGAAAAACTAAAATCGAGAGAAAAGTGTGCAAATGGCACTTTCAAAACCATAAATAGAGAAGTTAAGCGGTCGCATTGAATGTATGCGTATAATAATGTTTCAACTTGTCCACAAAAGGGACGCTGCTCGCTTATCGCTTCTGAAAAGCGGCAAATAAATGAGTTTGTTGGCAGTATCCAGTGTGCAGTTCTCCATTGGAGATCACCAGCACGTTTAGTCGCAGGTTTTTGTTGTTTTAATTTAATTATTTTATTTATAATACCATCCCCAAATAGGGCAGAAAGGAGGGGTATGTAGCAGGACTGTGGACCACTTACAAGGTGCATGGGTGGACAGGGAAGGAAAAAGGGTTTTCAGACATTGTAAGGTCAAGATTTTGTGATTGTTTTTGGCGAAAGAGAGAGAGCGGCTGAAATTAATGGTTCCAAGCTGGCAGAAACAGATAACTGAAGATTGGGGAAAGGGGAAAGGCTTGGTTTGGAAAGGGGGGGGGGAGGTACAGGACAATTCCACCGAGTTTGGGAAGTACAGTACATATGAGCCCTGCTTTTAAGCACCTGTCTGTCTTGCGACAGGACCTAATGCCGGTCACTGAGGTGAGGGCAGCAACACTTAGCCATGTTCCATTGGCGTTACTTTTAAGGTGGCATACTTTAAGATAAATTTTTGAATGGAGGTCCTGTTATTATCAAAGCCTCCAAAAAGTATGTTGTGAAACAATTGCTCATTTTAGAACATAGACTGCTCATGCGTAGTGAGGTCCTGAGACCAGGTAAAGGCTTGCCAGACGTTTAATATACTTTGGTAAAAGGAAGGCAGTGAAGATGAATCAACCCTGGTTAGGTCCTTTGTAAAAGTTCCTTTACCTAACCAAATTTCTCCACTTGACACAGGATACAGTTGGCAAGGTCTCTTCAAGGCAACAAAGGCTCATGCAGGAATCGCCAAATCGTCTGAAGACTATTTGATTAGGCACTTTATGTTGATTAGTCATTGACGCCCTCAAATACCATGGTAGGTTCAACCTTTCTGGTCACAGCAGTGTTTTCCAGACCAGAAACAGAAGAATTGACCAGAAAAAGAAAAATTGGTAACATGCTTCTGTGTGTCGTCAACCAAAAAAGTGGATGGTTTCAGAGCCAAGACCTTGTGCCATAATAGGATTGAAGTAACCAGGGTATTTATTACTAATGCCCTGCCACAGTAGGAACAGCTGGCAAAGTAGGCCTTTCTATTTTAAACAGAATCAGTTCAATATGTTCAGGCAAATTTCCCAGTTGTGTCCCACAAATCACCAAGACCAAAGAAAATCCCCCAAATTTTTAATCCCTTCACTCCTCCAGGTGATATTAGATGAGGGTGGGGGGGATGGGGAGAGGTGGAAAAGGGGGTTCTAGCCACTATGCTTCTGTTTTTTCTCAGTTGATCTTTGTAGATGAAAGCTTTGCTAAAAAGATTTACACCTGTATCATCCTAGTAATGTCACTTGAATCATTGATATCATCAGCATACATCATCAGCGTGAGCACTCATCTTAAAAGGATGGTTTAATCCTCTAATGGTAAAGACAGACAATGACTTCTAGAAAGGGTTCAAGAGATGGGGTATTTTAGGCACCTGAAAGTGGACAGCCTTGCCTTATCCTCTTTCAATACAAGAAGGTGGTACCAGTTCATTATTAATGTTGAGGAGGGTCTATATGTTAGAATAACATAGCTGTAATAACAATATCCTGGCCTATGAAATCCCCAATGTTCTCGTGTGAATACATGAAATGTGCTGTACCCATTGTCCTTTTGACTGTTATTTTGTGGATCGTCGGTGCGGTAAGTTGAATTTGAGTGTGCCGTCATGGCTGGTGTGTAATCGCGACAGCTTCATCACTTTGCTGCACTTGTATGCACTTTTTGAACTCCTGTAGTGCAGCACACGCATTACACGAGTTGTATTATGATATATTATATTTATTATTATTTATATGTATGTAACCCGGCATCCCGGGATGAAGTGACAGAGTATCGACATGCTTACTTCCACGTCTGATTAATTTTGTCCAACAGTCTCATTCTCATTTTCATCCTTCACAAAAGATGGGGAATTTCTTGTTCAAAAAAGAGGAGGAAGAACTGATGAAGAAGAAAGAAGTTGAAGAGAGAGGAGAGGATATCAAGAAGTTATTTTTTTTTCTTTCTTTTTTTTTAATATTAAAAGAGGACTTTTTTGTTAATAGAAAAAAGGGCGAAAAAAGATATTGGAAAGCAAATATTCTTTCTTGTGGCTTTGTGGCCCTGAAAAGCAGTGAAAGTGGTGGGTTCCAGCCATTGAAAGCTGTGCTCTGAAATTTGAGTCAAGATTTTGTCAATAATTCTTCTTTTGATGAGAAACCAGATGGGTATTCCCGTCAGTCATTCCTCATTCCTGTTTGTCAATCAGAATTGACAGGAACGCGATTTGGCATACCGCAATCTGGCATAGGGGCCTACCGTGCGATCAACCAATACATGGAGATATACGTGTACTTCATGCATGCTTAGCCGAGACCACCCCGTTGGGAATGTCCCTGTATCCAGGGCGCAAGAGTAGCAATGGCGGCCCTACATGTCAGGATTCATACACCAGAAAATACGGTAATTTAGCCAGGATTAGTGTAGTAGATAGTAGAAAAATCGTGCAAATTATGATGCAAGCATCAAATTTGCCATTTCTGTTCTGCAGGGCTTTCTGATCAAATCTGCCCGATTGGCCATTTGAAAATCCAAATTTTGAAAAAAAAAAAAAATTCAAAAAATTTGAAGTCACAGCTGGCTGAAATTCTTGAAGCACAAGTGAACATCCCAGACAGAGAACCAAGGGGAGATGCAGTCATCATTGATGGCTCAGCACTTATCAATGCCCTACCTCCATGCACTTCAAAGATATTTGTGACTATGCGAAAGAAGACATCATCCCAAAGGTGGAATCCTATGGTGCCAGGTACGAGAGGTTGGACGTAGTGTTTGATGTGTACAAGAAGTCAAGTCTGAAGTCCGAGGCAAGGTCGAAAAGGGGGCAAGGAATCAGAAGAAGAGTGACAGGAACCAGTAAGACCCCAAGTAACTGGAGAAGCTTTCTTCAAGATGACAGCAACAAGACTGAGCTGTTTCACTTCCTTGCGGAAAAGATGTGTGAAGCACAGACGACAAGCACAGTCATTGTCACAAAAGGAGAAGATGCCATTAGCAACACAAGGAGTCACTGGATGCTGTGTCTCCATGTTGTCATGAAGAAGCTGACACTCGAATATTTGTACATGCCAGGGATGCAACGACGGATGGTAGCAAGTCCATTATCATTAAGGCTAATGACACGGACGTACTAGTCATAGCAATATCTGTACTGCCATCCTTACAGGAAGTAGGGCTTGAGAACATGTGTATTGCCTTTGGCCAAGGAGCCAAGGTGCGGTAGATTCCAGTCCATGAGGTAGTTTCTGCTATAGGGCCTGAGAAAGCTAGAGGGATCCCATACTTCCATGCATTCACTGGATGTGACGTCGTGTCTGCCTTCTGCAGTAAAGGGAAGAAGACTGCATGGCAGACTTGGAACGTCTGATGATTTTTCTGAAACATTCACCAATCTCAGCCACATCCAACATTGATTCGTGATCTTGACTTTTTTGAAGTTTTTTTTTTTTCTTCAAATTTTTCAAAATTTGGATTTTCAAATGGCCAATCAGGCAGATTTGATTAGAATCCCCTGGAGAACAAATGTGCCAAATTTGTGGGTCTAAACACACAGGATTTCCTTTAGTACCTGGGCTACAGTTCCCAAAGATCTGATGCCAGTTTTTGCTTGAAGATGTCCTGCGGAGAACCAACCATTCCTGTTGTAATCACGAAGGTCCCAAGTTGTGCTCACACCAGCACTCAAAAAAACGTTGCACGAAGGTACGTGAGCGAGGGATTTCAGGAAAGAGGGCGTTGTAGAATAATGGGTATTGAAGAAACCTTTCGCTGTTAAGTCTACATTTTACGAGTTGTTTTAATGATCTGCTAAGTATGCAGAACACTTTGGTGAAAGTCAGGGAGCAGTGATACATCTACATGTTGTAATAACATTAAACAAAAAAAGAGTTCACAGTTAGACATCAGCATGCCAGCTTGTTTCAGTAGTTAGTTTGCAGTAGATTTCCAGATCAAAGCCTCCAGAAACATAGAAACATAAAGTGGCGAACAGCAGAGATGCAGGAGGACATCACCCGACAATGAATGTCTACCAGTCCACGACTACCTTCCGTCAGTGGGAGGCAAATAATCTCTGGTGTAAGCCAGTGCTGGCCATCCCAGAAAAAGTCAAGCAAACATCTTTGAATTGATGAGACAAATGTTGCAAGTGGCTGCAAAGCAATCATTCTATACCATAAACAGAGAGGTTACCAGATTGTTAATGACCAGGGTACGTCCTCTGAACGACAAGGTCGCCAAAATCTCTCTCCATATATTCAATTTATTGTTCATTTTGTGGAACAACCCATCTCATTTCCTTCTGACAAAGCCGTGGGTACTAAGGTAAACACCAAGGTACTTCACACCTTCCTTTTCCCATGTCAGATTCATAGGAAGAGTTGGAAGGCCAGAAAGTGGCGTACTACCGACCCAAACTGCTTTACATGTGGCCCAATTAATTTGTGTCATGCATGCTCGAGAATAGGCACGTAGACACTATAACAATATTGCATTGTCGTTATTGCTGCAAACAGCGATACCGACATTATCCACATAAGCCAAAATAACAACGGGCTTTTCTGTTGGAGTCAATGAAAAGCCCATGAGAGAAGATCGTTAACAAATCAAAAGGGGCTCAATACAGAGAGAATACAAAATTCCAGCTCGGGGGCAACCTTGCCGAATTCCCCTCCCAATCCACAAAGGTAAATAGAGACCATCATTGACTTTGATCAAGCTAAAAATGTGATTTATTTCTCATGCAACTTTGTTAGAAAAGATGCCCCAAAACCAAATTGTTTTAAAATATGAAACAAAGATTCATGGTTAACAGATTCAAAAGCCTTTTCTTGATCAACAAAGAAGAGACCAGTATGTGTTGCTGAATTGCACATACGTCCCACAGGTCTCATACCAAACAAATGCTCTCATGCATAGATCTTTGGATAACACAATATGATTGATCCTGATATATAACTGTGCTTAAAACAGTCTTTACATGGTTAGCAAGTGCTTTGGTAAAAATCTTATAATCAGTACAGAGAAGAGAGATTGGGTGGCAATTTTGTATCAATTGCAGATCCCTTTTCTCAAGGATAAGACATATGACTGCACATTGACAATTAAGGGGAAATAAGCCCTCGTGGACGCTGTATAAAAAGACTTGAAAGCAAAGCAGGTTCCAAAAAGTTTTATAAAATTTGACTGGTAACCCATCAAAACCAGGAGCCTTGTGATCAGCAAGATCATCCAGCCTAGTTTTAAGTTCACCGAGAGTAATGTTCTCATGCAGGAAGTGTTGCTGGTGCTCATTTATCTGTGGTAATTTGGTTGTAATATGCATTGTGGGCATATCATGAGGCCGCTCTGTTCTTGCGTATGGCAGCTTTGGCTGTCGGGTAGCTATAACTTCTTGGAGCGCTGCTGTGCCGCTGATGCTGTTCCCCTCTACCAGTACACTGGTACTCATTTCGCCAACCTCGGGACGATGGCAGGCTAAGTTGACCCCACCTGGTGTTAATTCAGCAGCCAACGGGCCTCAAACTCAGAACCCTAGGATCCCAAGCCAGCCACCCTAACCACTTGGCCAACACCAGGCTTATTAGGCTTAAAGGACAACACATTCTAAAAATAAGAACGAACAAAGTGGACAGTTTGTGCACTATCCTCAATAATATGCCCATCACTAGACTGAAGACTAAGCATTTGCTGTCTCACCTTGTTCGTCTTCTCAAACTTCAAGAAATCTTTACAACAAGTGTCTGAGGCCAGTAAACCATTGACTCTCAGCCTTACAAAAGCTCCAATGCCATTTTCTCGAATTAATTATTGAAGTGGAGCTTCTTTTTCATGGAGGAGTTGACACCGCTTTGCGTCACTAAGAACCTCAGCGCCTCCCTGTAGTCGAAGAATCTCTTCTTTCAAGGCATCGATACATAATTGTTTACTTTGAGAGCAATTTGTATTGTATTGTTGACAGAAAATATGGATCTGCACTTTTGCGTAGTCCCACCACTGACAGAGATTTCAAAAAATGATGATGTGAATGAACACCTTTCTCCCCCAAAAAGCTCAAAAGATGATTTAAAGAAAGGATAGCTCAGAAGAGAGGTATGGTATTGAAAGACTAATACAAGTTACGGCGATTGCTCAGAAGAGACGGGGAATGAAAAACAGTTTTACCAGGGAATCGTCAGAGAAAGCAGGAGGGACAATATCTGTGTCTTTCACAAGATTGATAGCAGAGTTAGTGATGTAGAATTTATCAAGTCAAGTAAGTGAAAGATGATTTAATAAAACTTGACACCAGCTAAATTGTTGCAGGTTTGGGTGGTGGTTTGGGTGGTGACGCAAATATAATATTGGAGAGAGGCCGACTTGAAGCTGAATGTGGCTCTGCACTGTTCATATCTAGAGGTGGGTTCAAAGTATAATTGAAATCTCCCACTAAGCATAACACCGTATCAGAGGGTAGATGTCGCAGGAAATGAAAGGACTCATTTTAAAAAAAAGTTCCTCTTTCTGTACTGTCGCTTGGAGGATATACATTTACAAACACAAATCGTTGCTGATTGCATTCAAATTCTACAGAGGTTAGATATCCTGGTACAAATACTTTGAAAAGGGGGAGAGTTAGACAAACGTGATAATAAAGAAAGCAATACCCGCACTCACAGAATCTATATTGCTTAAAAAAAAAAAAAGTGCCATTCAGCTCTCGCTGCAATCGGCCATGCAGTCTGTCTGGGTGGCACGAGTTTCTTGTAATAAAAGGATCTCGATGTTTTTTGTTTTTTTCCTTCCTGGCCGACTGCACAGTCTGCGACCTATGCATTTGACTGCACCCACCATAATGTTCAAGCTAGCTATGTTCATGAAAAGATGTGCAGAAATACAACAGTTACAAATTTAACTAGAGGGGGAGCACTTGGTAGAGTGCAAAACCTCCGCCGCAATACTGCTAGGTCACTCAAGTGAACCTGATATCCTATTCATTCAATTTGACGTCAACAGTGCTCACAGAGTTATAGTTTGCAACTTTCCCTTTTACTTTTAACTTTTACATACTAATTCATTCGTCATAACTAGATTCCTTGAGACAGAAATTGATTTTACGTGGGTATATCCACCTGAAGTTCCAAAATCAGCCGCATTATAATTTTGGCATGTTTTTTGTTGGAAATCACTTATAACAGTATAAATGCAAAAAAAAAATCGAAATTTTGTTGAAAAAAAGATTGCAAAAATTTTTTTTTGGGGGGGGGGGGGGGGGTGCAAATCACTTAAAACATGTAGAAATGCAAAAAAAAAATTCAAATATTTTTCAAAATGGCCGCCAATGCGGCCATATTGGATTTTGGACCAAGTCCAAATTCTAATGGCATGATCCTTGGACCATACCTAATCCCCCACCAAGTTTCGTCGAAATCCGTCGAGGAGTTTTTCCGTAATACTGTTCACAAACAAACAAAAAAAACAAACAAACAAACAAACGGGTGAAAACAGTAACCTCCGATCTTCGATGGCGGAGGTTAACTATTACCTTGCTGTGACAAGATACCTTTTCAGTCTTTTGAGTGAGTTATCGGAAATAGGAAGGGCCTAATTGTTGTACAACACCCTGAGCACCAATAATGAAGGTGTGAATATCGGCTAAAATATCGCTAATTTTCACGTGCCTCTTGCAATAAGTTTTTTTGAAAATTTTATTTTATTTTATTTTTGTAAGAACTCCATGATTTCGGGAGGGGGAACGGAGTCCAGAGCTGAACCTCCTCCCATCTCTTAGAGAAACTGAAGATTTTGTAACAATCTTTGAGAAAAAGATGCCACCAAACACAAAGGTCTCTTGGACAAAGCTCTGTTATTGCATCGCGAGGTCCCACCATTTTTGTTTGAATCTCACTGTTCCTGTGCCCTCTGAGAGTGCTGCATATTTGATTGGTTGAGGTGGCTTAAGATTTTGACCAAGTTACGACTAAACTGAAGGTTTTTGGAAGTGCAAACAAGGCGATTTGTTTTCTGCGGGATTCAAATATTATGATTAAATTGAAATAAAAGAAAAGTTTTGAAGGTTGTCGAAAAAAACCCACGAAACAAACCATTTATTTTGAAGTTTACCACCGTTGTTGATGCATCGTCTTTTACACCACTTTATTTAACACGTTAAATTAGTTGTTCATTCCTGCTGTTTTTTTGTGTCCTTTATGATGTTCCTAAAACCATTAAGTTTCCTGTTTGGATAGATTTTCAATTTTATTTGACTGCTGGACAGGCAGACAGATTAAAACAACAACCGTACTTTGCTGTGCACATGCGTGCTTGAGACAAGATTCTGGACAATTTGCCAAATTCAAAACCAAAGTACTGCTAAACTGCAGGTCCGTGTTCCGATTCATGTTCTACAGTGTTCAAAATATAAAATTCAATTGATATTAAGTAGTTCTTCAATCATAGACTGGCTTCTGAAGATGGATGGATGGACGGACAGACAGACAGGCAGATTGAGCCAATTGCTTAACCCCGCTTTACGCTTTGCACAAGGTAAATATTGTATTCAGAGACTTAGTGGAAATGTCATTTTATGTTCAGGATGATGTGCTTAAAACAACAAAAATTTGTTCTGGATAATAGGGTCCAGATGAGAAATGGCCGATTTGGACTTAAACCCATATCTCTGTGGACAAGGGAAAAGTATTCTCCTTCAAGGTTATCCCATTCAGAAATCTGGCCGATCCTTTTTCAGGTTATTTTGATCAATATCAACAGCCAATAACTTATACGGGTAGTTTGGTGGCAACTTGTTCCATGATTCTGTGTTTATTTTCTTATTCCAGCTTGTATATGAGCTTATTTGAAGAGCTATTTGAGCTATTCAAAGCGTGTAGAGAGTTGCCGAGGAGAGACCCAGTACAATAAAGGAGAACATCGGAATTAATCAGTCTTTATGTTCTCAACTGAAGGACTGTGTGCTTTGACATGCAGCATGCCAAGCTGGCAGCACAGCAGAATAGACTCCACAGCAGAATAGGCAGTTTTGTTAGATGGACTCCACTGGTATTCAAACAAAGACCATACCAGATGAGACAAATCGGTGATGAGTATGCTTGTATCAATGTAAATTACTGTAGTTGAACTTGTTTGCGTATAGTCTATACTCTATGAGATGATCAGTGTGGGTGATATGAGGGTGCAAAGACAGACAGAAAACAAGGGAGAAAACCGGGCGGGATAACAGTGCTTTGTCGTTGATTGCCTCACGAAGTTGCATCACAAAGTGCGCAATCCCTTGGATGTACATTATACTCCTTATTCCGTCTGCTGGCATGAGTTGGTGGCAGGCGAGTTAGCCCTTGCATCCTGGCTAAATCTCGAATGTGTGCCTGGATCGATTATACTCAAAGATCAGGCCTGGCCAGCTAGTTCGTAAAAGACTGGGGCCAAATACTTTCCCCGTCCTACCCCACAAGAAGGTGGGATTAATTGTGGCCAGTCGTTGTTGTTGTTTTTGCTTTTTTTTAACCAAAAAGTATTCTTTATTGATTTATTTTTCATAGTTTTGTTGTTGCCTTGTACTATTGTGAGTACCTCTTCCATACAACTGTTTTGTGTTTTTTGTTAGTTTGTTTGTTTTTAGACACCCACCAAAGTAGAATTTTGATTGTTTGCATTATCTCGAAGGAAATTTACAAACATCTTCATTTTGTTACTCTCGCTGCGATGTCGGTTTGGAGTGTTGATTCAAATGCCATAAAGTTGCAGTGTTATTTTAACAAGTTGGTGCATTGTACAGTTTGGAGAGGAATAATTGGCAATTCAAATTGAAAGTGAAGGGTAATATTGATAAATATTATTTGTGTGACAAATTATAAGCATCTTGTGAAGGTGAAGGTCGTTTTGTTTTAAGCGACTCACTTATGCCATTGCCTTTGTTTTAATTTTAGTTCTTCATTCCTCAACATAAGTTAGAACGACAACGGAGGTTAATTGGTGTTGTAGACTTCACATTGTTAGGACTAGCTGAAAAAAATGTGAGGAATTCTGCTGAGCTGACATGAAGAAGAGACATTAGTGACTCGTTGGTGGAGTATCATTTTGACATTATGGTGCCATGTTTACTTTATATCACCATGTGCATATGTAGGAGGCTTTTACCACTTTCTTATGACATTGTAGATGACCCTCTATCTATAAATATCCTGGACTGCAAGACCTATACCAAAACTTCTTGCCACCTGCTAGTCATAGTTGTTGAAATAATTTCCTGCAACTGTACAATCCCAATTTCCTCCGTTTGTTGCTTGGGAAATAAGGGGCATGGATTTGGTAACTGGGAAGTACATTGTCGAGTTTTTGTTATACTTCACTGATTTTTACACTGTTTTTGAGTTCAGAAGTTAAGTTTTTATTTTTTTTGGCAATGTTTCCTGATTTATTTGGTTGACTAATAAATAAGGTTGCACAGTCCCTGAGTGTAATGTTTTCAATTATTTGACATGAAAACACGAATGACAGATGTTTGAATAATAAGGGTGTTGGAATGAACAATTAAAGTTATGCATTTGTACACTTGGTCACCCTTTCTACCAATTCATACTTGCTGAGTCATATACCAAAAATAGAAGGCTGCTAATCCAGTATGACAAGTCACATATTTCCACTACATAACAACATGCTCTTCCCTACCTTGTGATGCCTTATTTGATTGGAGTATCTGCCTTCTTGATGTGTTGGAGAAATGGAAGGCAATCAGATTTGCATTTGTGCACTGGACACAACCTAAAGTGCAACAACCAAATTAACCACCATCACACCTAATAAACAGTCCACCTCCTGATTTGGCCATGAGCTCTTTCCCAATTCTTGAGCAAGCATGCTTGAGTTCTCTGCATTATGATGTTAAATAGCATTCTGCATATTGGTGAAACTTTAGTGTGGATGAAAAGATGTCCGAGACATTCAGATTCTGAGTCGATCCTCTTTATTCAAACTGCTACCATCCAATAATGTTCTGTCTCAGCTAGCCATGTA
>CM068952.1:27768228-27797001 GCA_035128595.1 Eptatretus atami | reverse complement strand
GTTGGCTTCCCAATTCAGTGACGCAACATGCAAATCTTGTTCAAATTTCCAGTCAATGTGATGAAAAATGACGATTTTAGAAATCTGACCTCAAAATCTATAGGCTTCTCAGTTGAGACTACCTCTACAATTTGGTAAAGTTTCATGACGATCAGTTTGGAATTATGACATGTCGGCGATTGACAGGCAAACACACAAACACACAGAAAAAGAATGTCGACTGACCAATATACTTGCAAAAATCTTCCATTTTGCAAGTAACAAATGCATTCAAATGCAATACCCTCTTCTCCGGTGAGGGTAATAATAAAAAAAACGTCAATGGTCAGGGTCAGGTGTCCAATAAAAGTGGGGTCCCATCACCTTGATTCCAAACAAATAATTTATCAGACACAAATAAACTCAATAATAAATAACTAATTATAATGATTTATGCTCTGGGCCAGCAAAGGAAGCTTGAAAACAAGGGAAAGGGATAAAATTAAATGGTGGTGGGAGGATTAAAACAAAAATAATGGCACACAGGCCTGATGGGGAAGATGCAGAGAGTGGAAGGACACGAGCGAGTGCTGGAAATAGCACGTGGAAGGAGATATGACACTTGTTCGTGATGACTGCTTGTAGATCCCCTGTGGTTAATGATGAGCCATTGGCACACTGGAGGAGCACTCTAAGGGCTTTGGCACATGCACAGTTGGGTACAGCAGGGGGATTGCTGAGATATTTTGTGCACACAAAGTGCCACAGTTACAGTATGCTTTCGTAGATGTGAACAGGAAAGGCTTAGGGGGTATCAGCATGTAAAACTGCGCAGTCAAATTGCAGATTCATGAAGGGAGATGGAAACGCCGTCAAAGTAAAACTGCCAATATGGTCTTCGAGTGCCGTGCAAGACTGAGTGTGCATTGCCTTGCTACACAGTTGTTTCATTAACCTCATCCTAAAGGTGGATGGAACTCCTCTTGCCTTGACTGCTTAGTCTTGTTTGTAATGCTGGAATGCTCTCCAACTCCCAAGTGTCTTTTGAACTGTCAACACAGCATATCTGGAAAGGTTTCTACCCCTTCCTTCCCCTTTAGACCCTCTTTGATCCAGACTACCAGTCAGATGGGCCGGTTCCATAAATGGCTGGCTTGAAGAGGCCGTAAGGAGTGGATGATCAAACATATGTTTTGTACAAACCCCCGTGCTGGCAGTGAGCGCAAGCGCATGTGGTGGGGATAAAGTCGAAAATATGCAAAAATGGACTACAAAAGAATCTACCTACCCACGGCCATCTCGCACTAGCCCCTGTGACTCAATTTTGTAATATTTTCCTTCTTAACTGAATGATCATAACAATAGCAATACACCGTGGTTTAACCATTTGCATGGAAATCCCATTCCCATAAAAACAAAAAGGATCGACACATGTTTCACTTGTACTGTGTTGATCAGAGATAATTGCGTGGTTGGAATACGAGGGTGATCAGAGATTGTGGTAATCGGCACCTGAATGATTCCCTTGTGGTCTTGTGATGTGGATCTTAAATATTTTGCCTAAAATTACAACAGTGCTGTATAGCTCTGGTTTTTCTTGTGTAGCTCTTTTATTTATTTATTTTTACAGGGTCTAAAGCTTGTGCATGCGCTGCAACAACAAATCATGCATATCTAGTATTTGCAGACAAATGTATAAGACAATATGAGACCCAACTTCAGACAAACACACCCACTGTGCTTGATATTGATGGGGGTGGGTGTGGAGAGGGGCGTGCTGGGTATGAGTGACACCAACTATCTTTATGATGTTGCTTGTCCCTCCGAGTGTAGAGAGAAGATTAAGGAGGAATTTCCTTCTCCCCACAGATTCCAACCATTGGGGTTTGTCTGTGTTCTATCCATTAAATGCTGAGGTTCAAGCAAGGAAGCAGCATGTACCGTTTGTAAAGTTTTTGGTATCACTCAGCCATGGTCGGTTTCAAACTGCCGACATTCCAGACTCAGAGCTCGAACCATTACATTCTGGAGTCTACTTGTTTTTGTGTCGCTCTCATTCTGACCTCAAATTAATTTATTTGCAGATAAAAAATGCTTTTACGAGTTCGTCGGTGTTTGCCTCCTATTACAATCTTTCTGCTGTAACAGCGTTCAGGTATGTTGGCTTTGAGAGGTTGCCTCCCTGCGGATAATTATTTGGGTTTCTTTTTATGCTAAATATTTATCTTGTTGCTTGTGGTAGTTTTTTTTTCACACAGGTGTGATTGTTCTAAATTGCAAAACACTGTATTGATTATGCATTTCTGTGAATCCTTTTATGTTATGTTATTTTATTTTATTTCCACTGATCTAAGGCTCATAGTGAAGCTTGTTTACATATCATATGCAGGACAAAGACATTAGTAGATACCAGTACTTTTTACCCTGATACCAGCCGTTACCACTTCATGGAAAACTGTTGCAAATGATTATCATTATATGTATATGTATATGTATATGTATATGTATATGTATATGTATAGTCCAGGCTCATAGAGAACATCAGACATAGAATGGATCAGGACGGAACAAAACAAAACAAACAGTAGAAAGAGATGAGGGGGTAGGGCGAGGACACCCAGGGTGGACAAGCTGAATACAGATCAAAGCAAACTCTCAGGTACGAAAAACTAGAAACTTGGAAAGAGGTGGGTTTGGGGGTAGTGAATTGGGGTAGAAAATTACATGGTTTTTGATGGGGCATGATCTGAGATGGTGGGGCCCAACTGTCTTTAAAGAGCAGGTTGCGGGTCACCAAACATGTTCTGAAAATTTATCAATATGATTATATGTGCATTAAATATTCGATGCAACTATTGTGGTTGCCTAACTATTGGGAAAATTAATGAAATTTAACTCCGAAGTTGTTATTTCTCGAGGCTGTTGAAAAAAAACAGCGGCGTGCCCATATATGGATGGTGAGTCACGTTCTCCAAAACAAAGCGACGCTACTCGCTCATTGAAGAAGTGTCCAGTTGAGCGGGCCGTTCTTTCGCTTTTTGAGCTTGCAACTGTCTATATTATCCTTTTTTTATTTTGAATTATTGTAGAACAAAGTTATTTGGATATTTGTACTCATGCCTCGTACGTGTGTCGTATGTTTTGCGAAAATGGCTGAAAAACGGGTAATCGCTCCCACCGATTCCCGAAGGAATCAAACATTCGCCGGCAGTGGATAAGATTTGTACAAACAAAGGGCGAATTTTCCCCAAAGAAAAGGGTAAAGAGACCTTTGGATAGACTTGTCATTTGTGGTGACCATTTCACAGCCGAGGATTACGAAGGCAACCAATGAGTGAGCTCGGTTTCAAAACACTGCTCAAGTGAGACTGAAGCGTGACCTGTGCCCACCATTCAGCCTCCTCCTCAGCTGGCTCCTGCTTCATCTCTCACACTGTGTCACCTACGATTATCGCAATTTAGTTTTAATGGCAATTATTCAATTAGCCACGTATTTTGCCTTTTGGCAATGTCATCGCAAGGAAAACACAAAGAGAAGAGAAGAGAAAAGAAAAGAAAAAAAAAACGTACGTGCAAAAAAAAAAACACTTTCAAACAACACACAGGCCGTTCCTTCGCTTCGTAAAGACGACTGGATTGGGGCATTGTGTTTATCTATAAATGCGCATAAGAAATCGAGAAATTATTAGAATACACTATCCGGAAGTCCATACGTTGTGACCGTAATGGGAACGCGGCTGAGAATCTCTTCCCCATCGGCCACGCCTACGCAGCACCGTGTCCTGTCACTGGTTGGTAAAAAAATGGCCATAACTTGGGAAGCACCTGTCCGATTAATATCAAACCTTGAAAAGGCACATCCACAGGGCCCCAGCAATATACCTGGCAAGTTTCAATTAGATCGGACCAGTGGTTGTCGAGAAACAGCGGTTACAGACACACACACATGGGTCCATTATTGATTCATTCTATTTCTGACTCATGAGTGACTAGAGGGTTAAAAATTATTATATCAAGTCACAGACGATAAAACTTTACATTATTTTATGCATCGAACAAGAAAATGAAAATCTACAACCAATCTGTCTGGTGGATCTGTCAGTGTGAACTGCCGGAAGTCAGTCCTGCCACTTGTACACGAAATAGGCGTTTTCTGCACTTGCAAGTGGCTCAAATTTATATGGCTCAGGGCCAGAAACTCCATAGTATAAATTCCCATATCCTCCGACTCGTCCTCGGCAATATCGGAATGAAACACTCAATTTCATCCCGCTGAAATCACTCTCTGATTCGCATCTCGCCATTGTTCACACGCTGTTTCCGAATGTTCATGAAGTTTTCGGAGAACGTGACGTCATAGCATCTTCGGTAACTTCCGGACTGTTTTTCGATCACTGACAAAAGTTTTGACTTAAAAGTTAATTTAGCATATTTTGAGTTTCAAATGTAAGAAAATAATTGCCCAACGATTATTAATGTGCTTACAACCTTCGAATCACGCGAAGTCATCAGCGACCCAAAACCTGCTCTTTAAGCCATGAAGGGCAGAACGGGACTTGAACAGACTGGGGAAGTTGGTTCCACAGGTGAGACAAGGGAAACAAATGAGTAGAGGTGAGCAGTGAGCCTGGATTTTGGAAATTTAACAAGAAGAAGGTTACTGGCAGACTGTGCGCTCCCTGCAACGACCTTGGAGGAACAGAGTCAAGAGAGGGCAGAGGGTGCAAACCCAAATATAATGCAGTAGAATATGAAGAGGCCACCAACCTTATTGTGTGATGTCAGAGTAACATGCCTAGACACTTGGTTTCATTGTGGGAGATTCAAATTATCTTGAATGCCTTTGTTTCCATGACATCAATAAGGGTAATGTGTGAGGCAGGGGAGCAAGCCCAGAGTGGAGAGCAGTACTCCATGAAGCTGTGCATGAAGGCCTTGCACGTGGATAAGAGTTCAGGTGTGCTAAGGAAGGACTTTGCACGATGGAGGATGCTCGGTCGACGACTGGCTTTGGAGGCCAACTTAGAAGTGTGGTTTGCCCGAGAAAGATCACAGCTGATATTGAAGCCCAAAGGTTTTCATGACGGAACTTCTTCAAGAGGATTAAGGGTGTAGATCGGAGAGTTTGCTAGACAGTCCTTTTGGAGAGACACAGTGAGAGTGTGAGATTTGTCAGGCTTGAAGGACATATTCCAAGTGTTTGACCAGCTTGTGATTCTGTCAAGGTCTTCACTTAGAGGGCAGGCTGCTTCCTGGCTATTTGATGGATGAGGGATGTCACCCTAGAGGGTGGAGTCATCAGCAAAGACATAAAGAGGATTTTCCATGGAATCAGAAAGATCATTGATTTTGATGAGGAACCAGACTATGCCTAAAACTGCTTGGTGCACTCTAGCCTTGATGGGGAGAGGATTGAGATTAGAACATCACGTTTGGAGTTGCACACTGATTATAATCCAATAATTATTGGAGTGGATGAAGTCATTGATCCATGAGAGGAGGTGGCCTTGAATGCCATAAACAGAGAGCTTGAAGATCAAGACGGGATGCCAGACTGCACCAAATGTTCGAGATATGTCCAGAGAGATGGCCCTGATCTCATGTCTGATATTGAGGCGTTCCATCCATTGTTTGTGGAGTAGAAGCAGCATGTCCAGGATAGCATGACTGGGTATAATACTGAACTGTTGATCCGAGATCAGGCCATTTGAGAAAAAAAGAGAAAATATGATGTCAACTGCAATGATAAATTCCATGACCTTGCTTATAATAATTACTGGAAGCAAGCTATTAGGCATATAGTTAAGATGATCCATTTTTGCACCAAGTTTGTGTATTACAGTGATGTTGCCTGACTTGCAGACAGACGGAAACCGACTCTGAGAGAATGATTGAATGAACAGAGCAGAAAAGAGGATGAGCAAGAGCAGCAGAGCAGGTCTTGAGGACACATGCACTGATGTTTTCTGGACCTGTTGGAGAATTGGAGGTTTGCCAGAAACCTCTCTACCTTCTCAAGTGGGAGAGACAGTATCCAGGAGCAGTTGTGTATGAGAGAGTAGGATAGGTGTAGGGAGTGAGAGGTTCAGTACACAAAAGTTCGACACAAACACACAATTGAGGCATTCAGCCTTCTCATGAGTAGAGTCAGCTGTGGTGCCCTTTGAAGTGAGGGAAGGGATGTAAGGCGAGCATACACCAGATATAGACTTGACAAGGCACCACCAGGTCTTTGAAGAAGTAGACAGGCTTGAGGTTGTCTTCTATCAGATTTGGCTATGAGGAAGACGAAGCAAGTTGTTTGACAGCAACTGCCTCGCCACAGGATTCTGTGTACCAGGAGTGAGAGGATGTAGGCATAATAACTGCAGACAAGATGGCATAAATCTGTACATAAGGGAAAGTAATCTTGTATGGAAGGATTCCCATGCAGTACTAATATCAGGAGAGGTGGAAATTAAAGATCAATTTTGACATGCGAGTTCAGCTTGCAGTCCCTGCCATGCAGTTTGAGTGAACTCCTAAACTCCAAGGTGCTGAGGCAGCTCTCTAACAGTAGCCCAGAGAAATGTTGACTCTCACAATCACATGATTAGATGAATTTATTCGAGCAGAAGAGGAACAGGAGACATTTGTAGGAAAATTCGTCATTACAAAGTCCAGAAGGGAGGACGTGCCATTGGGAGAAATCCGGGTTGGAAAAGTTCCCTGATTTGGTGAGGGGGAAGCGTAATACACAGACATTAGGAAATGGAGTGAAGCCGTTAAGACAGATGCATCCCTGTCCAGGACTGTTATTCATGAGAGCTTGTGAAAGTCCTTAAGACCATCGCACATATCCAATTTTGGTTGATTGTTCATGGTAATACAACCACAAGTATGTTTGTGGCCTCTCCCGTCTTGCTTATCTTTCCTTGATCTCAACAGCCAGGGCAGTGTGTTGGTTTACTACATGGTCATGTTTCAAGTGAAAAAGTCTGATCTGGAGTTGCTGCAAAGTCTTCTCTCGGTGGACATTATCAGAGGAATTCTAACGAGTGATCTGGTGAAGAGCCGCATGACAAATCATGGAGTCTTTGTTCCGTCGTCACTCACCATATATTGTGAGTATAATAATTGACAAAATATTTTGATCATTTATTCCTGGTATCATTGTGTTTGAGGTTCGAAGGTTGTGGGCTGAACTACTGAGGTTTTTTTTTTTTTTTTTTTGGTGGGCTCAATTAGAAAGGTGTTTGAAGTTTTGGTGTTTTTTTTGTTTTTTTTAGCCTATTTTGTTGTTTGTGAGGTATTCACTCTTCCAGATGTGGTTCTGAGGATTTAAAATAAAAATGCTTGAAATAATAGAAAAATTTATTTTCCGACATACAGCATTGTAACATGAGGGAAATATGCAGGATTATTGATTTGATTTCTTATTAGATCTCTAATAGGGCGCCGCAGTGCTAACACTTTGTACAAAATGTGAATTTATATCAAGTGTGATCTCACACCAGTTCAGCACTCAGATGTGTTCTTTTGACTTCACTTCATGAATGTTTTCACTTTAGTTGATTCAAACTGCTTTTGGGTTGATGCCAGAGTCAAACTTGCCTACCCCAAGTCAAACTATCTATCTGGTTTGAACAGCGTTGAAAAATTTGAAGGAGAGGGTGGGAGATTGGAGATCGACTAATTTGTCAAGGGGTGGTGGGAGTTGTTAAGATGACCGTCTTGAATGCAAGCAATCACCTTTAGACAATGTAATCTTATCAGAGTAATAGGTCATTGTGTGCTGCTGTCATTGTCAAATTCTTACTTTCCGCCATAGCCTATATGTGGCTTTTCCAAACTTCAAAGTGGATGTCTGTTGAATGAAAAATGTGTCTTTGCTAAATGCAGCCAGGTCTGAGTTCTGCTGATTAGTCTTTTTGGATGGTGATCCAATTAGCGGACAATTCATTATGAGAGCTGTTTGATCGAGGAAAAGTTAGTAACTTGGAGGTTTGAGGCTCGCCACGAGGGGAAACGCTCTGGTTCCTCCCAAACAACCGGTCCTGAAGCCACCAGGCACAGATAACCACGCATCGGCAGGTTACTAGGCAACCATGAACGCTGATTGGCATAGCCAATCCGGGCAGGATTAAACTACTTCGCATGATACCATACCTGTGGACTGCCGAGTTAATTAGGGTCTCGTGCCCTCAGCGCACACTTGGATTACTGCCGAGCAATATAGTAAGTGTGCAGTGGCTAACAAGAGCAAATTTGGTGGGGTAGAACTTCTTGGTTAAGCTAATATGTGGACCATGCTGGCCAATGAAGGAAAAGAAAAAAAGGGCTGGGTTCATTTATAACGAAAGCAATTTATTACAAGCAAGGGAGAGGAAATTTATGTGACACAGTAATAGGGTTTATTCACAATTATGTACAGCAGGGAAAGCAGAGGGATTTGTGGGTGCGGCAAAAGAAATGCAATTATTATTTACAAAGACAGAAGATACAGTGTAGAGTTAACCCGAGATAAACTTCTACAATCTTAAATTATGCGAACATAACAGGTGCCATCCATACACACACGCACCCGAGGAAGCTAGAGAGTTCAGAAAGAGGAGAAGCAGTTGAGGTGGAGGCGACCTCATTGTACCTGGCGCGGTCGATGGACTTATGCAAATCAATTGCTTATGAGGGGGAGGAGGGAAGAAAATGGGGTGTCTCCGGTATGTGAGTGGGGGGTGCAAAAATGTGGTGTAGCGTGATGTGAGAGGTGCGAATCGGTAATTTTTGCTCTTTTAGTTTGTGCATCCACAGTTGACGAGACAATCGGATGGGAGAGAAGATGCGTGAAAGATAGCTTAATGTGACACGTGTCAGAAAATCTGTATGTGTACGGTTAACGAAGATGACTGGAACGCCGTGGAAGCCAAGCGTCGACCCACTGATGACCCGGCAATGCTGCTCGCCTTGCTCGGCTCGGCAAAGACTCTGGATGAAGGATGAAAAAGAGACCCAGGACCCTGACTTGCTCTCTTTTTATAGAGCCCGAAGTGGAGGAGGGGCCAGAAAGCGGAACAAAAGCGCCTGTAGGCATTTCCAAGCTCCCCCATTGGTGCATCGACGTCACCCTGAGCCATAGCCACGCCCCGCCAGGCTCTGGAGCCGAAAATGGCTTCAGTTACTCTTTAGCCTGGCCATGCGACAGAACTCTATAACTTACTTTGGTTGAGCTTTTGGGAGCACTCTCCGGCCATGACCATGCGCTGAAATCTGTTTGAGCATTATTTATTGGAATGCCAGGGCCACTCAGACGTCATTGAACGAGCCCCAGCGCATATTTGCGCTTCATGTTATATGCCGAAGTTCCATGGCTTATAATGTCCTTCATTCCCCTGGCATCCCAGAGACTGTGGTAAGGGTTCAGAGAGCTAACTGTGGTTAGGGTGGTTTGTATAGTGATTGTTGTGAGGTAGAGGAAGCACTGTGGCTTTTGTGGTGAAGGCGTTGAAGCTTTAGGAGCAGTTGAGGTGGTTTCGGTGAGGAGACTGAAGTGGATGAGGTGATTGTAGCGAGGTCGAGTGTAAGTTGTTGGGGAATTTTGGGAGGCGTTGTGAGAATTATGATGATGGTTGTAGCGTTGTGGTGAGCGTGGCGAGGGTCTGAGATGAGGCGTCGGTTGGTTCATGACACGCCGTTTGAAAAGGGAAACGGTATGCGTATGCAAGTGAGCTGGGTTGCTGCACATGCTTGATGCTCCACGGTTAGCGTTACTGGCTTGACGTGCACGCATGCGTGAAGGGGGTTGTGTGTGAAATTAAGGGATTGAAAAATATGAAAGAATAAGGGGTTGAAGACCTAAATAAAAGCCCGATGCAACGCATCTCATCCCATTGACCCACTAGATATGTGGGAACGGCTAACTAAACGCATACTAATGAAATAACTGTCTCGGGATTGCTATATGTTGGGTGTGATTGCCTCGGAGGAGTGTCGGCTTCGCAGAGCCGCAACGCCATTTACATTTTGGCTGTCTCCATCCCTACCCCATTTGGAATCCCGTGTGGGCACGGGCAACTTGCTAGTACTGTATTGTCAAATGCTTATTTTGTAAATCACTTCCCGACTTCCTAAATAATTAATAAAGTGTATATATTTACCCTTCATCTGAACTCTGAAGTTCTATCAAGTCTACTGACCTTGGGACTTTCGTCGACACTGCAACATTGGGAGTAGAACCACCATGGCCAATAGTATGACTGCAAGGTGCAATGAAAGTGCATGATCAATTTGAGCATTCTCAACCTTTTATTATTCCTGCCATTTTTCTCTGTTCCAGCCTCAGATGAAAAGACCGCCCTGCTTATACGATCTTGTAAGTGTGATATCATCTCTTTTTTGCACTTTATTGTTCTCATGACAATTTATTTATCTCCCCTTTCACGATTTATTCTCTCCAGTGGGCTCCCTGTGTTGGGATAGAAAGTCGGAATTGCAAGAGCACACTTTGTGTGCTCCATTGCTCCTTTTGCTTCTCTCAGATATGTTATTAGTCTCGCCCCGAAGGGGTTGCGAGACTATTGTAACGCCCATGTCTGTCTGTCTGCATCTGTGTGTGTCCATGTCTATACATTTTCCCTTAACAAAAATTTTCTCTGCAACCTCTTGGCTGATCGATGCAAAACTTTAAACATAGGAGGGAGGGACTCCCCATGGAGAATATTTTGTTGATAAATCTGACATCATAGGTCACATGGTATGGCAGCGATATTGGGTTAAAGGAAAAAAAAATTGGGCATCATCTTCTCCAAAACCGCTCGGCAAAGAAAATTTTTAAACTTTGCAGACGTCATCAACTCCCCATGGGGTATATAGGGTGATAACGATGACATCATCAGTGAAGTGATATTTCAGACATAATTGGTTGAATCAAAATCCTTATCCGAAAAATCTGAAACTTCATACGTCTGATCTACGACCCGATGTGAGTGAAGAATTAAATTTATGACATCATCAGTCACATGGTCTGGTGGCCATGTTGGATTGAAAATATAAATGTGAAAATCTTCTTCTTCGGAACTGCTTAACAGATTGATGTGAAACTTCTTACATATGATCTTGACTAGGCATGGGGGATATAGTTTTGAAATCTTTTTTCATATTCACCTTCGTTGACGCAATTTAGCCTTGTTGTGCACAGAAGTGGTCGTTAAATATCCTAATAATCAATACAGCCATGGATAATGGCAATGTCTGTAACATAATATGGTGCATGACTGATACGGGTATAAAGGCAATAATAGTTGCGTATTCAGTTGATGATGGTATTATTGTTCATAATAAGCGTGCGAGACTATATGCGCTCTCCCAAGTACTGTTCTAGTTGAATTTGTATCATGTCAATATTCTCCATGAGCTGACTAATTTAAAGTTTGCAGTAATAACAATTGAGGCTAACTTAAATAGCAAAATTACTTGAGCTCCGTACAGCAAAATTACTAAACACTATGGGGGCTATGACATTTTATGTCTTTTTGCCCTTGTTATTACTTTATGTATTACTTGTAAAAGTTTAGTAAATTTAGATAATTATGCTCTGGCTTTTGTAAGTGTTGAATATTTTTGCTTTAAAAAAAAATCAAGTAAATTTACTCATCTCAATTCAGTCCTTTTCAATCATTGGCTCATCAACGTACTTCTTTGAAGATTTCTTTAAGACCGTTGTATGCAATTGATTTCTTTGACGATCGTTGTGTTGAATATATCGTGATCTTGCTGTCGACATCGGGGACTCGCTGCTCAGTCGCAAGACTCGAACACCTCAGTTCGGAAGCCACAGTTGTCAAGTTCACTGATGAGTGCCAGTTCAGAGCCGCAAAGGAGGGTGTAAGTTGCTGGAGGCAGAGCGGCCGAGAGTAGCGGCCGAGAGTAGCGGCTGCGGAGTTGCGCTGTGGCAGCTATGGACCGTTTGATGAAAGCTCCTTTGCTGTATTGAATCACATGTTTCCCCCGGTTGTTCCAAGCAAAATAATCGAGATCGCCGATGGCGTGTCCATCAGTAGTGATCTGATCATGGTTAAAACATTGTTAACACAAACATAACCGTTTGCTAATGATCAGTTTCCCTGCCATTCCATCTGGGCTTTTTCCCGCACATCTTGACAGTATCTTCCAGCGATGCTGTGAACTCTGATCTCATGGAAATTTCACCCACATCATGCTCGCCATGAACGGATAGTTTTCCACTTTCGTTGCAGCATGTTAAGTGCATCGAGCAGATGCACATGAAAACACCATTTTGAGAATTTCCCCCAAAATCCTATGAAGGAAAATAGCTTGAGACAAGTGCAAGTAGACTCAGCAATTATTGTATGATGTAAGCACAAGTAGAAAGCTGCAGCAGACAATGCTCCTGGAATGGAAGTACGTATGACGAGAAAAAAAAATCGCCAATTTTAATTTATTCAAGCAAGAACAGCACCACCTCTGCCGGTGATCTGGCTATTTAAGGCAGCCTCAATTCTCCAATGTCAGCAGTGAGATCACGATCGGTTTCAACACAATGGTCTTCAAATTTATCAATTGGAAGTACGTTGATTTCCGAATGATTTTTTTATTTTTATTTTTATTTTTTGAGAGCATCTGTGACCTACTGACTACTCTATGGAATACAGTACATTGTTTTTGGTATGTATCTCAAAAGCACTGAAGATATTGTAAATGTGCTGTGAACTATGTTATGTGGAATATTGAAGAAAATGAATTTTAAAAAATGGATTAAAATTATGTATTATAGGATCTAACAATGTACCGCTAACTGTTTTAAAATGCCAAGGTCAGTGGATTTTGCAGTTTCCTGGAAATCTACAACATAACATCAATTGTGTGACAGCCAAAAGAGGAGCCAGGAACTTGTAATTTTGCATGTCAGGCCAATCTTTCTGTACTGGGCATCAGTGACATGGATATTACTTTACCAAATTCTGGTCCATGTTCTTGCTATGATTAGGTTGTTTTTGTCATCATTGGGTTTGACATTGCAAGCTTGTGAATAGTACATGACCGACGCATTTCTGATATATTGCTTTCCTCCTTGCTTCAGCATGTTCTCAAAATATACGGGTGGGTTCAAGCCCAGTTCAGTTCACAAGTCCTGGGTTTGAAAACGATCAGTATCCTGCGAATTCTGAGTGCCAATGGTTTCTCCGTGGAAGCCCAGGCAAGCAGCTGCAGCTGAACTTCCAAGTCTTTGAATTGGAGGATGATTGTTCACAGGACTTTGTGGAAGTTTTTGATTTGCTGATCCCAGCAAAGAACAAGAGCATCAGTTTGTAAGAACTAATTTTGCTTCATTGGAGGCATACATGTTTGTGTGTATGCATGTGCACTTTGAAAAATGATAAGATGATCTAGTAGTTTACTTGGACTGGTTAATGTTGATCTTCACTTTGGGCACTTGTTTTTATATACATCTTGACATGAAAGTTGAGGCTTTGAATCTCTAAAGTTGGATTATATACTGAGAGCGGAGTGGCCAACCTGATACCACTATTCAGTGATTGTGAAGCATGTTTACAAGTCTATTAGCATGATAATGGCAGCTTGATGCTGGTGCATCAGTCTGTGCTCACTGATAACTACTATAATTGTGGATATATGTGCAGCACTTTGGAGTTTTTCAGGAAAAGAAAGCTCATATTTAATCAGCCATTGATAGCGGGTCTTGTTAGACAGTGCTGGATGGCATTGGAATTTTGTGGGTTTGGGTAAGCCAAGTGTTTGCGCATCGCTTGGTCGTAACATGGCCCGGAAAGACCAATACAATTTGGCGGCATTTTGTGTGTTACCTGGCTACTCTTCCAGTTTAGTGACATTGGCCAAAAGGTACAAAACAAAGCCGACTGGTAGGTTACAAAATCGATCAAATTAGGTGTTTTTATGAACACAACATGACAAGATATCCACGGTAAAATCATGACTAAGGAACTGTTTAGCCGAGTTATTATAATTAGTGATAATGGTGATTGTCACTGGCCAGTATTTTTAGGAGCAGGCTGCATCCTTGCTCTTTATATCATAAAGATCTCCTTGCATCAAATATGAGGATTGCGTTGGTCATTTCATGCCATTATCCATTAGAGAACTCAAAGCAACTTGTTCTTGCTGTTGAAGATGCATATGCATTAGGTTGGCAATCTTATTTCCTATCTATGCAGAGTCTTGGAGTGCATAGACTTTGGGATACCTAAGCCATGCCATATTGAGGCTGGAACAGACTTCCAGTCCAAGAAAGTGCTTGGTGTTCTCAACCTACACACTCCACTATTCACTAAAAGTTTGGCTGGCCACACACATTGTCATGGCTTCTTCTAGATGGGATGTTTACTCGGCATCGGAGATGTACAATTCCATCTGAGTTCAATATCGTGGTTTCTACCATCACGGGTTTTCACCAATCGCGGGCAACCATTTGTGTTCCGATTACATTATCGCAGGATTTCATTTCGACCAATCGTTGTTTTTGAGCTGATATGGGTCATCGTTTGCGTCCCATGCATGAACGATTACCTTCCATTACGAGCCTAGTGGTCTTTCTCACGCACCGTTTTTAATGAGCTCGAATGTGAACCAATGGATGAAGTTGGTTGTACTAAAAGCCAGAGAAAGGTTATGACGTTGGGCAAAAATATTGAGTTGTGTAACCTGGTGTTGACTTAGCAGTTAGGGTAGTGGCTTGGGATCCTCGGGTCCTGAGTTCAAGCCCCATTGGCCACTGAAGTAACACCAGGGGGTTGACTCAGCCTGTCATCTTTCCGAGGTCGGCAAAATGAGTGCGAGTGTAGCAGCCAAAAGGCTGCGCAAGAAGGGAAGGGGTATTGACGGATTGATTAAATCTGGTATTGGTGTGGCGCAGGCATGATGGGCCGAATGGCCTCGTCCTGCACATAAAAATTCCTTGAAATTCCTTGTAATACGTCATTTGGCTCGAGGAGAAAATGCGGCATCTGTACAGTCCACTATTACAAGGTCTGATTGTCGGTAGAACCCTCCCCATTGTACTCTTCCTCATTTGTAAACCTTCATTTTCCTTCACATCTCATGTCCAAACATTCATTTCCCAACTCAAGGACATTTATCTTTTTGTTCTTCAGCCACTCCAGTGTAGCTTTGGCCGTGTGCTTCGGGTCATTGTCATGTTGAAGTTGAACCTTCATCCAAATTTCAGCTTTCCTACAAAGGGCAGCAGGTTTTCCTCTCGGATTTTTTTCTGTATTTTGCTCCATCCATTTTCCCTTCGATCCTGACAAGTGCCCCAGTCCCTGCTGATGAGAAACATCCCCATAACATGATGCTGCCACCACCATGCTTCACAGGAGGGATGGTGTTCTTTGGATGATGTGCTGTGTTGGGTTTGCCCCAAACGGAACGTTTTGCATTTAGGCCGAAACGTTCCATCTTGGTTTCGTCGGACTACAAAACATTTTGCCACATGGCTTCAGAATCTCCGGAGTGGTAATTTACATACCTCAAACCATTCATTGCATACCATTCATTTTCTTGCCACATGGCTTCAGAATCTCTGGAGAACTTTTTTTCAAATTAAATAAACTGTTCAATAGCTCTGAATATTTGCTTGTTGTACCAATGACTTAGTTAACAGACAGTGGTGGAAAAATAGATCGGACTACACTTATTTACGTGCACGAATCAAATTTTATGGAAGAACAGAGGCAGAGAGTAAATTGGCTATGCACTAATACTGGGGCCACAGTTGCACACATGCAAGGGGGAAGAATGGAAAGAAAAAGTGGGGGTGGGGCATACAAATAAGAAGGCTAGGTTAAAACCCCTGTCACACCTTGACGATTTAGCCAGCGTATGGCAACGTATCAAAATTGATCTAAAACGCTGGCGTTACGCTGAACTATTGATGTTTTTTCAGTTTTGGGCGTATATTAACGAGTTGGACGTATGCATAACGTATTAGTAACGTACACAGAACGTTTCGATAACTTATAGATACTTATACCAACGAATGCTTAGCGTGTTGTCGGCGTTCACAACTTATGCCCAACGATAGTCTAACTTATGCATAGCGTGCGGCAGAGTATCGCCGACGATCACGTGGCGTAGCCTATTAAAAGGCTGCCACTCGGCGATTCAAATCATAACCGCACTAGACATCGAAGTGTCAACATCACCGTCATGCCGAAGAAAAAAACCAAAAAAAAAAACATGGAGTCTGGAACACTGATGGGTTCCTCCTGTGAAGCCCATTTTTATATACCAATTCCCCTAAACGCTGCCAATACGCCATTATACGGTAGCTGTAAGTTAGAAACACGTTCAGTAAGTTCTGTGGTCGTCCGGAAGACGTCAAATACGTCTACATACGTCAATATGCGTTGGAGATACGTTACACATAGGTTCAAAGCACGTTACTCATAGGTTAGAAATAAGTTTCGGGTATGCTAGACATTACCTCGACGTATTTAGACTTATGAGTAACTTACAAGTAACGTGTGTCGACGATCGCATAACGTGCCTACAACTTATGGCCAGCGTATGCAGATCGTGTGAGTCATACGCTGGCATATGTCGGAAAATTTTGAGCATGCACAAAATTTGTCGACGAGCTCGGCGGTTGGTAGCGGGGACGAGTAGGTGATGAGGGATGAAGAGGATGAGAATGATGAGGTGAGCAGACTATGGTGAGGGACAATGAGGTGATGGGTAAGACGGCGAACACATGCAGAGGCAGGCAGGCAGCACGACCTCCTCAAAACTTTTTCCCAGTCATGTTCCCCGTTCTCCTCAGACCAACTGCCCGATTAGGCTTCTCCCTCTCCTCTTGGGGCAACGCTCTGCCCCTTCAAGGCGATCCATAGCCCCACCCCAAACTGTGTTCGTAGCTCCTTGGGAGGCGATGAACACTACTCCCTCTCTCTCATGCAGGGTCCTCCGGTGCCCCAGTAGAGGTTGACATCGAGGTTTTACACACAATTTCCTTAATCATAATCCCTGACTAATTATTACGGCGCACATGCAAACAAGACGATTCTTAAGCTGACATTTCCCTACTTATACATGAAGATGGCTAACTATCGTACACGGACCATGCTACTCTAAACATTCCTATCTGCTCTGCTCTATGGGAATATCTACCCCCCCCCCCCTTTCACAAATGTAACACTGTGTGTGTGTGTGTGTGTGTGTGTGTGTGTGTGTGTGTGTGTGTGTGTGTGTGTGTGTGCGCGCGTGTGTGTGTGTATAACTGACATATACATGACAAAACCTGGGTATTGTGTGCATGTGTTCGTTGACTGCAGTAATTAACACTCATCTGGAATTGTTTATGGCCTGAAAGTAAATGTGAGTGGTTCATGAGAAACAGACCATTTCCTAGCTGAGGTCTTGTTTTCATTTGTTTGTTGTCACAACCATGTGCCGAGATTCCTTTGTTTCTGCATGGTTTTTGGAACATTTAATTTACCAAATCCTGAAAAACTGTTGCTCATGTTTGTGTCCTAACACTCCAACAATTCGTATTGTGTGTGCAGAGAATGTGGAAAAACAACAGCCAGGTTCTCTCTCACTGACTTCCTCCAGCAATATGCTTCTGCTGATTTTCTTCACGGGTGGCCAACATAACTTCCGTGGTTTTAAGGCCAAAATGACCCAGCTTCCGGCATCAAGTGAGTTCTGCCCCAACCCCAATCCCCTGCCCTCTCCCCCACTATTAAACCTCCTAAGTGTTTTCATTTTTCTTTTGTCTCACTCCATCCATTTTCTTTCTTTCCTCATCTTCATGAACAGAATGTGAGAATGTGAACTTGGAAGCAGTGGAGGAGGAAAAAACTTCACAACACCCTTTTTTCCATCCCGCTACCCACCAAACACTCAATGCGTTTGGAAAATACAGGTTTGCGGTTAAATGGTTTTTATTTAGAAGGTTGGTTCAAATTCGGCTTTGACTTTTATCTGTATCGAAGCTTGCATATACATGACAAAACCTGGGCCGGCAGGATGACCTGCAGGTATGTACACTCGCCTCCAAGCCGTCAAGCCTGTGCTTGAATCTCGGCCCAGCTATAAAAACTGTCATCCCGGTGTTTTGCAAGCAGGGTGATTCATCACTGTGTGTGTCGTGCCTCGGATGAATGTTAAACTGTGGGTTCTGTCTGCCGACATGAATTGGTGGACGTTAAAGATCTCACGGTGTAATTTGTGAAGAGTCGGTGAGTTATCACTGGCACCATGGCCAAATCCCAAATCCTGCCTCTAACCTGCAAGAGAGCATTACATCAGCGGTGCAGCTGCTCCCTCAACCAATGATGCCACCTGATCTGTTTCTGTTTTTTCCAGCTCTTCCAAGAGCCTTGACTATATTTAAAATAAGAAAAAGAAAGAGGGCTTCTTTCAGGTGTATAAAACAGATGAAAGTCACTAGACAACAAGAGACTAGGCTACGGCTGCAAGCATAACTTGTCAGAGAGGAGGCAACACTGGTATTGTGTATAAATAGTAGTCTTTACTTCAAGGAAGTCGATGCAACCCATGCAACGTCATCTTGGCAGCAGAATGTCAATTTTTAACTTCTTCACTGGTGGAAAATTTTGGCATCATAATTGCATTCTTGCTATTTCTGATGAAAAGGCGTGTTATATTGAAGTTTTGTTACAGGTCGCAGGTTACTTCAAAAGGCATCACCTTGTTTTACAGAAAGTGGAACCAAATGGAATTCATAAATTTTAGTCGAAAAAGTCGACGCTTGAGAAAGGAGCATGAAGGTTTATGTTGTTACGTCACTTTTGAGGGAAGAAAGACGATGCATACATAAACCATGGCACAAACGGTGCACATAACAAGCAAGGGAATGAATGATGGAAGAAAGGAGGAGAGCGGGTGGAGCATAGTCAAGTGCGAGTAAGACAGCTTGGATAGGTGATGAAAGGGGTCGATAATATCACTGGTCGAGATGGAACGTGACAGGAGACGGTGGTGCACTGCCAACTTGTGATGCACCATCTCAGGAATGTGGTTATGCAAACGTGAGAAAAGAGAGTTAAAAAAAGGAGTGGTGACAGTAAGTTTGGAAGCCATCAAATTGGGATTTGCTATCCATTAAAAAGGCCGATGATGATGCCACTTTTTATTCTGACCAAGAACTATGCTAACAAAAAAAGAACGTTTCTGCAGTTTACTCTTTTAATGTGTTGCATCTTCCTCTTTTTCTTCTTCTTATACCACTTATTATGCTCTTTCTTCTTCTTCTTCTTCTTCTTCTTTATGTTGCTGTAGTTGCTACCTATATTCTTTGTTTGTTTGGACTCACCCAATGCAGCCAATGATAACGCAATACTGGGGCATGTGCTCTGAGTGGGAGTTTTCCAGTCGCCATGCTGATTGGAGAATAAATGAGCTGAATGCAATTCAGACTTTTCATCTATTTATTGCTGTGAATATCACAATGATGGTTGACGAGTGGAGCGTCTGCACGAAATATGTCTCTTGCAAAGTTAACTCGAAGATGTTCTAAGAAACGTTTTAGACAAGCTTTGCTCCATATGGATAGTATCTGGAAGAACACCAGATCCATCCTTGAAAAACTTTAGCGGGTAGGTGGGTTGAAAGAGCCGAGGGAGTAAGACTGGATTCGAGGAAAAAAGAAAAAAAGAAAAAAAAAAGAGGCAACCAACCTGTCTGTGATGGAAGAGAAGCAGGCCTTGTGCTTCACCTTTTATGTTGACAGCTTGGATTCCACAACATCCAGGGGAGAGAGAGGTGAAAAGTAGAGGGAAGGGGAGACACTGGGCCATTGGGAGAGTCGTATTCCATTAAGCTATGGACAAAGGCCTTGTTTGTGTGCATCGTGCAAAGTTCAGATTTGCCAACGAATGACTTGGTGCAACAGAGAATGCCCACTCTGTGGCTGGCCTTTGAAGCCAGTTTTGATGCAAGATCTGTCCAAGAAAGGTCATGATGGTGAAGCCCAGAAGCTCAAGAGACTTATCTTCTAGTGGTTGATTGTGTAAATATATGAGTTAGTTTATGAGATGATCATTCTGGAGAGGCAGGGTGTGAGTTTTAGATTTGCACGGATTGAATAACACATTGCATTCATCAGACCAAGATTTGATCCTTTTCCAGTCAGCAGAGAGAGAAGCAGCTTCTGCTGCTCTGTCGTGGAATCTTCTGCAAAGAGGTAAAGATAATTATCCGGGCATCAAGGATGTCATTTAAATAAATGAGGAACAAAACTAGGTCTGAGTTGCTACCTTGAGGATCCCTAGCCTCTTCTGGAGAGGACACGATGGGATTCCATTGAGAGCTATGTGCTGAGTGCACAAGTGAGGGGGGGGGTGGGGGGGGAATGGAAAACCAGGTAAGAATGTGTGTCTTGCAGGGTAAGGGTCTTGATCTAGAGATTAGTGAGCAGGCTACCAGATTGTCGATTGCTCCAGATATGTCAGAGACAACCTTTGCATCATGTTTAATAATCAGGGCATCCTTCCATTGTTGAGAGCTAAGCTAATTTTTGGGTCAAATTTCAATTGTTTTGACACCCACATGGCATTAAGTTTTAGAAAGTTTAACTTGTCAATAATTATTGGCTCAACATCACTCACATTAATGTTTAACTGATATGATGTGCAAGCTTTAGACCTTCAAATTTAAATTCCTTAACTTGCTTGATGTTTGTGTTGTTCATCAAAGTGCCTAGTCTTGCAGCATGTAGTTCTGTACAAATGAAGGCAAACGCGCGTCATCGACAGACTGTCAACACCCTACTAAGCATCAAGTCTGTTAACTTTCAATAATATTGATGTTTTATTTGACGAGATATTTCAATTGTTTCTTCACTCTTGTTTTTGTCGCTTTCTGCCATCTTGATTTTAAGCACGTGCAATTGTGCATTAAAGCAGGAAATGCATGATTTTGGGTATTGGTTACCAATGCTGTAAAGGCATTCCCTAAAAATGATTCACCTTCTTGCATTCCTCTTACGCTTATCAACAAACTAACAAAGAGCCTGTCCTTATGGATGGGAGGAAGAGGAAGCACGAGGACTTGGAGTATGTGTTTACAAAAGCGCTGCTGTAAACACAAACAAACAATGTCTTCCCTCTAAGGCAGGGGTCTCCAACCTTTTTGGGCAGAGGGCCACAAAACAAAGTGGTGAGGGGCGGAGGGCCGCACCCAAAAAAAGGACGCTAAATTCCGGAAAAAAAAATATAATTAATATGCGGAAATTTAAACAAAAATTAGTGCTGAATAATATTTTTCTTGCCAACGAATATGATAAATGATAATCATGTTAAAAACACATGTGTCTAATATGAATCAAAATCATAATAAAAATTACAGAACGCTCTGATCATTGACCCTGACAAATTGGCAGTATCGCGGGCCGCATAAATCCGTCTAAGGGGCCGCATGTGGCCCGCGGGCCGCAGTTTGGAGACCCCTGCTCTAAGGGATAGTGTGGGGTGATTGGTTAGGGTTAAAAAGGTAAAATATGGGGGGTGGGGGGTGTTTATGTATGTACCATATTCTTTAGTGTTGGTGCTGCTGAAAAAGTTTCTTGGCAAGGTTTATACAGGGTGGTTTGCCATTGCCTTCCCAGCGTTTTCCATGTTCTATCTTTTTAATGCATCAGCAGCACAGCTGCATCTCCAGAAAATGATTGCTACCAGCAGTCACAGGCTGCACACGATAGCTAGCTGTCCTTTAAATGCGGCGCAAGAGAAGTACAAAGCCGTCTACCTCATCGCATAGCTCTTTGTAACCTCGACAATCACCGCAAAACCAGATATCCACAAGAGGGTCGCCAATATAGCTCAGATGGCAGAGCACTGGTACGGTTCACCAGAGGACCTGGGTTTGATTCCTGGTCTGGACGTATAGCACTCCACCTGCACTCACTCATGGCCACCGTTTATTTTGTGGCCCACAAGAGCACTGGCAAAGAGGGCTGCTAACCCTTTTACCCCCTGCCATCTCTCTGGTTGTCATTGTCTTTCCTGTAGCCAGCTGTCTTTCCAGCCGTCATTGTTCTCTCCCAACAGTCCATTTGAATCAGAACAGAACATATAGTGCCAAGATACTGATCGATTTTGCTATGCTCAGCTGGAACCCATGATCATCACTATTTGGGCTACTCCAGTACAGATACTCACAGGTGCCTCAGTAGCGCAGACATACAACCACCAGGCGACATCACCAAATAATTATGTAATATATATTATATTATATATATATATATATATTATATTGTATCACAGTTGATCAAATAGCCTGGCAGTTATCCAAATTGTTTCAGAGTTTTGAATGGTACTGTGTTTGCTATTTAATATTTGGAGCATCGAAGTCCTTCAGGACCACCCTCAAAGTTCCAAGCAGTGATGATGCTTGGTCTGGTAGATTGCTAGGAATAACACTCTACTCATTTTGTCAGGCCAGATCAGATCTGTGACTTGCTACAGGTATCATGTAAACCTGTACTAACCTGTTCCATGGTCAGGTTGTCGGCGACTAAACCATCTCCCCCACCAGGTTTTTTTGGTGAGGAGGTGTTTTGGATATAGACACCCAGCAGGATTAAAAACAAAACCTGTCAAAGGGCGGAGGAGCTCCTTGTGAGCCAACGGCCATCCATATCTAGTGCCCAACTGTGTCTGTGGACATCCTCCTGCAGTTGGGTTACTTCTTATCAGGAGGTTGGTGGCAGGATTTGCACTCCGGCCACTGTAAAACCCTTCATTCCGCAAAACACAAAACGCAAAGAAATCTGAAAACCCACTCCGTGGAGTACCTGTGCAGCTTCCCTTTGCAGGGCAGCTTACCGGATGACGGGATTGGGGCAAAGCCTTTGGGACCCCCAATCTTTGATGATAGGAGGGAAACCACGGGGTAACATCCCGGTCAGATTGCGGGAGAGTGTTCGGAATGGTGCTGAGGTGTCGTCCACCAGACGGCGGTCTCCTTGGGTTAACCTGAGGCGGTCCCTTCGGGTGAGTGCCTGGAATGTCCTATCCCTAAGAGAGGATGATCACCTGTCTCTGTTATCATCTGAGCTCAAGCATTTGGACATCGGTATTGCAGCACTCTCTGAGGTTCGGAGACCGGATTGCGGCGAGATCATGGCGGTTGGTTACACCTACTATTGGTCTGGTCGCTCTGTGGTTACCATGACCAAGGAGTTTGCTGTAGCTGTGTCCAATAAGCTGACTCCAATTATAATTGAGGTCACACCGGTCAATGACAGCATTTTATGAGACTAAGGATTCATCACTCCTTCGGTGTCATTTCCCTGGTCTCTGTTTATGCTCTGATTGAGGCGAGTGATCTCACCTGTGAAGGACACATTCTATGTCACGCTCGAGTCTGTGGTTGATCAGTGCCCCAGACGAATAACACTTCTAGTCTTGGGGGATTTCAATGCATCGACTGGAACTGATAGGGATGGTTATGAGACATGTGTTTGTCCACCTTGGGTCAGGAACTGTGAACCTGAATAGCACTAAGTTCCTTGACTTTGCAAGAATCATGGATTTAGGGTGGCCGGTTCATGGTTTCACCGCCCACAAGCTCATCGCTGGACTTGGTATTCAAACGCTGGCGGTGTGGCAAAGGAGATTGACCATGTTCTCGTTGATGGTCGCTGGAGGATGATCCAGAACTCAGGTTAACCGGAGTGCTCAGTTCCTCAATACTGACCATCGGCTTGTTGGAGCAACTCTTAAGTTGCACCTTAAATCCAGGAGAATGGTACCATCCCAGCCTCGCTGGATGTGGCAAGCTCAAGGATGAGAGGGTAGCCGAGGAGTTTGCGAACAAGCTGAGTGAAGATTTGGGGGGTCTGGGTGCTTTGGGAGGTCCTGAAGAGTTGTGGAGTGCCTTCAAGACCACCTTCCTTGATGTTGCCGGTGGATGTCTTAGAACTCACCATGGCAAAAGAAGAATTTTGTCTCAAGGGACACTGATACCATTGACCAGAGTCGCAGGGCCAGGCTGAATGGCAGAGCTGAGCTGTTCAGGAGCTGAGGCGTAAAACTGTACGTGCGCTCAGGGTGGACAAGGAGGCCTATGCCGAGGAATCTGTGAGGGGTGGAGTATCACCTGTGGTCAAGTGATTCTCGTCCTGCTTTCAGGGGAATTGCGCATTGCGTTCATCAAGCCCATCCTCGGTGTACTGCAGTTAGAGCAGAGGGTGGTAGGCCTTGACAGAGGAGTCGAAGTGAAGGCCTACTGGGCCGGTTACTTTGAGCGTTTTGTACCAGGATGATCCACCAGCTGTCTAGTTGGATGTCAGGGGTGTCACAATCATTGTTGCTGACCTCCAATCAACTGTGGTCCACTTCGCTTGTGAAACACAGGCTGCAGTGAACCAGTTGAAATGGGGTAAAACTCCAGGATCTGTGACATCCATGCTGAACTTCTCAAGGCTTGTGAAAATGCTGCACTCGTGCCGTTGCATGCAGTTCTGTGCTCTGCCTGGAACATAGGCATCATCCCAACTGACTGGAAGATGGGCCTTGTTGTCCCTCTCTGGAAAGGGATGGTGATCGCCAAGACTGCAACAACTACCGATTCACTCTCACTCTCAGTGACGTGACGTGACGCCACTCTCACTGCCGGGCAAGGTCTTGCTCAGATAATTATTGATAGGGTTCGCCACCATCATGCTTGAGCACCAGCGTCCAGAACAGTCAGGCTTTATACCAAAGAGATCAACGATTGACCAAATCCTTGCTCTTCGGGTCCTCACCGAACGCAGACGAGAGTTTCGGCAGGGCGCTTGCAGCCGATGTTGATCTCTGTAAAGCGTTTGATTCAGTGAATGGGATGCCCTCTGGAGGATTCTTGTCTTCGTGGGGTGCCACCAAAACGATCGATCTGATGTCTGAACTCTACTCTGGTACTGAGAGTGCTGTGAGATGTGGTGGTACCATCTCTGACTTATTTCCAGTTGTTACTGGAGTTCATCAGGGGTGTGTACTGGCCCACACTTTTCAGCACTTGTATGGACTGGATTATAGGGAGATGTCGGAGAGATCAAGCTGCGGTGCATCGTTTGGGAATGTCAAGATCTCTGACCTTGATTCGCAGTTGATGCAGTCATCTTTACGGAGCTTTAGATATCTTTTGGGGGCCCTCGAGGTGCTGAATGAGGAGTCCGAGCCTTTGGGATTACGGTTTCCTGGGTCAAAACTAAGATCCAGGCTTTCAATGACATCTTGGATGCTGCTGTCCTGTCTGTGCCTGTTGTGGTGAGGGTGTTGATGTCGTGGAGAGATTCACTTACCTTGGCAGTGATATTCATGTCTCTGCTGGCTGTGAGTCAAGAGGTCAATAGACGTCTGGGTGGCCTGGCAAGTCATGGATTCCCTGGATAATGGGGTGTGGTGCTGCCGGTACCTGTGCGGGAGAACGAAAGTCCGAGTCTTCAGGTCCTTGGTGCTTCCAGTCTTGCTTCTATGGATGTGATCTGAGATGGAGACCTAATTCCTTGTACCAGGTCTCTTCGCAGAATCCTTGGCTCTTGCTGGTTGGACTTTTTGTCCAACGAGCGGTTTGCTGAGAGAGACTCAAATGAGATTTGTTACCTGCATAGTCCGTGAGCGTCAGCTGCGGCTGTATGGACATGTGGCGTTTTCCTGACGCTGATCCTGCTCACCAGATTCTCTCAGCGAGGGAGTCTCATGTGTGGAGGAGGCCAATGGGCCACCACGTCCTCGTGGTTGCAGCAGTTGATCGGCACTCAAGGAGATGGGATGGGCCAGGCATCTGCTTGGGGATGGCCAGACGGAGGCCCCTGGAGTACCGGCGGAAAGTGGACGCAGCGACGCGCTGCTTCTGGCGACATGCTCCATACCCTGACCTGACCTACTCATTTTGGAAGAACAATTATTTAACCTTTTCAGGGAGAGGCAAAATTGTCAGAGAAAAAAGTACAATAAGGTGTGTTGGAGTGGAGGATAGGATAAAGAGCTAAAGATAAAGGATGTATGAAGTGGAGGAGAGGGAAGAGGGGGATTAAAAAAAAAAATCCCATGTTACATCCTGTCGGCTTCCCCTCTCTCGTCCTCATGGCAGCGGATTAAGGTGAATCAAACTTGAGGGAGGGGCCACTCTGTTGGATGGTGTCCCAAAAAATTGGTTAGTTGTTATTATTTCTAACCTCTGAGTAACATGTTGTAGGCACGTTACGCGATCGTCACACACGTCGGACACGTTACTTGTAAGTTACTCATAAGTCGAAACACGTCGAGGTAATGTTTAGCTTACCGAAACTTATTTCTAACCTATGAGTACGTGCTTGTGAACTTTGTGTAACGTATCTCCAACGCTATTGATTGATTGTATTTTGACGTCTTCCGGACGACCACAGAACTTACTGAACGTTGTTAACTTACAGCTACCGTATAATTGCGTATTGGCAGCGTTTAGGGGAATTGGTAATATAAAAATGGGGTTCACAGGAGGAACCCTCAGTGTTCCAGACTCCATGGTTTTTTTTTTTTTTCTTCGGCATGACGGTGATGTTGACACTTCGATTTCTGTGCGGTTATGATTTAAATCGTGGAGCGGCAGCCTATTAATTATAATTATTTAAACCCACTAGAAATCGAAGTGTCAACATCACCGTCATGCTGAAGAAAAAACCAAAAAAAAACCATGGAGTCTGGAACACTGACGCTAACATTACCTCGACGTGTTTCGACTGATGACGAGATGGTGCTACACTGCTTGCTTGAAGCTCTGGAGGTAAGAGTGCAATTCAACTGTCTCTGGAAGGCAGTTCCACAAATGAGCAGGAGTGCAAGAGGAGAAAAAACAGTCGAGGGCAGACTGAAGTTTTTATTTTTTTTTGTGCAGACTTCTCTGTGAAACCATGACTTTTTGATGCGTGAAGAATAAAACATGTTTCTTTCATTGAACGAGTTATTTTTAATTTGTTTTGCATACATAGTCCAGGCTTGTGGAAGTGAGAACACAGGATGGATCAGGTAGCAACATAAGAGAAGGAACAGCAGCAGGGTGGAGGGAGAAAATAGACGGAGCTGGGCAAACATAGGATGTCTGTATTGATGAGGGTTAGCGGAGAACATAAGGGGGTGCACAAGATCGACACAAGCAAAATTTTGGGAGAGGGTGGGGATGGTTTAACAGGTGCAGAAACGATCATTGTTTTGGATTGGGGATGATCTGAGGTTGTGGTGAACAGCTGAAAGCTGTCTTGAAGACCTGGAGGGAAGAATGAGATTGAAGAGTGTGTGGAAGTTGGTTTTACAGACAGTGGTAAAAGAGGAACAATTATAAATTGTTGAGTGTGTTTTATAGATTCACAAAATAAGTTATCATGAAAAAATCGACCCCAGCAACATTGATACATAGAATAATCTTGAAGTGTGTGTGTGTGTGTCCAAGCTCCAAAACCATGAAACCGAGTGGCCCAAAACTTTGCATGCACAGTGTGCGAAGGCAATTCCAAGGGAGTGCATGAATGAAAATTGGGTGTTTTGGTTAATTTAAACACCCATTTTGAAGATAGTTAATGGCCTTATTTAATTATCTTTTATCAAGGTGTCAGCCCTCTGTCAGCTTGCTGGGATCTTGATTTGTCATTTTCCACTTGACAATCCCCTTGACTTGGAACAGGCCGCAACAGTTTCTTGATGATAAAGCACTCAATTTTTTTTTTTCCACTTTCCTCACTCATATCATCGAATGACTCATTTTCACACCTACGATTTGCTGGATACATCGCAATGCTTATAATCGCCTGGAGATGCCAGTATTTTGTTTCCGAACATGCAGTAACATCTATAACCTCTTAACCTGACCTGAATTTCAAAATTTGAACTTCTTAATTGACCTCAGCAGCATTACTGACTGCTAAGAAAAAGTATTCATTTGTCCAATTCGTACGTTGTTTGACATTCCGGGCGTCTCTGAGTGTCCGTGGCTTAAATTAGTTTCCACACATGTGATAACCACTAACATCTCTTCACCTGACCTGAAATTCAAAATTTTATCTGCGGAAATGACCTTGAGAGCAGTTCTGACTGCTAAAAAAAAAAAAAGAAGAAAAAAAAGTGTTCATTTGTCTAATTCGGAAATTGTTTCACATTCCGTATGTCTCGGGCTCAGGTGAAGAGGCTCTCGAGATTATTTCAGCTGTAATGCTTATAAATAACCAGAGAGATGTATTCGCACATTATTTGATACTTCAGACATGTCCGGATGGTGGTTATCTCCGGATGTGTCCGGGCGGTGTTTATTGTATGACTGGTAGAAAATGTATTTCAGACATAGGCTATTTTGTTTCCATCTTCTCTGTTGTTTTATGTAGAATCATTTTGATGAGACAGTATGAATTGTAATTAATGCTCCACCGCACATCTGCCTTCCCTTCCCTTCCCTTCCACTCACCTCACATTTACCTCCTCCCAAACCCCTTCGCCCTCCATCTTCATTCAACTCTCTGGACATTTATAAGTATTACAGCTGAAATGCAATAAGCTCAAGAATGTCCGTCTGAACCTGAACCAAATTTTAAAATTTAAACTGCGGAATTGAATTTGGCGGCAGTTCTGGCTGCTAAAAAAAGTGTTCATTTGTCCAATTCGCACATTGTTTTATCCTCCAGACTACGGTGCTTAGTGTGACCCAGCCTGCCATTCCTTATCAAGTTTTGTTGGTGTGCTTGCTTGAGTGCATAATAGTGGTGGGTGGAATCGAGTAATGAACCGGAATCGATGTCAATGCAGAGTAATTTATACTTCATAGAGAGAAGCGGGTTTTTTTCAGGGA
>CM068952.1:27679102-27711002 GCA_035128595.1 Eptatretus atami | reverse complement strand
CAGAGCTGATCGAACTTCCACCCTGTGGTCTTCACTTGTCGGACCCGGGGCTCCAGCGGAGAGCGAGCTGGATCCATATCGCCCGGATACTTCCCGAGCTCTCTGCGACCTCCGCGCTTCTCAACACGTGCCCGGTGAGACGAAGGCGCCGATCCTTCAGCGATCGTCGCTTCCCTGAGGATCCAACTCCAAGAAGAGGCCGTATTGCGTCGACAAACCGGAAGCAAAAATGGAGAACGAAAAAGCTCACCGAACAAGAGGAAGAGGAAGAAGAGGAAGAAGCCTCACTCGCAGCTCGAGCCGGAAACCGCCAAGTCTCCAAAACGAACAGCAGCCAAGCTCACGTGAGCGCAGCCGAAACAAAAGCTTCCGAAGGCCTCAAGCCAAGCAAGCCAAGCAGGACGCCGAGGCCTGCTGAACGACGCTCTCGAAGCAAAAACTTACTCCTCCACGGGAACTGCAGCCACGAACTCTTGCACTTGGGACTAGAACGGGCTCTTCACGAACATCTGCCAGGGACTCCCCCCAACTCAAGCCACGAACTCAGCCCTACCTCGGATCCCACGGGAACTCTTTTCGACAAGAAAAGATGTCTCTTTATCCTTTGCTACCCCTCCCCGCAACCGGGGTGACTTCTGCCCTCGCGTGATCCACCCCCCGCTCAACACGGGTGGGAGGGAGTTTGTTGACGTCACCGAGGGTTCTTCTTCCTCTTCGCAGAAAGGGGAGGCGACGTCTCCATTGTTCGCTCATCAACTATTAAATTGATTCCGCAGCGCATCTAATCGATTTCTGAACATTTAAACAATGAAAGGGAGTCTAATCTAGGGAAACATTCACTTATCTGACATAGCTGACTAAGGAACCTGTATGTTGTGTGCAATTGATTCCTAATTCGTAACAATATATATATATAATGTTTTATATATTATTATATAATATTATAATATCATATATAATATATATATATATATATATCTTATTATAATACCAAGCTGCAACACTAAAAACTCGGATCGGCGTCACACTGATCCCTATGAACACCTGCTGTGGCGCATTAGCGGACATGCCGACATGTTTGGGATAGTCTTGGCGTTCCATAGTAATTAGCATTATGCAACAATGCGTATTTTTTTTGGTCATTCCCGTGTACGGTCTGTCGTCTGCTACCAGCCTATGTGTACTAGCTATCCCGTGATGTGCAGACGGGTATCGCCTAGTATACATATATAATACATAACATATATATATAATATATCAGATATATATACTGGTCAAAAGTTTTAGACCCCCCCATTTTTCCAGTTTTTACTGAAATTTAAGCAGTTCATGTTTCAATGTACTCTGAAATTAAAGCATAGAACAAATAACAATTGCAGATAAAAAAGAAATCATGGAATCGTTTTGTTGAACAAAATTTAATCTAAATTTTTGACTCATCAAAGTAGCCACCTTTTACAGATATAACAGCGGACATACTCGTGGCATTCTTTCTCCAAAGGAAATACAAAATAGTGTTCGGAAAGTTCTTCCCAACACTGTTGCAGAAGTTCCCACAAATGTGTTGCACTTGTGGGCTGCTTTGCTTTCACCCATCTGTCCAGTTCATTCCCAAACCTGCTCAATGGGGTTTAAGTCTGGAGACTTCCATGATTTGAATCTGGAGACTTCCATGGAGACTTTCATTGGCCATTCCATGATTTGAGGCCAACCGTCTTGTTCTTTTCTTCTCGGTAGTTCTGACATAGCCTGGAGGTTATGTTTTGGGTCATTATCTTGCTGTAGGATGAACCCCTGACCAACTAGGCATAGACCAGAGGGTATTGCATGGCGCTGCAAAATGCTGTGGTAGCCCTTTTGGTTCATGGGTGCCAGTTACTCTGTGCGAGTCGCCGACTCTGGATCCAGCAAAAGAGCCCCAGATCATCACGCTTCCTCCTCATGTTTGACAGTTGGTGTCACACACTGAGGAACTCATCCTTTTGCCTTCTCGACAGCATACAAAACCCTGCGTGATGAACCTAAGATTTCAAATTTTGATTCATTCAGTCCATAAGACCTTCTTTCAGTTTTCAGTAGTCCCTGGCGGTTGCTTCATGGCCCAGGCAAGCTTCTTTTTCTTATTTTGCCATCTTAGCAATGGCTTTCTTACTGCCACTCAACCTGTCAACCTGCAGCTCGAAGTCTTCTCTTCACAGTTGAAACTGAGACTTCCTTACTTCGACCAGTTTTAAACTGTGCTTGAAGCTGCTGTCCTGTGAGTCGCCTAGCACGCAAGCTGTTGACTCTCAGAAACTTGTCTTCTGATAGTGTTGTGGCTTTGAGTCTGCCAGACCTCTTCCTGTCAGAGTTTCCTCCAATTTCCAAGTGTCTTTTGATGGTGTGGGAAGCTGTACTCACTGACACCTTTGCTTCCTTTGTTAATTGTCTTTTTCTCACCATTATGATAGCAATATACTACTTCCTGCAGTGCAATATTGTCCAAATAATGCTTCAGAGGGTGTAGCAACACAGTCTGTTCCAACACTGCTTTTGTACAGACAGAGGGTTTGTAACTAATCAACAAAAGTTGGGACACCTGAAGGAATTGTTTGCATCAACTTTCAAGGCTTAATTTACTTCCATTGCTGCAGATCAGCTGCAGTTGCTAACCCATTACTTGTTCCCTGAAAAGGGCCTTTTTTAACAACTCTGAAATTTACATTATTTTTCAGTTTTTGATAACCTAAACTTTTCTTTTTAACCTCTGGTAGTTTACTGCTTAGCTTTGTACCATTTCAGGTTATTCACTGGACTTGAGCTGCTTAATTTTCTCAAGCACAAGAGATATAACATAATGTGAATTGTTGAAGTACTTGTATGTTTAATTACAATACTACAGTGATTAATAGTGTATAATTATTACGAATCCCTCAATTTGGGTAATACCTAGGTCCACAGGGTAAAGACTTCCCCGAGTTGAACGATGCCCCACATGTTTCTGACACGGGATTGATGAGTCATGGACCCAGCAACACACCACGTTCAATCTATTTATTACGTATGCAATTGATCTTTTTTTCCTGGTGTCAGCATTGGTATCAATTGAATTGGTATCTAAATAACCTGAACACTAAGGAATCTATGTTCATACTATAAAAGTATGACCACACGAGCAGCACGGACGAACAAGCCATTCAGCTGCACCTGCAGTACCTGCACATGAACACACCTTTACATCGGCCCAGATATCACATGGTAAATATCATGGGATTCAGTTCAATGGAGTTTATAAATGAATTATTAAAACATATTGTGGGAGATCAAAGATCCTTTGTGCAATTCTAGTTATTCCTTAGTACATGTTTTAAATAAGGATAAAGGGATATTTTACATAATGGTATAATGTTTTAGATAAGGGTATATGTAATAATAATAATAATGATAATAGGTAAGGGTATGTAGGCGTCAAGCGGGTTGAGGCAGTCTCTGAAAACACATTCGCGACGTCTTACGTGGCAATAACCGACCTCTTCGTGATGAATTTCCATGAAGAGCACCATTTGGAAACTCAAAGGTTGGTGTTTAAGGACAGGGGAGTGATCTCTTGAGTTTAAGGAAAAACTTAAGGTGTATTTGAATGTACAACGAACCTCAAATTAAGGATAAACTTCAAGAAATATTTAACTATACTTGGTATACCCTCAAAGCTTTCGTCTGCAGCCCTGATGGAGTACTGCTCTCCCTCTGGGCTGGTGCTCCTGCCTCCCACCTTTCTCGGCTTCACGCTGTGGAAACTAAGGCATTTCGGATCATTGCATCTCCTGTGATGAGGCTGAGTCTTTGGGCCTCTCACTCTCTCACTGCAGGCAGGTCGGTGGTCTTTCTGTCTTCTACCGTCTCCTCTCCGGTCTCGCCCCCCCCCCCCCGCTTTGTCTGCGATTTGTCCCCACCATATTTCCGCAGGGCGCTCAAGGTCCACCAACAACCCCCTTCTGGTAAAACTATCAAAACCACGAATCACTGCTCACCTTCACTCTTTCATTCCTCTTTTTTTCCCGCCTTTGGAATAAACTCTGTCACTTTGTTCAATCCCATTCTTCCCTCCAGGCCTTCAAAACAGCTGTTCACCACCACCTCTTATCATCCCCCATCCAAGTCCTTGATCTTTTCTACCGCCGTTAATCCACCCCAAACCCACCTCCTTCAAATTCCCTGCTTTCCTTCCTGAAACTCCCTGTAATGTCCCTCTTGTATACCCCGTGTTCCCCGCCCCATCTCTCTCCCTTCCACAGATCTCCTAACATCTCTGTTCCCCACTGTTTTGTCCTTCCCACTGCCGCCCCTCTTGTCTCATGCCCCCCTTGCTGTGCGTTGTGTTAGCTCTCATACGAGCCTCGACAAGGTATACAAAAAACAAACAAACTAAATCCTCAAATCTTTCTTTGGGAATGCTTTCTGCAGCCAGGCCTAACTTCGTAGCCAGGTAGGGCATGATTTTCGAGAGATGAAGAAGTAGAGACTTCTTGGGAGCCTTCTTAGTTGCATGTTGGTTCTTGCTTGTCCTCTTTGCTGTTCTATATTATCTTTTTTAATATAATCTTACATGCATCCTCAGGACACCATTTAGATGTCAAAATATATAAATGGAATCCAGCTCTCTATCAGCTTGTCGTAGGGGGAGGGCTGCTTGGATGCTATTGGACAATATAAACTCTTTAGAAGTTCAGGTTTGTGAGGAAATGAATTATTTTCTGGATTCGTAATGTGTACACATTTGGACAGGACTCACATTAAGTGTGCTGTGTGCAGACTGTGGTATGAGGGTATACCAACCAACTCGTGTGGTTGGTGGTCAAGATGCTGAGAAGGGTGAGTTTCCATGGCAGGTGAGTCTACATTTGCAGGAGTCTCATGCTTCTCATCCCACGCACACCTGTGGTGCATCCATCATCTCTGAACATTGGCTCGTTTCTGCCAGCCACTGCTTCCAGGAGGGGTGAGCATGTGCATTTATTGAAGTATCACTTTGTCCTGATTTAAGACAAGGTTGTGTAGAGCAAAGAAAGAAAGGTATTGCATGTAAGATGACGATTAAACATATGTCACAGATATTTTAAATTATTTTACACGTTTGAGTTGGCTTGTGTCACATTCGCATCTGTTCTCATTGCTCCATGATGGTAGGCTGTCAACTTCAGATCCCATATTCATACTCTATAAGTCCCATATACATGCAATATTGTCACATGGACACTCTCCATCATGCAGTCATGAAAACACATACACTGAGGTCTTGCCTCGAAAGACGGTCGAGCTTAGAGCTCAATTTGGTTGGTCGCACACCCCAGCAATTGGGCGAGTGGTTCGATTCTGAGCATGGACTAATCCCATGCTGATTATAATCAGGGTTTTCACTTGATTTAACGATTTCCCCCAGGGATGTCCACTTCACCGAATCAAGTGACAAATGGGAGGTGGAGGGCGGAGCAGGCATTCACAATCTTTTTAAAATAAGGACTTATTTAATCATGAAGACTCAGACATGAGGCACATTTACAGACAGATCCAGCAGGATGACAGACAGGCAATTAATAATGACAATAATACATAACTAAACCCTTACGATGCATGAAAACTATCCTCTCTAAAGGCACCGACACACACACACACACACACACACACACACACACACACACACTCAGCAGGCAAAGTTTTTCAGAATTAACTTGCAGTCTCTGGAGGAACAGCATAGAGAGGAGCAGAACAGGTTCATACTGGCCAGAGATAGCAGCACAGTGGTCAACAACAGGAATACCCCTGGCAAAAGAGTGAAGTTCCGATGTCATGGAGTGTCCGCAGTGAAAGAGTAAAGCTCCGATACTGCAGTGCATCCCAGATGAAAACAGCAAATGCTGCTCCTTTGCTCCTCAAAAGTTACCCCTCCCACCTCTTCTTGCCCCTCTCGTAATGCGGCTGAGACGGCATCTTCCCACTGTTACGCCAATCACTGGGGTGGCGTCTTCCCCCTGTGTAGCCAATCATACAATGCCCGTTGGCTTCGTCTTGCCAGTGGGTTCCTCCAATAGTAAGCTGTCTTTGCTGCCACAGTATGAGGATCCTCTCAGGGGGCCCTGCTACAATGTGATGACTGATTGCAGTAGTGATGTCATGCCCTTGGGCTTGCACAGATGCTGGAGGGAGGGGGTGAAGGGAGTGACATTCTCATGCTGCATGCTGCAGAGGTCACCTCATATAAATGACCCTCTTGGGGATCCCCTTGCCTGGCTTTTGCTGGTTCATATCTGGTTCAGACAGATCATGCGACGGAATTTCTCTGGATATGGGACAATAAAGATTACTATTATGATGACTATTATTAACCTAGATAACCTCTCTATCACAAATAACACACCTTCCAACATCATCCAAAAACAGGCCAACTTAACTATGAAGATCTTGATACAGGTGAAAACTAGGTGGTATTCATAGATTACTTACCCTGTGCAGTCTTGACACAGTTGGTTTTTTTTTTTTTAGTTTTTTTTTCTTCTTTGTTTCAATCTTGTGCCAGACCATTGACCGATGATGTCACTTTTATCAAACTATATTTCCCATGGGTAGTTGATCAATTAGTTAAAGTTTTGCATTGATTGGTTAGCAGTTTCAACAATTGCAGATAAATTTTTTTTTCATACTGACGTTGCATCAAATCAAGCGTTGCACTTGTGAAATTATGACGTCATAATAAAGGCACCGATGACATCATCATTAACATATGTTATTCCCCGTGGGGAGTACATTACAACGAGCCACGTTTTAATGTTTTCCATGGAGTGGTTTCGGAGATATAGAAGTGCAAAGTTTTTCGGTTTTTCCAAGATGGTGCCTGTACCACGTGGCATATGACATCATCATCATTGAAAAATTATACAGGAGGAGGCGCACCTATTTGGAAAAATTTGTGTCAGACTCGCGGTTGCTGAGAAAATGAATTTTTAAAATGCAGACGTACGTACGGCACACGGACGCCACCGATCACTTAACCCCACCTTTTGCTTCACGAGCACAGGGTAATGATGTCTTCTCTATCGGCACGTGGTCCATGCTAAGGGCCTACATTTTTGATAACTACCCCATACCCCACATGTAACTATATTTTTGTCCATTGTGTACCAGTGTCCTTGTTATTCATGCACATATACACTGTTGTCTTCTGCTGTCTGTGTCGAATGTGATTGATACACAAACTCACCCATGACCCGAAGATCAATCTACCAAGCTGAAAAATGAGTTCATCTTGGCACCTGAGATTATTATTTTGGTATTTTAAATATTTTTTATACCTGCATACTGCATTCTATAGATGCTATTAGGAACTGAAATAAACCTTTATTCATGAACTGAAGGCAATAAATTTTAATTTTGGGTCAAGCTGATTTTGTGTTGTTAGGACTTATTCGCTGGGTACAAGATGAATTGGGATAGGAACTAAATTAAAGTGAGTGGAAAATGGTAAAAACACCAAAATTGACTTTGCTTCATGAGACAGACATACAGTATTTCTGTGCCTAATGTAAAGGAGACTATTAAAGTAAGTGTGGAGAGCATTGCAATTCATTTTGACTTCTAGTTTGGGGATTGTCACGTATATGTTGAATCTGCAGCTGCTGTTTCCACCTCATCAGAGCTAAGTGTTCCGAACTGGATTATTCATGTGTTTCGGTTTGTATTTTCGAACAATTTGCTGCGTTAAATCGTACCTTGTTGTGCTGCATTGTTACTTCCACCACCAAAGGTGGATGATGAGGTTATGTTTTCTCCCCTGTCTGTCTGTTTGTCTGTGAGCAAGATATTTCAAAAATTTGTGGACTTGTTCCGATTAAATTTGGTGCACAGTTTGGGTGTGTGATGAGGACAAATTTATTATATTTTGGTGAAGATCTGGATTTGGATCTAGATACTCGAATTTTTAAAGTGATTCTTCACCATTGAGAGATTGGGCTGAAACCTATATACAGCACGATATATCAAAAAGTTATGGACGGATTCCGCCGAAACTTGGTGGACTGGTTGTGTGACAAGGAATAATTGATGAGATTTTGGTGAAGATCCATATCAGGACCTGGATATTAGAAGTTTTTAATTTTTTTAAGTGATTCTTTGCCATTGAGAGATGAGGCCAAAAATTATATACATCATGATATTTCAAAAAGTTGTGGGTGGATTATGACAACTAGGTGGATGAGTCCCCACACCCATAGGTGACAGGAATAAGCGGATTAGATTTTGGTTAAGGTGCGGATCCACATCTGGCTTATCAGTGAGATACAAAATGTAAACTTTTCAGACTGGCGGAGGACTAAGTGCCATTCTCGGTGCTCTTTATAATGTCGCTGTTCTAGCAGTCAGTCGCTCAAACTCCTGGATCTCACTATCAGCCGTGATCTTTGTTGGGCAAACCACATTTCAAAATTGGCCTCCAAAGCTAGTCGCCAACTGGGCATCCTCTGTCGTATATAGTCCTTCCTAGGCACACTGGTACTCATTTTGCCGACCTCGGAAGGATGACAGAATGAGTCAACCCCACATCGTGTTAATTCAACAGCCGACAGGGGCTCGAACTCAGGACTCGAAGATCCCAAGCCAGCCACCCTAACCGCTAAGCCAACACCAGGTTTATTCAGTTACCCTCATATCGTTTCACCGGTCAGCCGAGACCATTACCCAGGATGTGACCCCTTCTGGACACTACGCAGTTACTTGGAATCATATGTAAGAGGTTGCAAGTGTAACCCAGTGCCTGAACCAATCACAAAAGCGATGTGACGCAGTTACCTCAAGGTCGAATGTACTACCCCTCCTTGCTTCTTCCATACACCCTTGTTTCCAGACACATCTTGGGAATTTGGCAGTCTGGCATGCTGTTGAACTGCTTGCCAAGCTTTCTTCTTGTAGATTACAAGAACACATTTGTTTTCCTGCTTCACTGGCTTTCTTCACTCACACAGTCAATGAGTATCTTTCAATGGAATCCTCTATTCTCTCTCCGTAGAGTTGGAATGCTCCTAGGCAGCATCTTTAGCCGAGTCCTGTTCATTGCATAAATTAATGACCTCTCTAATCCTCTGGAAAAGCCCTCCTTTCCTGTTTGCAGATATCTATACATTATCCCAAACTAGCAGATTACCCACCCTCCAGGCGATCTTGTTCCAAGCATGCAACACATTGTTCTGACGCATACCTTTATTTGGGTCGTGTATAGGCAAAGAAAACAAAAAACCGGGTTACATGCGTGAAGCAAAAATATACCCACTGCTAAAAAAAACAAGCTCAAATGAGCTAAGATCCTCGTCCTCTTAATGATTGACGTTCATAAAACGAATATGACGTCATTGAGATGTATCAGATTTGCGATAAATTATCTGTGCTAATGCCAGCTTGATTCCCGCAAACAAAATTCAACAGCTTGCCTAGTTTCGGAGATATGGTGTCGGCGATTCCCATTAGCGGCGATATTATGACGTCAACTTTTTTCTAGAAAGAATTTCCAAATCGGAGATGGTTACTGCCTGCGCGTGGGCTTTCTGCATATACATGCAAGTTTCACGAAGATCCGATGAAAACTCTGGGTGTTGAACAAAAATGTCAAAAAATAGGAATGACGTCATAAAAATTGATATGACGTCATAGTGATGTATCATATTGAGCGTATTCATCTCTGCTAATGCCCTGTTCGATTCGTGCAAACAGAATTCAAAAAGCTTGCCTAGTTTCAGAGATATTTTTTAGGCGATTTCTCAATTAGCGGAGATATTTTGACGTCATAACTTTTTTTTCTAGGGAGAATTTTCAAAATCGGAGATGGTTACTGTCTGTGCAGGGTATTTTTACATATAATATGCCAAGTTTCAGGAAGTTTCGATGAAAACGTGTAGGCTGTGAAACAAAAAAGTCCCAAGAAGAAGATGAAGAACAACAACGTGGGTATAGACTTGGAGATCCTCCACGAGGATCTTAAAAAGATTTGTATGTATTGATTTAGGTTATACAATATGATTGATTTAATGGTGCGGATTAATCATAATCATTCTCATTTGTTAGATAAAATAACTAGAAGAATTTCCAAAATCGGAGATGGTTACTGCTTGCGCGTGGGCTTCTGCATATACATGGCAAGTTTCACGAAGATCCGATGAAACTCTGGGTTGTGAAACAAAAAATGTCAAAAAATAGGAATGATGTCATAAAATTGATATGACGTCATAGTGATGTATCATATGTGCGTAATTCATCTTTGCTAATGCCCTGTTCCATTCCGCAACAGATTCAAAAGTTTGCCATGTTTCGAGATAATTTTTTAGGCAATTTCCCATTAGCGGAGATATTTTGACGTCATAACTTTTTTCTCGGAGGAATTTTCAAAATCGGAGATGGTTACTGTCTGCGCAGGGTATTTTACATATATATTGCCAAGTTTCAGGAAGTTTCGATGAAAACTGTAGGCTGTGAAACAACAAGTTTCACGAAGATCCGATGAAAACTCTGGGTTGTGAAAAAACTAGGAAGAATTTCCAAAATCGGAGATGGTTACTGCCTGCGCGTGGGCTTCGATGAAAACTGTAGGAAGTTTCGATGAAAAAAGAAGTTTCGATGAAAAAACTGTAGGCTGTTGAAACAAAAAAGTCCACAAGAACAACAACGTGAGTAAGACTTAGAGATCCTCCACGAGGATCTAAAAACAACATACTTATAATTGACCTCACTGCACTGGAAAACAGGGCAGGAATACTGCACTGTAAATGGTGGAGACTTGTAATACCCTCCCCCACCTGTAGGTGGTGCTACACGATACACATTTGCAGAGAGAATTTGCTTCCCCCCTATCCTCCCTCCACTCCCCCCCCACATCCCCCCAAGACGACCGTAAAGATAAAAACACCCCTATACATGAATTGGGTCATGCCGATCATCTGTAGCAAGTCTGGATATAGTCGGCCAGAATGTAGGAGGAGTAGCACGACAACACACAAACACTCGTCCGTGAATTATAGTAAGGATAATTCCACATCCCACTGATAGGCTGGCAGCAGCAGCAGCAGCAGATTCCCTCTCCACTGACCTGAAAATTAATCCCATTCTTGTTTAATATATGGAACATGTCTTTCAATCCAGGTCAGACTCACATTCTCACCTTGTCTATCTGGAATAAACAAACGTACCCACCAATTTATTTCCATGATCAATTGCTGGAAGAAGTTCAGTTTCAATATTTCTGACCTTGTATCATAACTTGACGACTTCTACTAGGCAGACCATGTATCAAAGCTGTGCTCCAAAACCAGATGCATACTGGACTTCCTCTATCATACCAAGTTCTTCCTTGGTAATTTTTTTTTCTCTCACAGCCTTCAAGGCCTTTGTATCCCAATGTAGTAATGATTTCCAATATGGGCTGATGCCCCAATTCACACCTCTGGCTTTTGGATGCTGAGGAATCCAAAGCTCTTGTCATCATTGGCAAATCCCCCAAAGAAGCAGAAGCGAATGGCCTTCTACTGTCCTCAGACAAATTGGTAGGTTTTCTACCACCTCTCCTCAGTTCTTTTCCCCTCTGCTCTTTCATGCCTTTGTCTTGACCCAGTTACCTCCAAGTCGTGTTTTTCCAGCAAACCCCATCTCTGTGGGACTCCAAAATACAGGCTCTGTTCACCCCCATTCCTTTGTTCTTCTCTTCTCACATTTGTGGAATCTCTTTTCCTCAGTCTCTTCAATCACTCTTCACTCGAGCGCTTCAAGTTTGTCGGGTACCATCCTTTCAGTCCATCCTCCATCCCTGGCTGTGGCATTTTCTATCATCATTATACCTCAACCAACATCTCTTCCCCCCTCCCAACTGATCTCACCCCATTTATCTTCATGATGCTGTTTCCTCCCATTATTTTTTGCCTCTATTTCTTCCGTTAGTTCATATTCTTATTGTTTCATTGGTCGGTTGTCCTACTGTCCCACTGTCACTACATTACTTTCTACTGTCTGTCACTTTGCTCTTCTATGAGCCTAGACTTTGTATTTTTTTTGTTGTTTGTTTCAGTTTCAGATGGTTTCCTTTTGATATGATTATGTATTCTGGGAAAAAACAAAAAGACCTAAAAAAAATTTTTTTTTTAAATATTGAGTGCTTCTGTGACTGATTAAGTCTGACAAGTACAGCCTGAATGAGTTGATCTGTTCCTATTTTCATTACATAAACCAAGATTTCATGATGATTTCACATCAGTTTTCAGGTCATTGGAGAATAAATGTGGTACAAAATGGAGTACCTTCCAGAGAAACAGGGTCAGAATGCGAGTCTTACCTGGATTGAAAGACATGTTCCATATATTAAACCAGAATCAGATTAATTTCCATGGTCAGTGGAGAGGGAAGCTGCTGCCGGTGCTGCCAGTTAGTTAATGTGGTCATGTCTTTGGTTCACCATAAGTATGCCAAAGTTGTGGTTCATTGTGAAGTTCAAATTTTATGATGCTCGATAGCTGGAGCGAGTTTGTCTGTCACAGAAGGAAATGCAGTCAATTTCCTGGTTATTTCCATTGAGTGTTGGTGTGGCAGTTTCTTCCTGGGGAGATGTTGAGCATTTTGTAGGATTTGTTTTGTTGGTGCACTGGATCTTTATTGAGGTGTCTGCTGATGTTGAGTTTCAAGTCTGTGAGGCTGCCATACCATTCAATCGGTTTACAAAATGGAGTACCTCAAACGAGATGGAATTTATTATGATTTGCATTGAAATGCATGTGATATTTTCCTTGCACTCATCACTATCCATTTACTTTCCCACCCTTCTCTCCTTATAGAGGCAAAGATCCAAAACTTTGGAAGGCTTACTTTGGCCTCCACTCCCAGAATGCACTTGATGATGAGGAGGTTGTTCGTCATGATATAAAGAGGATAATAACTCACAATAGTTACAACAGCTGGACTTATGACTTTGATATTGCACTTCTGGAACTTGAATCTCCAATAAGGTACACATATCAAATCAGACCAATATGCCTGCCAGCAATGACGCACAACTTCCCAGTGGGCAAGAGCTGTATGATCACTGGCTGGGGTTCAACAAAGGAGAGAGGTTGGTATTGATCGCAAATATCCTTGGCCTGAGATATGGACTGATAATGATTAACTGATGGTGAATTAATTTTTTTTCTTTATATTCTCACTTCATGCCTGATTGCTCTGCTCTTATTGGTTCACGAGTCAGTAAGTGACCACTATATTCGTTATTGGTGTGTGTCTGTCTGTCTGTCCTGTCCGAGCATAGCTCCGTGGGTTTTGATCTGATCCTGATAAAATTGGTGGGAGGTTTATATCAGATCTAGTTGTGTTTTCCTGAGAATGGGCATGGTGCGCCCATTATGGGCTGAGCCACGCCAAAAAACATGTTTTAGGGCGTAGCCGATTTCAATTTACATCTTCTCGAGGGGGTTTGTCGAATCTGGCAGGGGTTTGGTATTTGGTTAGCCCAATGGCACCTGCATAGCCCTACGGAGCTCGATTTTTCATTTTCCCAAGGTCAAGGTCACAAGGTCACGAACTTAGAAAATTGCGAATTTTGACATAAAAATCATACGACCGCCCAAACTTTGAGGCAGGATGACAATATTTTTATGCATAATCTTGAGGTCATTCCCCACCTAAAGTCTTGAAACCATTTTGCTCTATCTCGAACACCTTACCCGTGGCGCCCCTTCAAGTTTGTTTTTACGCTGATTTCATCAAAGTATGGATAATCCGAGGAGTGCGAAATGCCATATAGCCTATATGACGTTATATTGTTCCTGGAATGTTCAGAGGAAGTTTTGCACCAAAGGTCATAATCCTTGACCTTTGACCTTTAAAGTTCACAAAGGTCAAATTTTCAAAGTTGTGGGAATCGAACCGGGTTTCGACCTTCTTCGACGAACTAACTCCAATAAGCTATAGCACGTATCCTGTTTCCTTATTTTAATTTCCACAACATTGTTTTGTGACCTTTAAAGGTTATGTAAAGGTCAAATTTTGAAAGTTGTTGAACGAAACCGGTTTTCGACATTTTGCAGCTAATAACCCGTCACTCGTACCACATCATGTTGATCATTTTTATAACTTGGTCAAAAATGATCACATTGTCTCATCCTTGACTTCTGAAACAATCTACATCGTCAAATACCGCTCGTGAACCATCGTCGTCTTCAGACTTGTGGTGTATTATTAGTTTGGTGGGTGCATTGAAAGAGCATGCGTCACAACCAAGGTTCTTTGATTTATCGATTGCCAAATGGATGTTAGTCGAGTGGAGTCCAAAACTTTATTTTATTCACAGGAATAACCAACAAAGCGACACTTGATACCCCAGCATGGCATTATATAAAGCAAAAGGTGACTGGCTCGCTCTCATATCTTTTACCATTCTTTCACCATGTTTTTATACTGTCACCCCACAAACCTTTGAGAAAGCTGAAATAGGTCATTAACACGAGATTATTGAACACTCATGATCGATCGTTCCACTGGTCATAAAATCTATCTTCGAGCACCATCACTTATCACATTACACTTTATTCTGTACTTACAGGTAACCTCTGGCTTCATGAAACATTCTATAAACCTAAGTAATCAGCGATTTATTTTGCAGCAAATTGTAAGTACACCAGCATGTATAAAACGTCAAAAACGTCAAAAACTGATATGCCTCTTTACAAATATCATTACCTAAACCGACACAAATTCTTCACCAAAACAGTCATGAAATGTGATGAAAATCAAAATCGACGCACGCATCAACAAGGAAATATTGAAGATCACATTTAAACTCTCTTCCTCAATTCATCTGTACCCTTGATCAGTTCTGGTGTAAAGCAATAGTTTTGCAGTTTTGCAATAGTTTTGCCCTATCTCATGATTCTGTAATTGAGAAACTGTCTTATCCATTTATACCAATGGCTGATAATAATCTGTCTGAAAAATATGTTCAGTCCAAATTCCCAAAGAGATACAGCATAAGTCTCTAAACGCCCCACACAATAGCAAGGCCTTCCTTCTCCATGGTTGAGTACTTCTCTCTTCTTCAGCTTCTCACTTGCAAAACTCACAGGGAAGAGTTTGTGATAATGTCGCTGTAAAAGAGCTACTCCAATGCCAGTGTCAGAAGCATAGGTCTTGAGGACGAATGGGTTACGAGCATCCGGTATTCTGGAGATGGGTGTGTTGATGAGCTGCTTTAAGGGTTGGGTAGTCCTCCTTCCGACCCCCATGGACTGTTGTGCCAGGAAATGACGTTGAGGATAAGCTGTGAAAGTGTGTAAAAATGCTCCAATGGCTGAGCGTGTCAAATAGCCTCAAATGGTCTAGCTTCGCACCGACCTTCAAAGACGAGGGTTGATTTTTCATTCACGGATATAGAGGTGAAAGGCGAATCCCTCACATCTTAAAAACTGGTTACTTTTGGCAGATGGGGTTTGTTACGTCGGTATGCACCTCATCTATGAGAAGGAAACTGAATCCAAATCCGCCACTGCCTTGCGGTTCAGGTTTTGAAACCAAAGGCTAAGGATTTAACGAAGTAAAGACAGCAATCCTTCTTAAAGACAGTGGCTGTTGCATTCGTTGACCAGTGGACCACCTTGGGCAAGGTGTACTACCCCATTTTAGCCTCCAAACCAGGGCTATATATGAAGCCATGGGAGCAGGTAGTGGATAGCCATACAAGGCACCTTGCACATAGTCAGTAATGGCTGCATGGCCTTCATACTCGGCAGAGGATTCTCTTATAGAGAACAATGACAAGGATCAACCACCTAATATAGACAGTACCCGGAAAAAGGCAATGGCAAAGCACTTCCATACATACCAAGAAAGCAATCATGATTAGAAATCTAAGAGATAATGATATGGTGAGCCCCCCAGGTGTGAAAGCTCCCAAAGGTCGACTGGGGAAGAGCAAAGCTTTTTGATGAGTAGGACTGGCCATTATGACGGGACTGGATCAAACCCGCAAGGGAATCCACTCGCTGATGTCGATCGAACTGAAAGTCGAGCTCTGAGCTTCTCAAATGTTCACACAATTGGAACATGGAATTGTAAGGTCAATGAATCAGGGAAAGTTAGATGTTATCAAGAAAGAAATGAAGAGGCCGAGAACAAATTATTTGGATAAATGAACTTAAATGGTCTGGTTTGGGGCAGTTTCAATGTGATGATTACATCATGTTCTTTTCTGGTCATGAAACCTGTAGCTACGAAAAACCTGCAACTACAGTTGAAAACGTTTCTAAACGATATGCAATAAAGGTTATAAAAAAAATGTTTTGTTGAGCTGAACTTGGTTGACAGAATGCCAGATTAATTGTGGAAAAGGTTGAAGACATTGTAAATGAAGAGGCGAAAAACAACATCCCAAAAGCAAGCAGAAAGAAGAAGACTAAATGGCTGTCAGAAGAGGCAATAAATATTGCAGACAGAAGAAGAGACAGAAACCAAAGGTGTTTTGAGAGAGGCCATGAAGTAACTAAATGCCAACTTCCAACAACAGGTGAGGAAAGACAAAGATAAGTATTTCAAAGAGGCATGCATCGAGATAGAAAGTGACAGCAGAGCAGGGAAAATAGAAGATATCTTTTTAGAAAGATCAAGGAGATCACAGTAAAGCTTACGTCAAGGATTACGTCAAGTCCATAGGAGTAGAACAGGAAAATATTTAACAAACACAGGTGAAAGAAAGATGGAAGGACTATACTGGAACTCAAAACAAACGAGATCGCAATATGATGGCAACCTTCAAACAAAGAGCACGAAATATGAGCATGAAAGAATAGTGATTACAAAAACATTTTAAAATATTTAAAAGGATGGTGGGATGGTAAGCCAAAATGTCTGCAAACAAGGAAGAGATGGTCAGTTTTTTGATATTTTATCTTCTTTTGTTTTGTTGTGCAGGTCCAGCAGCGAGGGTTCTGCAGAAAGCTGCCGTTGATATTATGAATGACACCCTCTGTAAAAAACTGATGGATGGAGATACTACCCACCGAATGCTCTGTGCTGGCTTCCTGCAGGGAGGAATTGATGCCTGCCAGGTAAATCCATCAACTTTGTTTAAGTTTCCCCTTTTTTTCTATGTGCTAAGCTGTAACCCCCATCCGCACCCATATATAATATATATATAATATATATATATATAATATATATATATATATATATATATATATATTTGGTTCACGAAAAATATTTTCACAAAAAAAAATAAGTGACCACTTATTCATTATTGTTGTGTGTCTGTTGGGTAGTCGATCCAGTCGAAAAAAAAAATTTTTGATCTACCCTTATCAGTATTTCCGTCGATATGTTTGTCTGTCTGTCTGTCTGTTGGGTAGAGTCGATCTCGGCGAAAAAAAAATTTTTTTTTTAATTTTTTTTTTTAATTTGTTCTACCCTTATTATCACTTTTTCCGTCGATATGTTTGTCTCTCTGTTCGGTCCAGTGCTCCGTTAATACAATGGCGATTTCGATGAAACTTGGTTGGTAGGTTCCTACCATGACCTAGTTTGTGCAAATGAGAACCGTTGCTATGGACCCATCCTTGCCTAGCAACGGGACAGAATTTTTTCGATTTCGATGAAACTTGGTTGGTAGGTTCATACCATGACCTAGTTGTGTGCAAATGAGAACCGTTGCTATGGCCATCCGTTGCCTAGCAACGGGACTTTGAAATTTTTTGAAATTCTTGAAAAATCATAAAAAAATTAATTTTTCGAAAATCAAAAATCGGGCCACGAGCGACTGTGGGCAGTACATTCAGCCATATTGTCAAAAATTCCAGCCGGATCTTATGAAAACTGTCGGGAAGATAGACTTTGAATGAACCCTGGTCGAAAACAATAAAAAAACGAAGTTCGTTATATCTCAGAGACTATGAGTCAGATATACATGAAACTGGTATGGTAGGTTATGGTATGTCCTAGTTATGTGTGAGAAAGAACCGTTGCTCTGGACCCCTCCGTTGCCTAGCAACGGCCGAAAAACCTCTAAATGTGGGGGTATTTTAACGAAAAAACAATCTGCAGCATTAACCCTTGAAGCTAGAATCATGAATTTTCTTGTGCTTAAACCTCAGGTCATTCCCCATTGAACGGGCCCATCGGGTCAGGTTCTGTTGGGTAGTGGACTACCCATGTCCGCCTACCGGCTTGTCTGTTGGTAGTCGATCTAGTCGAAAAAAAAAAATTCCAAAATGTTTTTTTTGAGATTTGTTCTACCCTTATTATCAGTATTTAAATGGCGATTTCAGTTAATACAATGGCGATTTCGATGAAACTTGGTTGGTAGGTTCATACCATGACCTAGTTGTGTGCAAATGAGAACGTTGCTATGGACACCACCATTGCCTCGCAACGGACTTTGAATTTTTGAAAAATCATAAAAAAATTATTTTTTCGAAATCAAAAATCGGGCCACGAGCGACTGTGGGCAGTACATTCAGCCATATTGTCAAAAAATTCCAGCCGGATCCTATGAAAACTGTCGAGAAGATAGACTTTGAATGAACCCTGGTCGAAAACAATAAAAAAACGAAGTTCGTTATATCTCAGAGACTATGAGTCAGATATACATGAAACTGGTATGGTAGGTTCCTGGTATTCCTAGTTATGTGTGAGAAAGAACCGTTGCTATGGACCCCTCCGTTGCCTAGCAACGGCCGAAAAACCTCTAAATGTGGGGTATTTTAACGAAAAAACAATCTGCAGCATTAACCTTGAAGCGAGAATCATGAATTTTTTGTGCTTAATCCTCAGGTCATTCCCCATCGAACGGCCCATCGTGTCAGGTTCTATTGGGTAGGCGACTAGCAATGTCCGCCTACCGGCTTGTTTGTCTGTCTGTCTGTTGGTCCAGTGCTCCGTTAATAAATGGCGATTTCGATGAAATTTGGTGGTAGGTTCATACCATGACCTAGTTGTGTGCAAATGAGAACCGTTGCTATGGACACACCGTTGCCTAGCAAAGGGACTTTGAAATATTTGAAAAATCATTTAAAAAATTATTTTTTCGAAAATCAAAAATCGGCAAGAGCGACTGTGGGCAGTACATTCAGCCATATTGTCAAAAATTTCAGCCGAATCCTATGAAAACTGTCGGAGAAGATAGACTTTGAATGAACCCTGGTCGAAAACAATAAAAAAACGAAGTTCGTTATATCTCAGAGACTATGAGTCAGATAGACATAAACTGGTATGGTAGGTTCACGGTATGTCCTAGTTATGTGTGAGAAAGAACCGTTGCTATGGACCCCTCCGTTGCCGAGCAAAGGCCGAAAAACCTCTAAATGTGGGGTATTTTAACGAAAAAACAATCTGCAGCATTAACCCTTGAAGCTAGAATCATGAATTTTCTTGTGCTTAATCCTCAGGTCATTCCCCATCGAACGGGCCCATCGCGTCAGGTTCTATTGGGTAGGCGCCTAGCCGACTACCCATGTCTGCCTACCGGCTTGTCTGTCTGTCTGTCTGTGTCGTCCGAGCATAGCTCCGTGGTTTTGATCCGATCCTGATAAAATTTTGGTGGGAGGTTTATATCATGATCTAATTGTGTTTTCCTGAGAATGGGCGTGTGGCGCCATTATGGGCGGAGCCACGCCCAAAAAACATGTTTTTAGGGGTAGCCGATTTCAATTTGCATCTTCACCTAGGGGTTTGTCGAATCTGACAGGGGTTTTGGTATTTGGTTAGCCCAATGGCACCTGCATAGCCCCATGGAGCTAGATTTTTCATTTTCGTCCCAAGGTCAAGGTTCAGTCACAAGGTCACGAATTAGAAAATTTAGAATTTTGACATAAAATCATACGACGCCCAAACTTTGAGAGCTGGGATGACAATATTTTTTATGCATAATCTTGAGGTCATTCCACCTAAAGTCTTGAAACATTTTGCTCTATCTCGAACACTTGCCGTGGCGCCCCCTTCAAGTTTGTTTTACGCTGATTTCATCAAAGTATGGATAATCCGAGGAGTGCGAAATGCCATATAGCCTATATGACGTTTATTGTTCCTGGAATGTTCCAGAGGAAGTTTTGCACCAAAGGTCATAATCCTTGACCTTTGACCTTTAAAGTTCACAAAGGTCAAATTTTTAAAGTTGTGGGAATCGAACCGGGTTTTCGACCTTCTTCGACGAACTAACTCCAATAAGTATAGCACATATCCTGTTTCCTTATTTTAATGTCCACAACATTGTTTTGTGACCTTTAAAGGTTATGCAAGGTCAATTTTTTAAGTTGTTGAACGAAACGGGTTTTCGACATTTTGCAGCTAATAACCTGTCACTCGTACCACATCATGTTGATCATTTTTATAACTTGGTGAAACATTATCAACATTGTCTCATCCTTGACTTCTGAAACAATCTACATCGTCAAATACCGCTCGTGAACCATCGTCGTCTTCAGACTTGTGTGTGTATATATATATATATGCTTCTGCATGTTCAGTGCTCACGGATGACCTTGTCCATTTTTATCATATGCCAGATGCTGTGTCTAATACATGAATTACATTGACTAGTGAACAATGTGTGTATCTACACGTGGGAATTGATCCTGGGATCTCAGCATCATGAGCTATGTGCTCAGACGGAAATGCAAGACAGAAATGAACCCAAATTGAACATTGCCAGAAACTTTTTTTTTTCGAAAAACAGATATGACTGTAATCGACTGCATTTTACACTCGAGAAGTAAAGGTTTGCTCCAACAAAATTTAGTGTTGATAAGTTCTAATAAAACGGCATGCCTCCCAATGCAACACATCTTGTTTTATCTTCACTAACATGCAACTTACAACTCAAATATCCTTTTTTAATGAAACAAAATGTGTAGAAGATATTGGTTAACTTGTTTTATCTGCATGTATACTTTCTGCCATCAAAAACCAAACAAAAAATATTGTTCGGTTTTAACACAAGACATTGGAATTTAGTGCGGCCCATCTCGAATATTGTGTGCAGTTTTGGTCACAACTCAGGAAGGACATATATTCCATCAATGGAGTATGTGGTAGGGCTACAAGATTGATTCTGCGCCTAGGAAGACTCAGCTATGAGGAGTGGATGAAAGAGACAGGGGCTTTATACATTATAAAGGGGATGGTTACAACGAGATATGATGCAGATGTTTAAGATAATGAAGGGTATAGATAAAATAAGTGCAGATTAATTATTCAGCAGAATAGACAGTGACAAGTCTGAAGACGACGATGGTTCACGAGCGGTATTTGACGATGTAGATTGTTTCAGAAGTCAAGGATGAGACAATGTGATAATGTTTCACCAAGTTATAAAAATAATGATTGTGGTACGAGTGACAGGTTATTAGCTGCAAAATGTCAAAACCCGGTTTCGTTCAACAACTTAAAATTTGACCTTTGCATAACCTTTAAAGGTCCAAAACAATGTTGTGGACATTAAAATAAGGAAACAGGATACGTGCTATAGCTTAATGGAGTTAGTTCGTCGAAGAAGGTCGAAAACCCGGTTCGATTCCCACAACTTTGAAAATTTGACCTTTGTGAACTTGAAAGGTCAAAGGTCAAGGATTATGACCTTTGGTGCAAAACTTCCTCTGGAACATTCCAGGACAATATAACGTCATATAGGCTATATGGCATTTCGCACTCTTCGGATTATCCATACTTTGATGAAATCAGCGTAAAAACAAACTTGAAGGGGGCGCCACGGCAAGGTGTTCGAGATAGAGCAAAATGGTTTCAAGACTTTAGGTGGGGAATGACCTCAAGATTATGCATAAAAAATATTGTCATCCTCGCTCTCAAAGTTTGGCGGTCGTATGATTTTTATGTCAAAATTCGAAATTTTCTAAGTTCGGACCTTGTGACCTTGACTTGTGACTTGACCTTGTGACCTTGACCTTGGGACGAAAATGAAAAATCGAGCTCCGTGGGGCTATGCAGGTGCCATTGGGCTAACCAAATACCGAAACCCGTCAGATTCGACAAACCCCTCGGAGAAGATAGTCCAGTAGAATTACACTATAACCTGAAACAAATTGCAATAGTTTTTTTATTGCTGGATCTTGTTCAGGGGGTCATTCTAAATGTCCCAATATAAAATAGGACAAAATAGGACCACCGGAAGTGCCTAATTTGCATAAATTCAAAATGGCCGCCATTGAGCACTTGGGGGGCTGATATCTCCTTAACGGTGCGTTTTAGAACCATAAATGTATTATTAGCAGATAGGAAAGTGACCCCAAGGAATCCAAATATGTCGTCAAAATTTGTATATGACGTCATATATGTCAGAAATGACGTCATTGATGATGTCATTGATATAATTTATGTTAAATTTATGTTTCCTCAATGTTTTTGTAGGAAGTACATGTATGACTTCTTTGGAAATATCCTAGTCTGAAATATGTTCCATGAGCTATGCCTTGTACATTACAAATTCAAATGTATACCTCCACAGAGTCTGTCCTATACATGTCCTGGCTTATTCACATGATGAGGTTTTACTTAGTCTGAATCAATATCGGTGGCAACATCCCCCTTATTAGTGCATGATGTCCCTTTGCATCCCGTGCATGATGATGAACACTCTAAGCCATTTTTCCGACAGCTGCAACGTCGGGTGTCACAATCACCCTTGCATTGGCACCGGATTATTTTCAACAGATATTCCGGTGCAGGAAGCAAGTCCATCTTGCTTGGCTGCATTCGACCATCTGACAAATGCCACCCCACTCGTTGGATTCAGTTCTTCTTTCCCCATCCAAACTGGCTTGATAGTAAACCTCTGTGAGTGATATCTTGCTGCGTTGGATGTTGGAGGTAGCGTCTGTCTTGGACACTGCGAGCACTGGTAGCCACCTTTCCGAGAACTTCCTGGCTCTCAGGTCATCCAGGCTTTCTTCCATCTTTCCACCACATAGAAAGACAGAGTGTCTCTCCTGCTTTATCTACGTCCTCTACCCCACCCTTTTGAGCCAACTTTAGAATTTGCGACTTAAACTCATGATGATTTTGGGATTTCTTCACGGCGCTCCTTTCCCTATCTATATATTAATACTGAAGGACCAATTTGTGCTCCTCCTAGCGGTGCTCACGTTTTTCTCGGTACTGTGACCTGGACTGAAAGAAACTTCGTACCTGTAAGAGTGCATCGCACATAGTGGCAATAGTCAACCTTCAACTCTGAAGCAGAATCAACAATTTTCGTTTTACATTCGTTTACAGGCGACGTGTGACGTCACCGCTGAGGGCGTCAGGACGTCATGCCATCATCGGTCATTCACTGACGTCATTACGTCTGTCGGACAGACCGTTCCACTGAGAGGTGTAATTCCACTCCTCGAAAATAGCGTCTGCAATGTAAACCCTCTTCTGCACAGCTGACTACCTCAGAATGTGAATTTGACACAAAAAATGTAACAAGAAACATTGTATCTTCTATCTATCTATCTATATATTAATACTGAAGGACCAATTTTGTGCTCCTCCTAGCGGTCGCGTCACGTTTTTCTCGGTACTGTGACCTGGACTGAAAGAACTTCGTACCTGTAAGAGTGCATGCACATAGTGGCAATAGTCAACTTTCAACTCTGAAGCAGAATAAACACTTTTCGTTTTCATTCGTTTACATGGCGACGTGTGACGTCACCACTGAGAGGCAAAGGACGTCATGACATCATCGGTCATTCCTGACGTCATTACGTCTGTCGCGACAGACCGTACCGCTGAGCAGTGTAATTCCACTCCTCGAAATAGCGTCTGCAATGTAAACCCTCTTCTGCACAAGCTGACTACCTCAGAATGTGAATTTGACACAAAAAAGGAACAATAAACATTGTATCTTCTATATATTAATACTGAAGGACCAATTTTGGCTCCTCCTAGCGTCGCGTCACGTTTTTCTCGGTCCTGTGACCTGGACTGAAAGAAACTTCGTACCTGTAAGAGTGCATCGCACATAGTGGCAATAGTCAACCTTCAACTCTGAAGCAGAATAAACACTTTTCGTTGAGACGGGGCGAGGAGTGAAGAGCGGGGCGGAGATGAAGAGACGGGGCAGGGAGTGAAGAGGCGGGGAAAGGTAAGCAAATTTTGGGCGGGGAAGCAAATTGAAAGCGGGAGATGGGGGGGAATGGGCGGGGCTGGGTGAATTCAGCGGGGTTGAGTGTGAGAGGGTGGACAGGGGGCGGGGGCAAGTGGGGCGGGAGTGAAGAGGCGGGGCGGGTAATTACATTTTTGGGCGGGTTAAGCAAGTTGAAGGCGGGGGAATGGGGCAGGGCGGGGGATGATAGGCGGGACAAGCACGCCCTGTCCAGTCCATGTCCCTCGAGTGTGGGTGGAGCTGGTGAGGGTGGTTAATGAACGGAATCCGTCTGTGACGGGTTTCGGCTAGTCCCAAATATCCTGGATGTTGTGTCGCATCCAGCAATGGCATGGATCACTGGCAAGAGACTACAATTCTTTCCAACTGCTTCTTGAGGCAAACAATGTCCCAGACTCTCCTCTTCACCTCCTTCTCCCCACACTTGCGTTCTGACCTGAAGACGAGTCCTTTGCAATCATCACCGCAATAGAAACAACAACAGTGCAAGAAGATCTGTATCTTCTCCTATTAGTTGCGTACAAGCAGACGTTGAACACCTTACAGCCGTTTTCACAATCAAGACATCAGCATCACCTCTCTGCGCTTAGGGTCTTGATGCCGTTTTCACCCATCTTCTGTAACGGAGTGGTATTTGCTTCCCTGTTCTGAAGTTTACACTACAAACTATGTGGTAATGGCATCTGCCGCGTGAAGGTCAATGCAAGATGCCAAACGTCCCGAACTTTCTCTGCCCAAGGATCGTTTGAGGGCCTTTGGTCGCATGCTTTAAAGCTAGACCTCTGGAAGTCCCATGTTCGAACAGGGTAAGAATCATCAGAGTTGTGTCTGCTGACATCCCACAAAGGAAGCAGTGTTCCAAAAAGTTAAATATGGGTTCAATAGATCGGCGACTTGGCGCTCTGCTCCTCCCGAAACTTTCGTTTTAACGAAAACTGTATAGATTTCTTGTTGCAAAAGTCTCGCCTGCATTCAGAGTGGAACTTCTGCCACCATCACGTTGATGGCAACTCCTCTGATTTTGCAGCTTCCCTCACACATTGGCACCCTTCTCTGTCAAAGTAAACGTTTTGTCGGCCATCATCAAGCTGTTTCTCGCACATGGCACACTTTGTGTCATCCATGTGTAGATGTCGCCCTGTGGATGGAAAATTAGTTTTTAGGACATTGTCAAAGCTATGCTAAATTCCACGAAAATCAGTCAAGTAGTTTACCTAATGCTATGCGCTAACATACGACGTCTAATACCCCACACAAACAATCTGAACCAAACACCATATACACAGTACACTCTACAGCCAGTCACTACACAAAGCATGCAAAATGAAATCAGTCATGCCACAGTGTAAAAATAGCCGCATAAATCTGATGTATTGTACAGATACACTCATGATCACCTGAACAAAGAGTCACCTGGCCGTTGAGTCCATTTACCTTAGGTGAAATGTGCTGGTGTAGGTTACCCTGATGGGGGGGGGTGGGGGAGGGGGTTTGTTGTGTTCCATGTTGTGTTGCATAGTTTATTTGTCAATCCCGATGTATACTATATGATAAGGGAAAATAAACTCTTTTGAATTTGATTTGAATTTGTTTGACACCTATGACGATATATGATGCCTATGACGTCATTTCTGACATATATGACATCATATCAAATATTTGACGACATATTTGATTCCTTGGGGTCACTTTCCTATCTGATAATATACATTTATGGGTCTAAAAGCACGTTTAGGAGATTCAGCCCCCAAGTGCTAATGGCGGCCATTTGAATTATGCAAATTAGGCACTTCGGTGGTCCTATTTTGTCCTATTTTATATTGGGACATTCAGAGTGACCCCCTGAACAAGTCCAGCAAAAAAAAAAAACTATTGCAATTTGTTTCAGGTTCAGCCATTCTGGGGCTAAATCTACTGGACTAGATGCAAATTAAATGGCTACCCCTAAAACACAATTCACAATTTATAAGTTCGTGACCTTGTGCCTGACCTTGGGACAAAAATGAATAATCGAGCTCTGTGGGGCTATGCAGGTGCCATTGGGCTAACCAATACCGAAACCCCTGCCAGATTCGACAAACCCTCGGAGAAGAATTTTTTACGTCAAAATTCGCAATTTTTTAAGTTCGTACTTGTGACCTTGACCTTGGACGAAATGAAAAATCGAGCTCCGTGGGCTATGCAGGTGCCATTGGGCTAACCAAATACCGAACCCCTGCCAGATTCGACAAACCCCCTAGGAGAAGATGCAAATTGAAATCGCTACCCCTAAAAACACATGTTTTTTGGGCGTGGCTCGCCCATATGGCGCACCACGCCATTTTCAGGAAAACACAACTAGATCATGATAAAACCTCCACAAAATTTTATCAGGATCGGATCAAAACCACGGAGCTATGCTCGGACAGACAGACAGACAGACACACAACAATAACGAATATGTGGTCACTTATTTTTTTCGTGAAATATTTTTCGTGAACCAATAAGAACAGGGGGCCATAGCCTGAGAGTAAAGAAGAGGAGAGTTAAGATGGTAGTAAGGCAGGGGTCTTTCACTCAGTAGTTAATGCATGGAATGGTCTCCCTGGAAAGGTAGTGGCAGCAGAAACAGTTGATACGTTTAAATTGGAATTGGATAGGTAGCTGGAAGTATTGGAGATAGAGGGGTATCGGGATATTAGCAGGACTTTTAAGTGGCTTGAGTATGGATGGGTAATTGTGTGCATCTTTACAGTGTCACATCTGTTGGGGTATTGCCAAGGGATAGTGTGTGGTGTGTGTGTGTGTGGTGTGTGTTGTATATTTCTCACCCATACTCCCTCCCCTTGAAAAAAAAAAAAAACATTTCATAATTAAATTAAGTATATTACCCCTTTTTTTTAAAGAAGAAGTTTTTTTTAGGACCCTTGGGATATCCATGCACATGCCACATTGTTCTCATCCCCTCTCCTCCCCTCATTCCTCCAATGAAATTAAGTTGTTTTGACGGATATATTTGGTCTGGTGTTGTGGCGCAGGCATGATGGGCTGAATGGCCTCCTCTTGTGTCTAGTTTCCCTGTTATTTCTTGGTGTATAATTGTTTAAGGACTGTTCCAGCATTCATTCCAAGTGCCGTATTGGCACAAGGGATGTGCAGAACACCGGGTTGCAAGTTTATACGTAATGTAATTGCCACATGCAACTCGTACACCCTGAGGTTTTAAGAGGTGACACGAGGAATTCTGAACAAATTCGAAACTATCTTTGAAACACCAGCATGTGGATCATCTAAAACACACACTGATTACCTGATTTAACTCGAAGGGCACTCAGAAGAGCATATACCTCTGCCAGGCTTATTGGTTTACATTTTTTATCCCACTGATCAGCTGGATCTGGATTCGGACCTGAACTAAAATGTAATCGGCTCCTTCTTGTCACCTACCGAACTCATCCACAAAGTTTTGGCCAAATCCGTACACAACTTTTTGAGATATCATGCTACATACAGTTGTGGCCAAAAATATTGGCACCCTTGCACTTTTTTCAAATAATGAACCATTTCTTCCAGAAAATTGTTGAAATTTAAAAATCTGTTCATATCCACATATGTATTTCTTTGGTTTGCAGTGGAACAAAACAAAAAAAGCTCAAAAAATTACTAAATCTTAGCTTATTTCACACAGAAATCATAAAATGGCCCGGACAATATTATTGGCACCTTTTAGAAGTTGTTAGAAAGAATTAGATTTCAAGCAGGTGATTCTCCTTTACTTTGGAATTGAACTCACCTGTGGTGAGTTGCAGGTCCCTGCAATATAAAAATCACTCATTCAACCATTTTGAACTGAGAAAAGGAGTCATTCTGCTGGTTTGTGTCACTGTGTACCGCCATGAGCATGGAGAAAAGAAATAAAACCAGAGAATTGTCTGAGGAGGTCAGACACAAGATTGTAGCCAAGCATGGACAATCTCAAGGCTACAAGTCCATCTCCAGAAACCTTGATGTTCCTGTGTCCATCGTACATAATGTTATCAGGAAGTTTAAGGCCCATGGCACTGTAGCCAACTTCCTTGACGTGGTCACAAGAGAAAACTTGATTGAAGTTTGCAGCGAAGGATTGTTCAAATGGTGGAGAAAGCACCACGATAAAAAACAGATTCAAGCTGACCTTCAGACACAACCTACGACAGTACGACAGCACCTTCCTTCGCCAACTCAATGAAAGGGGGTTCTATGGTTGGACACCCAGGAGGACCCCACTGCTGAGAGGGAGACATAAGAAAGCCTGACTGGAGTTTGCCAAAACACACCTCAACAAGCCAAAATCCTTCTAGGAGAATGTCTTGTGGACAGATGAGACAAATTAGAGCTTTTTGGTGAAGCACATCATCTCTGTGTTTACAGAAAACAAAATGAAGCCTTCAAAGAAAAGAACACCTTCCCTACAGTCAAACATCCATGGAGGAGGTTCAGTGATGTTTTGGGGTTGCTGTGCTGTCTCTGGCACTGGGTGCCTTGAATGTGCCAGAAAGCTGGGTCTCTATTGAAGGTCATGGGTCGTGCAGCAGGACAATGACCCCAAACACACTTCAAAAAGCACCCAGGAATGGTTCAAGACAAAATGCCAGACTGTTCTGAAGTGGCCAGCAAATGAGTCCAGATCTAAACCCCACTGAACACCTGTGGGGAGATCTGAAAACAGCAGTCGGGAGAAGGCACCCTTCAAATCTGGGAGATCTCGAGCAGTTTGCACAAGAAGAGTGGGTCAAACTGCCAGTAGAGAGGTGTAAGAAACTCATTCATGGCTAGAGGAAGCGCTCGACTGCAGTTATTTTGTCCAAACGCTGTGCTACCAAATATTAAGTCGAGGGTGTCAATAATATTGTCAATGGCATTTCTTTTCATTTTCTGATTTAAAAGGATATATTAAGTTCTGAATCAAAAACAAAGATTCTGTCATATTAACAGTGAAATAAAGAATTGAGACCAAATTCTTTTGTCAATTTCAACTTATTTTTCGAGAAAATTGTGAGTTATTTGAAAAAAGTGCAAGGGTGGCAATATTTTTGACCATGACTATCTGTTTTAGCCTTATCACTCAATGGTAAAAAATCGCTTTAAATTTCTCAGAACTGGATTCAGATCTTCATTAAATTGAAACAATTCTTCATTGTCACACACCCAATCTGCCCACCAGTTTCGTCCGAATCTGTCCACAATTTTTTGAGATATCCTGTACACAAACGGACAAACAGACAGACAAGCCGGTAGGCGACATGGGTGGTCGCTATATAATTGCATACTAGTCATACAGTTTTTGACGGATTGGGCTGAAATTTTTTGACAAAGAGGTTGATTATAGTGCGCATAAAAGCGCGGAAGCCGATTTTTGATTTTCGCATTTTTTTTATTTTTAGGATTTTTCAAAAAATTCAAAGTCCCGTTGCTAGGCAACGGTGGTGTCCATAGCAACGGTGCTCAAAAGCATACAACTAGATCCTGGTATGAACCTACCAGTCAAGTTTCATCAAAATCGGTTGACCCCTCTGGCCTCCAGAGCTGTCCATTACATACATACAGACAGACGGAAAACCTGAGAATAACGGTAGTCTAGCGACCACCCAACAGACAGGGGTGAAAACACAACCTCCATCCACCTTCAGTGGGTGGAGGTAACAATCCATATTACAGTGCCACGTCTGTCATAAAATGAGAGGATTCAAATAATTGGACACCTTCAAGCTCGTCTTCCATTATCCATGTTGCAAGGCTCTTTAAAGCCTGTCACACCTTGACGTTTAAGCCAGCGTATGGCAAGGTATCAAAATGTATGTAAACGCTGGCGTACGCTGAACTATTGATGTTTTTTTCCAGTTTTGGACGTATTCATAACGGAGTTGGACGTATGCATAACGTATTAGTAACGTACACAGAACGTTTCGATAACATATAGATAACTTATACCAACGAATGCTTAGCGTGTTGTTGGCATTCACAACCTATGCCCAACGATAGTCTAACGTATGCATAGCCGCGGCAGCGTATCGCGACGATCACGTGGCGTAGCCTAATAAAAGTCTGCGGCTGACGATCAAATCATAACCGCACTAGACATCGAAGTGTCAAGCCGCTGTCAACATTGACGATTTAGCCAGCGTATGCCGACGTATGAAAAATTTGCCGAATACGCTGGCACACGTCGAATACGTTATGGGTAAGTTTTGTATACGTTAAGAGCACGCTGGCATACGTCGTAGTACTTGAGCTCGTCGACAATTTTAACATGCTCAAAATTTTTCGACATATGCCAGCGTATGACTCACACATTCCGCATACGCTAGCCATAAGTTGTAGGCACGTTACGCGATCGTTGACACACGTCGACACACGTTACTGTAAGTTACTCATAAGTCGAAACACGTCGAGGTAATGTTTAGCGTCAGTGTTCCAGACTCCATGTTTGTTTTTTTTTCTTCGGCATGACGGTGATGTTGACACTTCGATTTCTAGTGCGGTTATAATATAATATAATTAATAGGCTGCCGCTCAACGATTTAAATCATAACCGCACTAGAAATCGAAGTGTCAACATCACCGTCATGCCGAAGAAGAAGAAAAAAAAAAAACCATGGAGTCTGGAACACTGACGGGTTCCTCCTGTGTGACCCATTTTTATATACCAATTCCCCTAAACGCTGCCAATACGCCATTATACGGTAGCTGTAAGTTAGAAACACGTTCAGTAAGTTTCTGTGGTCGTCCGGAAGACGTCAATCAAATAAGTCTACATACGTCAATGTGCGTTGGAGATACGTTACACATAGGTTCAAAGCACGCTACTCATAGGTTAGAAATAACTTCCGGGTACGCTAAACATTACCTCGACGTGTTTCGACTTATGAGTAACTTACAAGTAACGTGTGTCGACGTGTGTCAACGATCGCGTAACGTGCCTACAACTTATGGCTAGCGTATGCGGAATGTGTGGAGTCATACGCTGGCATATGTCGAAAAATTTTGAGCATGTTAAAATTTGTCGACGAGCTCAAAGTACTACGACGTATGCCAGCGTACTACGACGTATGCCAGCGTGCTCTTAACGTATACAAAAACTTACCCATAACGTATTCGACGTGTGCCAGCGTACTACGACGTATGCCAGCGTACTACGACGTATGCCAGCGTGCTCTTAACGTATACAAAACTTACCCATAACGTATTCGACGTATGCCAGCGTACTACGACGTATGCCAGCGTGCTCTTAACGTATACAAAACTTACCCATAACGTATTCGACGTGTGCCAGCGTTTTAGACAAATTTTTCATACGTCGGCATACGCTGGCTAAATCGTCAAGGTGTGACAGCGTCTTTAACATGAGGAGAGGAACTGTTATGACCTCAGAAGACACCAAGCCACTGGATCAACAAGAGATTTGTCAATAAGTGGATGTCTCGGGGTAACGACTCCCACTCAGGACATTTGCATGACCCAACTACGCAATCGGTTTCAAACCAAAGTACAGCAAATGCGCTCCTTAAACTTTGATGAAGTGATTGCTGCTTTAGGTGGACAATACCCCTGAAATTGCGATCGTTACTTCCAAGTTGGATCCCAAAGTGAAAACATTTGCCACGATGTAGCATTACGTGATCCGGTCACAATTAAATGAACATGTAATTATCAGCATTTATCTCTATTAAAGGTTTGTACCTCATCTGTGTCTCATGGTGTCACATAAATATATCGCATCAACAACAATCATGTGTTCAGCTTTTC
>CM068952.1:27664151-27679092 GCA_035128595.1 Eptatretus atami | reverse complement strand
ACTGGATTTGGCAAAGATGATAAAATCCAACTTCTAGAGATTTACCTCATCCTGGATGAGCCCCTGCTACTCCGATATTTTGAATGGGAGTTTGAAAACTGCTGATGAAATGTTTTATGTGGATGGATAAATCAAATTAAAGGGTCATCCACAAAATTTTCACTTCACATACTTGTGTGAAAGAAATGTACCATTCAGCAGTATATGCAACTTTCCAGCCATCTATTTGTTACATATGCATGGAAAATGTTGGGGGGGGGGGCAGGGGGAGTGGGACTCAGAGGGAACCCATGAAGTCAACTCATGACTCCTGTAAAAGTTACCTTAAAATTAATCCACAGAGACTTCCGCTTCGAGGTTGTCCACATGTAGGTCGACTCTGCATCTGCTCATTCCACTCAATCAAAGCTACGTTTACGAACCGGATCCGTCAGGGTTTTCTGTTATATTTTCATCTCCTGTTGCTGTTTGTGGATTCGCCTAATTTTCCGTGTTAAATCGTACCTTGTTTTAGTGGGGCAACTTAGCATAACAATTGTGCATTTTGTGAGGAAAGCACCAAATTTGGCACACTAGTAAGCCTAACATATTATGAACAGATTTGGATATTGGGCCATCTCAAAATTTTTGATGGCAGTGGAAAATGGCTGCCACAGCCATCAGCGGCTGAATTTGAGATGGCCCGATATCCAAATCTGTTCATAATATGATAAGCTACTAGTGTGCCAAATTTGGTGCTTTCCTCACAAAATGCACAATTGTTATGCTATATTTTGCTAAGTTGCCCCACTATTTATACTTGTCAAGATGGTGAAGAATCACTTTATAAATTAAATAATTCTCATATCCAGATCCGGATTCGGATCTTCACTGAAATTGAATCAGTTCGTCCGTGTCACACACCCAACGTGTTCACCAAGTTGCATCCGAATCCGTCCACAACTTTTTCAGATATCCTGCACACAAACAAACAAACGGACAGAAAGGGGTGAAAACATAACCTCCTTCACCTTCGGTGGAGGTAAATACTTTTTCGCTCCAAAATACGATCTGTCTGCCTGTATTTGTACTTTCTGCACCTCTTTCTTTACCTCTCCCTTTTCTCAGTATCTCTCAACTGAATCTCCATTGAAGAAAACACTTCCTCCTCCTTAATTTAAAAGTTTTGTTTTTTTTAACCTTAAAATTCCTCACTTTCCTTATTTCTCCATTATGAGTACCTCACGTGTTCTTCTTCATCATGATGGATTCCTCTTTCTTTTTCTTCTTATTCACAAGACATATGTTGCAAATTGGTCTCTCACCTAAGCACTTGTTCCATCAACCCTCCTCCCGTTCCGACAGCGCGACCTTTCTTCAACAAAAATTCCTTCCACCCATCTCATTATCTTCATCTCAGAATGTTAAGTATGGGAATCTTGAGAAGTCCAGTTTGAAGAGCTCTGCACACAACAATCAAATCCCCTTCATGTTATATTTTAGTGTCAAACCCCTCCGTGTCAATACCCTCCCCGACATTTCCTCCAAGCCTGCGTACTTCCAACTCCTTCCGTTCTACATGTCCCTCTCTTCAGCATCCCTCCAATTTATGTATCCTCTTTCTGCATCCCCCCTTACCCCATCCTCTCCAAGATTCTCCATCACCCACCCCTCTCCAAGATTCTCCCTCACCCCACCCTCTCCGAGCTTTCACCTCACCCCACCCTCTCCAAGCTTTCACCTCACCCGCCCCCGGCTTCCACCCTCTCCAAGCTTTCACCTCACCCCACCCTCTCCGAGCTTTCACCTCACCCCATCCTCTCCGAGCTTTCACCTCGCCCCCACCATCTCAAAGCTTCTTCATCACCCAGCCCTCAAAGCTTCTTCAATCACCAGCCCTCAAAGCTTCCTCATCACCTCTCTCAACTGCCCCTCATCCCACCCCTGCCTGTCCCCTGCCCCTCACCTCCAGTCTCACACCTGTCCCACACCATGCCATTGCTTCCTTCCCCTTTCCCGCCACTGTGTGGACCTCAAACATGAGGCCTCCACTTCAACCTGACAGATCTCTCCATCCAGGCCCATGCTGACAAACCACATGTCATCTGTTTAACAGAATCATTCCTCCCACAAGACATCCCTGACTCATTAGTGTCTATCCTTGGCTATTGTCTTCTCTGATTTCATGGGCTTGAGCTCCGCCCTTACAGCAGAGTTGCACCTCACATCGACAACTCAATTTCTCACTGCCATATACTGATCACACATCCCAACCCCCAGGATTACCCTTGGCTGCGACCTCCCCTCTTCTGCCACCTCTTGTTTGGCTGTGTGTTGTACTGTCCTCCAAAACAGTGACAACTTCATCTACATCTCTCTCTCAGACACCACTGCCCAATTTTTAACCATTCATCCCAACTCTCTCTCTTCCTCATATGTGGAAATTTCAATTGTCATCATGAAAATTGGATGGGTGTTGGTACCTTTCTCACCAGCCATGGCACTTCAGCAAAGACTTCTGTGACTCCATGGGACTGATTCAATCTGTGAACGTTCCGACCCAGATCTCTCCCAATGTCAAATCCTCCCTTCTGGACTTGATGATTACTAACTTTCCTACAAATGTCTCCTGCTCTTCCTCTGCTCCAATTGGTTCATCTGATCATATGCTTGTGAGAGTCAACATGTCTCTGGCTATTCTCAGAGAGCTGCCTCAGTGCCGGTGAGTCTAGCATTTCATTCAAACAGATTGGCAGGGACTGCAAGCAGCCATCTCACTTCAGGACTGTTCTCCGATATCTACCGCCCCAAATATTAACTCAGCCTTCGAATTCTTCCACAGAAGCCTGCTCTTTTAAGCACAAATTCATCGCATCTTCCCTTCAGTTATCCCACCCTTCTTCTGGCCATGTTACACTGAATCTTGTGGTGAGGCAGTCGCTCTGAAATAACTTGCCGTCCTTCCTGGAAAGCAAATGCAACCGAAGACAATCTCAGATCATTCCAAAGAGCCTGCAACAAATGTGTCTCCACTCTCAGGAGAGCCAGAAAACAACATCTGTACAGCCTCAAGATTGAACTTTCAAACCTGTCTCCCTCCTCTAAGATCTGGTGGCACCTTGTTTAAGTCTGTCTCTGGTGTACGCTCCACTTCCATCCCTCACCTCACTTCAAATGGCACCACAGCTAACTATACTCCGAAGAAGGCTGAATGCCTCAATTCTGTGTTTACTTGTGTCCAAGCTCTCCAAATCTTGTGTCCCCTACCCCTTGCACTCTGGACCCATCCTTCCCTGTCATCCTCAACTGCTCCTGGGCCATGTGTCTTTTGCACCTGAGAAGGTGGAGAAGTTTGTCAACCCTCGACTCTGCTACTGCACCGAATGGCACCAGCTCACGTGTCCTAAACACCTGCTCTGCTGCTCTTGCACTTCCTCTTTCTGCTGTTTTCACCTTATCAGTTACCAGCAGTCATCTTCCATCTGCTTGGAAATCAGCCAACATCACTGCATTACATAAAAAGGTGTAAAAACTGATCCCCTTAACTACAGACCTATCAGCTTACTTCCAGTTATCACCTAGGTCATGGAATCCATCATCACAGTCGATATGAAATCCTTCCTTTTCTCCAATGGCCTCATCTCAGATCACCAATTTGAATTCATACTAGATTCATACTATGTCACTCCACCTTGGACCAACTGTGTCCCACTCTCTCCCTACATCTTCAGTAATGTTTAGTTTGATCACAGTGTTGTGTGTCTACATAACAGTGTTTAGTTTGATCTCTTCAGTTATGAATTTAAAAAAGTTCATTTGGAAAAATTGTTTCTAAATAATTCATCTCAATGTGATATTATTGGGAGGGGATGAATACTTTTGCAGGCCACTGTGGTACATGTGTGTGTGTGTGTGTGTGTGTTTTTCACAAACATTTATAGTTTGCATACGTATTGAGAAGGCACCTTTGCAAATATTCTTTTTTTGTGATTTATTAGTTAGATACGAGATGTGTGTTAGTTAAGACGGGATACGCAGGACAATTCAGAGATATCACCACTCACCTTTCAGCTATCCCATTGGCCAAAATCACCGAATCCCACCGGCACATGGGCCAAAATCCAAATTCCTGTCTCAACTCACGTTGCTGGGAAGGCAATTACAAATGGCACAGTGGAGTTGCTTGCCTAGGATGCTGCTTTGGCAGTCCCCAAGACCCTGAAAAGTGGAGGGGTTTGTCCCATTATTTAGATGGTCCTTTATATTTATTTTTTATATATTTTTTTCAACCGCTTAAACCTCCACTAGCGCATCTCTTATATGGACTGAAATTTTGAAATGGTTTACTTAATCGTTGTTGATAAAATCGTGTAATATATTTGATGTGTTGTTTCCATACAGGGAGACTCTGGTGGCCCCCTGGTGTGTGTAGAACTTCCGAGTGGACACTGGTTCTTGGCTGGTGTAGTGAGTTGGGGTGAAGGGTGTGCTCGTGCCAATAAACCAGGATTGTATACTCGTGTTACCACCGTGCGTTCATGGATTTACACCAACACAGACAACGAAGTCTGACATGGAAGGAGTTTAGAGGGGGAAGGGATTGAACCAGTCATGGAGCTAGTGTTTACCCTCATGTGAGGATGTGTTAGGATCGGGAATGCAGTTGAAGGTGGGGAAATAATTGGGATGGGAATCGTGGGCTAGTTTAAAGTGAAGTATGCGGGTGAGGTTGGGGGGCGGGAGGAGTTAAGTGAAAGGAAAAAACCTCTGTTTATATATATTTGACAAATTATTGAATTTTTTTGTATAGTGCATTACAATACTAGAATAACTGGGGATATTTTTTTCAGAATACCAAATATTGTAAATATTTTCTCAATGCTTTGTTTTAATTTTGATCTGGATTTTTGCACATGCGAGTCGGGTCATTGTGTGCCCATGTTTGTTTGTTGATGTAATTTCCAAGTTTCTCAAGGGGGGAAGGGGGGGGGGGAATCAACCACTTGGATTTTGCATCTTAGATTGCAATGCACTCCTGGATATCTGCCAAAAAAAAAAAGAAGAAGTCTTATTTTTCCTTCTTCATTCAGCATGTTGCAAAACCTGTGGTGTGTTAAACTTGATTTTTACATTTACTTTTAACATTATGCTGGGTGTTATCTGGCTCAAATATGTGGTGTGATTTCTGTCACAATTTTTTGAAAAAGTCATTTTAATAAAAGTAATTCCATGATTTTGTTGTTGTTTTTTAAAAAGTTTTTGACAGCTGTTCTTACAGCTCTGGGAGTTTTTACCCATGCAAGGATCTGGTGAAGATAATCTTTTGGGCAACAATGACCATATTTCAACAGCATCTCGACTATTACTGCTATTTAATGGCCCCCGTTGTTCCTACATTGTTGTGGGATCAGCCAGGGAACATTTTTGGCCCAAGTCTTTATTGAGTGAACTGGCTAGGCCTGGCATTTGACTAAAGGTGGCAGGATTTGTAATTTGCTCAGGGTGACGATGATAACTTGTTTACTCTTTCCGAAAGACACCTTGGGATCTTTAACATCTACCAGCAATTAATGGAAGCAGATTGGACACCTAAATTAGCATACTTCCGCGGGATGGTGCACTTTGCAATGCAACGCCCTGCCTGTAAGCATTAATCCAACAGTTTATAGTCAGGTCGGGAATCAAACCCAGGCAAGACAGCACAAAGGTGAGTGATCGTTTAGCTATGCTAAAAGTCATCAGTCTCTTCCTAAAGGATTCCACATCCTGAGTTGGATGTTGCACTTGCAAACACTTGATAGTGAGCGTTATAGATCCCATGGACCACAGTGTCTTTCGGAAAGAGTTGGCCATTGTTTGCTGTTACCCCCATCAAACTACTAACTCTTCTTCACAGTATCTTTTCATCAATGAGAAAAACTTTCAAAGTAGTTCTGTAGCTAGAAACTGCAGGTTTGCTGTTGATTCCCATCTTGAATCAATGTTCCCCAACCTCTCTCTTCCTCTCCCTCTCCCCCTCTCTCTGTCCCCACCCTTCCCAGTCATACCCAACTTTTGCTGGACTCTGCTTATTTTGCACCTGAGAAGGTGGAGAAGTTTCCGTCAGCCCTCGACTCTGACTTGGCAACTGGACTGGATGGCATCAGCTCACAAGTCCTAAAAACTTGCTCTGCTGCTCTTGAACTTCCTCTTTCTGCCTTTTCACCATGTCATTTGCCTGAGGTCTTCTTCCATCTGCTTGAAGTCAGCCAACATCACAGCAAAAACGGATCCCCTTAATTACAGACCAATTCGCTTACTTACAGTCATGAGCAAGGTCATAGAATCCATCATCACAATTGACATAAAATCATTGCTTTTCTCCAATGACCTCATCTCAGATCATCAATTTGGATTCAGACATGGTCACTCTACTTTAGACATGCTGTCTTCTCTCCCAACAATGGATGGAGGCCCTCAATATCAGACATGAGATCAGGGCCATCTCTCGACATATCTCGAGCTTTCGATAGTCTGGCATCCCACATTGCTCTCCAAACTGTCTGCCTGTGGAATCCAAGGCCATCTCAACTCAACTCTTGGATTACTGGCTTCCTCCACTCTCATAGCCAATGTGTGGCTCTCATTGGAATCCTTTCTTCTGTCCCTGTCAAGTCTGGTGTTCCCAAAGGCAGTTTTAAGCCCCCATCCTATTCCTAAGTTCATCAATGATCTCTTTCACTGGAAAATTCGCTATCTCTTTGCTGATGACTCCACCCTCTGCCGTGCCATCCCTCATTTCTGACGGACAAACAGGCAGGCAGCAGCCTCTTCCCTCTCTTCAGACCTTGAAAAAAATCACAATGCCTTTTAAGTTTAGGCATGTGATTTTGGTCTGAAGAAATTATCTGAAGACTAGTGCATGCCCGTACGTGCGTGGCCGTACGTGCGTGGCCGTACTGTGAAAAAAAAAAAAAAACTTTCAAAACCGCGTGCCAGAAACAACAACCACACAGGCCGTTCCTTCGCTCTCGCTGCCCGTACGTGCGTGGCCATATGTGCAAAAAAAACAAAAAAAAACTTTCAAACTGCGTGCCAGAAACAACAACCACACAGGCCGTTCCTTCGCTCTCGCATGGCCGTACGTGCGTGGCCTACGTGCAAAAAAAAAAAAACAACTTTCAAACGACCGTTCCTTCGAAATAAACTTTCAAACGAAGAAAGTCTGTTCCTTCGCTCTCGTAAACGACGACTGGATTAGGGCATTGTGTTTATCTATAAATGCGCATAAGAAATCGAGAAATTATTATAATACAGTAAGTCATCACTATCCGGGAAGTCCGACGTTGTAACCCGTAATGGGGAACGCGCTCTAACTTGGCCATAACTTGGAACCACTTGTCCGATTAATTTCAAACCTTTTGAAAGGCAAACAAACAGAGATTGCTGGAATTATAGATAGATAAGATAGATACTGTGGGTGCAAAACGCCAAGCAACGTGTCCTGTCATTGGTAACTAAGGCGCCCTTTCCCCATCGGCCACGCCTATGCAGCAACGTGTCCTGTCATTGGTTTGGTAAATAAATGGCCATAACTTGGGAACCACTTGTCCGATTAATATCAAACCTTGAAAAGGCACATACTCAGGTCCCAGCAATATCCCGGCAAGTTTCAATTAGATCGGACACAGTGATTGTCGAGAAACAGCGCAGCAGACACACACACACAGCACACACCCACACACACACACACACAGACCAGACATTCTGGAATTACAGATAGATTGACTTCTTGCAGGGCAACGGCCAAGTCGGTGGACCACTTGATATCATTGAAGATGTCGGGATGAAGTTCCTCAATTCTCTCGTGAAACAGCTGGCAAAATTGTCGAGTGGCGTTGTGGATGTGTTGACGTGTCTCCATCCAAAAAATCGTATTTCCGTGAAGATCGGAAAATCACATCCATGTAAGTTTTAACCCTGAGAAATCCCTCTCTCTCTTTCTCTCTCACAGTTGTTCATGACTGCGTGAATCACGGAGCGCTGTTCCGGTCGAGCTTCGTGGCTGGACGGGTGTGTTTGGCTTTGTGACATGGTGTTTCTTCGGTTGCTTTTTGGTACATTTTGCTTTCTCTCGGTCTTTTGCTGCATCTTGTAAACAAGACAGACACAGACACAGAGATAGAGACAGAGTCCACGTCTCGTAGTGAGAGAGTCCCTAGCCGGTGGCCTGGTATGGCCACTGGGGGAGGTTTTTTTTTTCTCGCTCACTGCAACCGTGTTTTGTCTTTGACTCTGATTGCTATCTTGGTGTTTGTGAAACGCCTTATTTCTGGTAAAGTTTACTAACCTGTTTTCTTGAGTTAGAATGGCGGTGAAGGTTTCCACATTGCGATGTTTGAGACATTAACTCGTAAACACGGGTTAGTTTGCGTCCCTCCCAGTGAGGTGGAACTTAACGATGTACTTTCCTCCATAAGTAACATAATTGGATCATATAACATTCGTACTGCCTCTCGCACGAATAAAAAGTTCATTGTGTTTGTGTCGGAGGAGCACATGGTAGCAATGGTAGTTGAGCAAGGCCTGTTCATCGAACCCCACACTTACCTTTCTGTGTTTGTTTTGCAGGCCCCAACAGTTGAAGTTAATATTAGTAATATTCCACCATTTATTAAAAACCAGGACTTGTGTAACCAGTTGAACAAGTTCGGTAAGGTTGTGTCGAAGATCTCAACGGTGCCGATGCGAAATGTTAGCGATAAGTTTAAACACGTCATGTCCTTTAAAAGAGTGGTTTACATGATACTACCTGAAAATGAAAAAAAACATTGAATGTCGTGCTGAGTGCAAAAATTAATGGTTTTGAATATATAATGTATGTCTCCTCAGAGGTCATAATGTGTTTTGGGTGTGGGGCATACGGGCATATGAAGAGTGCTTGCCCCAATGTGGTTACACCGCAAGAAAGTGAAGGTCTGGTGAGGAACGATTCCTCCTCACCACATACTGATGGGGAGAAGGTGAATCAGGAGCCTAGCCCCACCCCCTGCCCCCCCGCCCACCAATGAGGTGAGCGACACGTTGATTCGTCCAGCCCGACCGGGGTTGGGAGGGAATGATTGACCGTGATGTAATTAATCCCCATCCCCACCAAAGGAGGGAATGAAAGTGGTCGAATCCTTTCCTTTTCCATCCACTGTACAGGACAATTTGGACGATATGGAGGTATCCGTTATGGATACGAGAAAAAAAAAAAAGGCCAAAAACGATCAAACGTTGATGCCAACAAAGAGAGTTGGTGTCAAAGCCACCCAATGCTCGCCTGTTTATACATTTACGTTTTTTAAAAGACTCGTCTAAAAGCATTGCAGTGAAGTCTGAATCCAAAATAATTTTAAAGCAATATATGTATTTGTATATGTAATCAGTAACAAGAGCAAAGTGAGCACAATATACGCCCGAACAAGAAGGTATTACAGAATTGTTGCTACTAAGGAAAAACAGCATCCGGTTGCCATGGCAACCACTTTAGATGACGAACGTATGTCGCGACAACCGTCTCCACAGTCTGTACCTATGTACCAGATATGAAACGTGAAAGTTGAAAACTTTGGGAGTTAGAGTGCGGACAGGAACGGGACGGACGAACCGGTATCACATAATACGCCCTGATATATATATATATATATATAAAAAAATATAATTTATCGGGCATATAAAAATAGTGTGGTAGATAAAAACATTAGAAAGGGAAAAATAACTTGCACCAAAAACTTTAACATTTTCACACTCACGCTGACGCTGACGCTCACGCCGGGGGTAAATGGCTATAAGGCTCTCTGTTCTTCGAACAGGCGAGCTAAAAATGGTCGAACGGTCAGGATCGCGGGACCTTCAAGGTACATCCCACGTCGGAAACCCCTTGGTGGTACCGGAAGTGTGTGCGGGTGCGGAAGTTTCGCTTACTCCACTTGCCGACTGAGCGTGACACAGAAAGTAGTGAAGCGCCTCAGGATATCTTAAGTGTTTGTCCTGATAGCCAAGCTTGTTCAGACAAGTAGGCAGCTGTGTCTGACAGTGATGGGGAAATAGATAAAGGGGAAAGTCCTTGTGAGGTAAATGTTAACCCTTCCCTTACAGATGATAATGAAAGATGTGGAGGGGAAGGAGATGGACAAGGCATATTTGGAGGAGTCTGGAAAGAGGGCAGAACTTTCTGTTCCCATGGAATTTCTTGAGCCAAAAGTAATTGTTCAACAAGTAATAGGGGAGGGCATAGATGTAGCACTTGATTCGGGTGAAACCTCTTCTACCCCACATTTTAGTGCTTTATGTTCTCAAGGATGAGGGGGGAAACGACACAACCTTAGTGTCTCAAAACGTAATTGAATTCCTTGACGAAACGTTCAGGAAAAGATATGTAAACGCTCGACTACTTCCTAAATCTATATGATTTCATTAAAACTGCAAAATGTATGATTTGTGAACCCTATCAGGTAGACATGTCAGATCCCCAATTCCAAGCCTAAGGAAATGTGTTACTCGGGTGGGTAGCCTGGTGTTGGCTCAGTGGTTAGGGTGGCGGCTTGGATCATAGGGTCCTGAGTTAAGCCCTGTTGGCCGCTGAATTAATACACCAGGGGGTTGACTCAGCCTGTCATCCTTCTGAGGTCGGCGAAATGAGTACCAGTTCCAGTGTGTGTACTGGTGAGAGGGGCACTGCATCAGCGACACAGTCCGCTTCAAGAAATGATAGCTACCCGCGGCAGCTAAGCTGCCATATAGCGACACACCGCTAACTGCGGTGGGTAAGGAGCTTCAAGAATAACTGACAGAATGGAGATGAAAGTAGCACCCCTGAACATCAATGGAGGCCGCAGTTGTTTGCGTCGTCTCCAGGTGTTTCAGCTCTTTCAAAATGAAAAAATTGATGTGTTAATGCTACAGGAGACGTATGCAAATCAGTCTTCTGAGGATGAGTGGCGTAAAATCTTTAAAGGTTGTTTTTTTCTTCTCTCTAGTGCACTTGTTGAGGCCAAGGCTGGTGTGGCAATAGCATTACATCCTGGACTCCAGCCTTTGGAGATAACATGTCGAGACATTTGTCAGGGTTACTTACTGTCTGTGCAATTTTTCAGCGGTAACCAAAAGATTTGCATGACAAATGATTACTGTCCTTGTGCTAACTCTGAAAGAGGTGCCTTTCTGTATAAGTTGGCAGGTTTTGTGAGCACCATTGATTTGACTATGTTGTTGTGTCTGGGGGGGTGACTATAACTGCATCCTCAACCCACAACTTGATCGGAACACTTGTGAGCCTCATCCACCCAGTGCAAGGCCTTTGGCACAGCTAGTTAAAAAGTTTAAACTTGTGGATGTGTGGCGGGTACAAAACCATAACATCCGTCCGTATACATAGATTTGTGTGTGTCAAGAAATGTTTCAACGATGGCTCGCTTAGATTTTATGTTAACCGTGAAATGGTAAATCTTGTTAAGAACTCGTATATCAGGCCGTCTGGTTTTTCCGACCATCACATGATTGTTTTGGTGTGTGGCTTTCCTCATCATGTCTGTTTTACCAGGAGGAATGCAGTGGAGTAGTGAGGGGTTTAAGTATTTAGGCTTATTTCTAGGAATTGAAGCATACGAACAAAAAAATTGGGAGAACTTCCTGGGAAAAAAATTAAACTGAAACTGGCAAAGTGGAAAAGATTGCACCACCTTCTTTTGCTTAAGACACGGGTGACAATAATAAACAACCTAGTGGTTCCATTTATTTGGAATAAAGTTAGACCACTCGAGCCTCCTACATACTTGGTCACGGGCATTCACAGGGTTCTGACTGATTTTTTCTTGGGTGACCACCATTGGCTTGGCCCAGACGTGGTCTGCAGACCCCAAAATGCGGGTGGTCAAAATCTGATGCATGTCCCAAGTCGGATAACGGCGTTTCGGATTTTGACGATAAAGCGCTTACTGTACAGTGGGTGTGTTCCTTGGCGACCTCTCACAAACACCTGGCTGCAGAAAGCAGAAGGTCTGAAATATGACCGTGAACTCTTTCCTCATCGACCTGCAACACGTTGACATGTCTCAGCTCCCCAGTTTTCATCAGAACCTTGTGAATTATTGGCAAGTCCAAGAAGTGCAATGTTTAGAGGCGTCATACGATGCCCAAAAGTTTGTACATGAGCCATTAGTTCAGAATGCTTTATTCTCCGGAATTTCAACCTCCAGGTCGTTTATGCATTGTTTCACCAGTGTTGGAATAAACAGAGTGCGAGACCTGTTGGAGCCATCCTTAAACGCCTGGTTACTTGCTCGCTCACTTTCCTCAAAAATTGGGGTTCATTCTGCTCGAATAGTGGAAAATGTCTTGAAAACAGTAATTCAAACCGTTCTTAGACTAAACATTGGGTGGACTAGGGTGGATGAAGTGGTGGACTCTATTTCCTCTGTTTCCCTGAAATTCAAATTGCTTGTGTTCTCCTCAAATTTAGAGGAAATTGGCGTGTTTCACGTCACGGGGGAAAGGCTATCTACATGATATGTTTGGAGGCGTTCCATTGCACCTCTTTCACACCTGGTGAAACGTGCATGAAACGACCTGGTTTACAAACTGTTAAAAAAAAAAAACGGTGGAATGAGACCTTACCTGCTGGAGCTTTTTAAACTCTAGTTTGGAATTAGACGTATAGTTCTCCAACTCTTGGATGACAGGAGACCTGAATTGGAGACTAGCACATGAAGCCTGGTCACACACACCACCAACACACACACACACAACAACACACACACACACTCAAACCACTTATTTCATCAGTTTAACTCTTCTGTTCTGATGTTTTCGTCCTTTTTTGTGATTTAATTGAAAATGTGGCCCACGGCTTTTATTGAATGTAAGAGATTGGTACCCCCTTTTCTCTCCTTCAACAGCTATTCTATAATTTAATTTTGTTTTTTTCCTTTCCGGTCTTTATTTATGGGAATTGAGGGGAATTCGAAGAGTAAACCAGTAATCCTTTTTTGTCTTTTCTGTTGGGTATGCTAAACTGGCAATTTATATCCAAGGAAAGCAAAATTGAAAGGAAAAAATGTACTTGTGCTTTTCTGCTTTAAAGGTATGTTTCGGCACGAGTAAAATGGAGCAGGCTTATCTTTTGAGCTCGGACATTGTGGGTGATCAGTGGTACACTGATGAGGTTTTGAGCTTTTTTTTTGTGATGTAATATGGTTTTGTAAAAGTGTAAAGTACTTACACAGTTATGCATATGTGTATCATTCTTTGGTGTGGTTGACATGAACGTACATCCTTCTTTGCATTGTTTTTGTTGAATTTATTTTTGCTGTAACATTTATTTTGGATTTGTTTTTATGGAGTGTACTTTTCTGGTGTGTTTTGATACCTTTATAATAAAAGTATACAAAAGTCAAAGTCTTTCTCCAAAAGGACTGCACTGCAAACCCTTCCATCTACTTTCTCAACAACCCTCTCAAAGAAGTTCAGTCACTCAAACTCTTGGGTCTCACTCTCAGCCACGATCTCTCTTGGGCAAGCTACATTTCGAATTTCACCTACAAAACCAGATACCGATTGGACATCCTCCATCGTGCAAAGTCCTTCCTTGGCGCACCTCAACTTTTATCTACCTACAAGGCCTTCATCCACAGCTTGATGGAGTACTGCTCTCCACTCTGGGCTGATACCCCTGCTTCACACATTACCCTTATTGATGTCATGGAAACCAAGGCCTTCAAGATCATTGGAATCGCTCGCGATGAAGCCGAGTCTATGGTGCTATCACTTCAAATCTACAGCAGAAGCGAGTCTCTGGTCCTATCACTTCACCATTGCCGACAGGTCCATGGTCTCTGTCTTCTTTTGCTTCCTTTCTTAGTCTTGCACCCTGTACCCTCTCTGTGCTTTGTCCCCCTTCCCAAGTATCTGCAGGATGCATGCATTCCACCATCAACCCTCTTATAATGAAACTCGCAAAATGCAGAACCACTGCTCACCTCCACTCATTCATTCCTCTTTGTTTCCCCACATATTTTTCCTACCTTTCACATCCTCTTCAATCTCATTCCTCAAGACAACTGTTCACCACAATCTCAAATCACACCCCCCCCCATCGAAAACCATGATCTTTTCTACACCTGTTAAACCACCCACCACCCCTGGCCAAAATTTTGCTTCTGTAACCATCTTGTCCATCCTTTACATTTCCACCAACCCCTCATTGCTACCCACATCTATTTTCTCCCTCCAACCTGCTGCTAGCATTTCCACATTCTCTTTCTGCTGTTCCTTTTGTTCTGTCGCATCCTGATCCTTTCTGTGTTCTAGCTCTTCCACGAGCATTGCCTATGTATACAAAAAATAATAATGCTGACATCATTGTTTTTACTGGAGCACGATGCTGTAAAATCTGTAACCCAGCCCATTTCAGTCCACTGCAGGATGAAGACCTCCCTCAAATCATGCTGAATTATGTTTGGTGCACTTGCCACATTTTCCAAGTGTGGATTGGTGAACGACGAAGGAATCAAACCCACATCAGCCAGTGAGAAATAAACCTGCCTTTCACAACTCAGTTAAACAGCCAACTCAACGGGATTGCCAATGGTTTAATAGAACCGGTAAATGAAAAACTGCATTTAGGTAACTGAGTGGCATTCTTCCCATTACTCTGAAGTGATGGCGTGACCGATGGGACGGCGTGTCGTCTGTCCGTCTGTTCGTAAACACTTGCAACTTCCTCTCCAAAACTGCTCATGCATGGGATTGTGACTAACCTTGGCTAAAACGATATTTGGAATGTTGCAACTCAAGTTTCTTCACGGCATTAAAAAAAAAAATTTAAAATTGGGGTCTACCGGGGGTCAAAGTGGATCCAGGTTTGACCCCCCCCAAAATAGGTATTTGCTTTGTCCTCAGAAACTACATACACAATTCCAATGAAACTTGACCACAACCT
>CM068952.1:27643335-27657422 GCA_035128595.1 Eptatretus atami | reverse complement strand
TTGATGTGCGTTGTGTGTTAGCTCTCATACGAGCCTCGACAAGGTATACAAAAAACAAAAACAAAAAAAAAGCTCAGGTCAATTGCATGGAAGTAGATTATTTTTCAGATTGAAATTGATTTTGGAAGTTTGACCTTGAGTTGACCTTTGACCTCAAAAATAGTTGCTTTCCCAATTCAGTGATGGACAACGCAAATCCTGTTCAACTATGAAGTTAATAGGATGTAAATTGACAATTTTTCAGTTGAAAATTGATGATTTTAGAAGTTTGACCTCAAGTTGACCTTTGACCTTTTGATCTCAAAAATAGTTGGTTTCCCAATTCAATAATGTACTATTAAATTGCTGTTTAATTTTTCAAGTCAATTGGATGAAAATTGACACTTTTTAAGATAAGAATTGATTTTAGAAGGTTGACCTTGAGTTGACCTTCGGTCTTTTGACATCAAAAAATTGGTTTCCCAATTCAGTGACGCAATATGCAATTCTTCTTCAAATTTCAAGTCAAGCGGATGAAAATTTTTTAGAAATTTGACCTCAAGTTGACCTTTGACCTCAAAATCAAAAGGCTTCTCAGTTGAGACGACATCTACAACTTGGTAAAGATTCATGATGATCAGTTTGGAATAGTGACCTCTCGGCAATTGAAAAATAGACAAATACATAGAATAACAAAATCGATTGACCAATATACATGAAAAAATCGAAGATTTTTCAAGTAACAAACAGATAGAGGGGTGAAAACACAACTTCCTTCCACCTTCGGTGGCGAAGGTAATAAATCGCTACTATGGAGAGCCAAAATTGTGAGAACCAGGAATGGCAGCAATTGGTTAGACACCACCATGACCCAAATGGACATTGAGGCAGAGGGACCACGAGAGGGCTCTGTGGAGTCATCCTCTCCACCTCGAAGCCCCGAACCCCGAGGTAGCCTGGAAACCCCCAGAAGCAGTAGGGCAGCCTCACCGACTGCAGCAATCAGCTGATGGATATGATCACATGGCTTAAGCCTGGCAAGGAGACCAGGCTGGGGGCTGATGACCAAAATTTAGGCTGTAAATGGGGAGCAGCAAGCCGTGGTGGCAGACCTGACAAGCGTGTGGGACATGCAGCACAAAATGGTGGCCGGTCAGGCCAGGGTAATGGAGGTATATGCCTCTTTGCGTCACTCGTCGTCTGGTATTTAAATTTCCCAACGATTTTTGGCCAATCTTGTCTCGCCACCTCAATACTTGCAAGTCGCACCTCCATACTTTCATGTATGCCCAGCCTATGGACAGGGCTGAGTTAGTTGGGATAATGCGGCTCATTTTTAGTCTGCAAGAGTGAATACAAGAAAAGTACTTAGAAACTGCCTTTTTCTGTTTATGAGTTTTCAAATTTGTCTTTAATTCAATTTAATTGTAACTGATCTCACTGGTGCAAAATCTCTTTATCCATGGACGTCTCTGATGCTCTAAATGGCTTTCTTTCCTCCAGACCTGTGCCACTGGACTTTGTTCGCTTGAGACCTAAAACTGAGACCAGCGATTTATGACCTCCCTTACTGCTTGGAAAGCATCTCTGGATGACTTGGCAAACATTTATTGATGACTCATGTCCAGTGTTAAGCCATTTGGTGTGCAGTTGATTTCTTCATCTGATGGGTTCAAGTGTTCCTGCATGATGAATTTGAACCAGACAGGATGTTTTTGATGCTTGGTGCGAAGCACAGTGCACTGGCTCATTTAGTGCAATTGCAATCTCCGACCACTTCTCCTCTGCTGTACTATTTTCCATGATTGCTTGTCTGGCTCTGGTGCACACTTATTGAAATATTCCCTTGGTGGTGGTCTGCCATTTGACATCGACACTTCTGCCACACAGCTGTGATACATCAATCTTTAATTATTATGTCCCAAAGGTTGATGATAGCCCTTCTTTCACATGATCTTCACTTTAAATTGAAGTGTCTCCCCGAAAGAACCGTCTCATGAACTCTCCCAGTATACTTCCTTCACAATATTTACTGGCATTTGTTAAAATACTGAATTATATCTGGCAAAGGTATCAACTTGCACTCAGCCCCTTGTTTTACAGCTGAATCTTGGCGTATTTTTTTCCTCGCTGTAGTAAAATCAATGCATTGCAACTTGTTTGGTTTGGGATGTTGCCAGGTTTGTCTGTTAAATATCTTTCATTGATCATTCTCATCGCCTCTGGATCAAACACGGTCATCGAAGTCTACAATCATCACATATTGCTCATTTATGGTCTCTCATCTAAGATTTGTTGGAGATTGTAAATGAACCTGTCCTCTACTCTTGTGGTTGTACATGAGGGGAGCACCAAAGGTTTCCAGCCTGACTCTCGAGGAAGAATTGGAACCCAATGGCACTTCGTTTCTAAGTAGTACACCTTTGGTGATGAATTATGAGGAATTATTGAATTTTATAGATGGTGACTGAATTTCCATAAGACCCTGCCAGTTTTATGAAATGGAACACATCAACTATTGAACCATGATGAAATATTTGCATCTGGAGGGAATGGCAACCAAGGAAATTCATGCTTACATGCTGCAAATATTTTGTTAAGATGTACCCCTCATACAGCACAGTTAAGGAATGATCTGCTGAATTCAAGCATGACAGAAGGAGCACAGAAGATAAACCAAGATCACCACCGGTTCCGGGTTTGGAACGTCAACAGGTCTCCTTCGCGGCTCTGCTGACTATCTCAAAGTTAAGTTTCCGGTCGTTATCTGTCCCGTTTTAACTGTTTATTCTCTCACTTACATGTTACTGTGTGTTCCGAGTTCGGTTTTGTTTCAAAAATCGTGCTATTTTGTGAGATTTTGTCGACTTTGTCATACCGGACGCTTGAGGCCTACCCTTGAGTTGAGGCTTGAGGCCTAACGGTATGATCGTGTTTTGTTTTTTCTCCCCATTACCTTCAATTTATATCTTCCTCACTTTCTTAACGTCCCCCATCCCTCCCAATTAATCACTCTATTTCTTATCTAAAATCAAAAACAAAAACAAACAAAAAGAAAAAACGCGATCTTTCTCCTTCCTCACTCACGACTCTCAATTTTTCTTCTTCTTCTTCTCCTCGTCTTCTTCTTCCTCTTTTTTTCTACAACACTTCCATGACCTAATCTGATGAAAACTCTCTCGAACATTAATAATAATAATAATAAAAACGATCTCTTATAATGCTTCATCTTCCTCTTTCACACATGTGGTGCTCTTTACCATATCATAATACACTACTCTTCTACTATTTAAACAGACTGCTCTCAATTCGACCTTTCCTTCATACCTTGCCTAAAAAATCCAACTGTTACAGCGTTTTCTTCTCTCCATTCCCTGAATTCACCTTCATTGCATCCATCAAGAAACGTGTTTAATCGCATCTCTGACCTAAAACTTAAAAAACCCCAGTTTGCTATGAATGTCGCTTTCCATCAACCATTCTTTTTTTCCAACTTCAGTGCCAACTCACCCCTCTCACCGCAACCATCACACTCTTCTCCCTCCAAGCCTTCTTCTCACCTCTCTCAAAAACGCCCCCCTCACCTTTCTCCCCATTCATCCCCCTCACTCATCCTCTCAAAGTTGCCCCCCCCTCTCATCCACAAAGCTGCCTCCTTCCACTGCCGTCTCACTCCTTCTCTTCACTCCACCTCCTCAAATCCTCAACTGCCTCTTTCCCCCTCTCTTGTCCCCATCTCCCCAGTACCACAGAGCCTTTTCTCCTCCTCATCCAGCCCCTCCACTAGCTATTCTGCAACCCCCACACTTTTCAACAACCCTCCTTACCTACCCCCCTTGTCCTTGTCCTATCCTCCCCCTCCCCCCCCACCCCTGCACCAAAGCCTCCTTCCCTCCTCTTCATTAAAAGTGTGGACCTCAAATATCCGGGCCTTCACTCAAACCTTTCAGATCTTTCATACAGGTTGCCACTGACAAACCAGACATAATCTGCCTAACAGAAACTTCCTCCCCCAAGACGTGCCTGACTCCCAAGTATCTCTCCCTGGTTACTCCCTCTCCGGTATGACAGACCTGAGCCTCGTCCTGGTGGAGGTGTTGCTCTCTTCATCAAAGACTCTGTTCCTCACTCTCCATGCACTGCCCTCAGTCCCCCACACCCCAGGAATACCTCTGGCTACGGCTTCCCCTCCACTCCAACCTCATGTTTATATGTGTACTGTACCGTCCACCTAACAGTGATGACTCCATCTACACCTCACAATCCGAAAACATGGACCAACTTCTATCTTCTCATCCAAACTCTCTCTTCCTCATATGTGGCGACTTCAATTGTCATCATGCCATTGGCTAGGTGTGGGTACCTCTCTCACCTCTCATGGCACCTCAGCAAAAGCTTTCTGTGACTCATTGGGACTGACTCAATCGGTCAACTTCCCTACCCGGATCTCAACCAATGGTACTCCATCTCTTCTGGATCTGATTTTGACAAACTTTCCTGACAATATCTGCTGCTCTTCCTCTGCTCCAATCGGTTCTTCTGACCACGTCCTTGTCAAAGTGGACATCTCTCTGGCTATTATCAGAGAACCACCTCACCGCCGTCGAGTCTGCATTTCACTAAAGCCGACTGGCAGGGTCTCCAAGCAGCCATGAAACTTATAGACTGGTCTCCTATCGCTACTTTCTCCAACATCAACTCATCCTGGAATTCTTTCAAAGAAACTTGCTCTCCCTCATACACAGATTATCCCCCTCTTTCTTCAGTTTCCTACCCTTCCTCCGCCCTTGGTTACTGAAGCTTGTGGGAGGCAGTTGTCCTGAAACAACTTGCCTTTGCCTCATGGAAAGCAAACCCAACTGAGGGCAATCTCAGTTCCTTCCATAAAGCTCGGAACAAGTGTGTATCTCCCTCAGGAGAGCCAGAAAACAACATCTTTATCATCTCAAGTCTGAACTCTCAAACCTCTCTCCCTCCTCAAAATCCTGGTGGCGTCTAATCAAATCTGTTTCTGGTGTATGTTCCCCTCCATCCCTTCCGCAGGCCGCACTGCTGATACCGCACGTGAAAAACTGAATGCCTAAACTCGGTGTTTGCAGCTAAATCTTGTGTCCAAAACCCATCACTTTCTCTACCCACCTTACGCAGTCGCACCCAACTGTCCCTGGACTCTGTGTCCTTTTCTTCTGACATGGTGGGAGTGCTGTCAAACCTCGACTCAGATTCTGCAACCGGTCCAGACGGCATCAGCCAACGTGTCCTCAAACCTGCTCTTCTGCTCTTTTCACCCTCTCTCTGTTCTATTCACCCTCTCATTTGCTCAAGGTCATCTGCCATCTGCTTGGAAATCAGCAAACATTACCGCCCTGCATAAAAAGGTGCAAAAACAGATCCCTGCAACTACAGCCAATCAGCCTTCTCCCTATCATCAGAAGGTTATGGAATCCATTATCGCTTCAGACATTAAATCCTTCCTCTCTCCAATGGCTTGATTTCTGATCATCAATTTGGTTTCAGACCAGGTCACTCTACCCTGGATATGCTGCTTCTGCTCTCCAAACAATGGATGGAGGAACGCAATGCCAGACAGGAAATCGAGCCGTATCCCTGGAATATCACGTGCTTTTGACACGGTCTGGCACCCTGCCACTCACCAAACTCTCTTCCTATGGTATCCAAGGCATCTCCACTCATGGCTCGCAGACTTCCTCTCCTGTCGCAGCCAACGTGTGGCCCTAAATGGAGTTCTTTCATCCCCTCTTCCTGTCCAGGCTGGAGTTCCTCAAGGTAGTGTTCTGGGCCCTGTTCCTTTTCTGGTTTTCATCAATGATCTCTCCGACTCTCTGGAAAATCCTCTATATCTCTTTGCTGATGACTCCACCCTCTGCCGTACCATCGGTCATCCCTCAGACCGGCAAGCAGCAGCTTCTTCGCTCACTGCAGATCTGGATAAAATCACAAACTGGTCCAACAGTGGAACATGTCTTTCAATCCGGACAAATCTCACACTCTCACTATGTCTCTTCAAAAGGACCTTTTAGAAACCCCCCCCCCCCCACATCCACTTCTCAACAATCCTCTAGAAGAAGTCATTTCTTTCAAGCTTCTGGGTCTCACTATCTGCCATGACCTTTCCTGGGAAAGCCACATTTCAAACTCGCCCCAAAGCCAGTCGCCGACTGGGAATCCTCCGTCGTGCAGTCCTTCCTCGGCCCACCTGAGCTCCTGACCACTTACAAAGCTTTTGGCCGCAGCCTGATGGAGTACTGCTCTCCCCTCTGGGCTGGTGCTCCTGCCTCCCACCTTTCTCGGCTTCACGCTGTAGAAACCAAGCATTTCGGATCATTGGCATCTCCCGCAATGAGGCTGAGTCTTTGGGCCTCTCACTCATTCACCACAGGTTGGTCGGTGGTCTTTCTCTCTTCTACCATCTCCTCTCCAGCCTCGCCCCCCCCCAGCTCTCTCTGCGATTTGTCCCCACCACATTTCCGTAGGGCGCTCAAGGTCCGCACACAACTCCCTTCTGGTAAAACTACCAAAATCACAATCACTGCTCACCTTCACTCTTTTATTCCTCTTTTTCTCGCCTTTGGAATAAACTCCCTCACTCTATTCATTCCCATTCTTCCCTCCAGGCCTTCAAAAACAGCTGTTCACCACCACCACCTGTCATCCCCCATCCAAATCCTCGATCTTTTCTACCCCCGATAATCCACCCAACCCCCCCTCCTTCAAATTCCCTGCTTTCCTTCCTGAAAGTCCCAGTAATGTCCATCTTCTATTCCCCATGTTCCCCGTCCCATCCCTCTCCCTTCCACAGATCTCCTAATGTCTCTTTCCCCACTGTTTTGTCCTTCCCACTCCCTACTCTCTTGTCTCATGTCCCCCATGATGTGCGTTGTGTGTTAGCTCTCATACGAGCCTCGACAAAGGATCAAAAAAAAAAAAAGATGGCCCACTGAGGTGATATCTAATAAAATGGTGAATGCTGTTTGTGACACAGTGGTGGTGACAGACAGGTGGAGCCCCATTAGGCAATTAGTTTGTGTCCATTGCATAAGCAAAACATCAGTTGAATGTATTGTGCATGAAAAGCTAAACATGACCAAGGTCTCGCAAGATGGGTGCCCAGAATTTTAAAACCAGAGGAGAATAAGGCCAAGGTGCAAATTTCACATCGACTTCTTGGTAAATTACAACACGATCCAAAAGCTTTCTTTGGCCATGTTGTGACACGCGATGAAACATATACACTACTTTCATCCGAATCAAAAGAACAAAAGAAACAGTGGAAAACCACAAGTCACCCCCAAAAAAGTTCAAGAAAACAGCTTCCAGTGGCAACAGTTTTCTGGGACTGCGGAAGTGTTATCATCGTAAGCGATCTGCATAAAAACATTACTATTAATAGCCAGTATTATGCAATTTTTTTTTCTCCAGATCTAAAGCTCGTAGTGGAGCTGCCACACAAATGAAGATACAGACAAAGACATGAGACAGAACACAGGACTATTAGATAGGACAAACGCCACTGAGCTTGGAGGAAGTTCTCTCTCTTCCCAGGGCACTTGGTACCAATAACGTCACAACAATGGCGCCCCCTTTCTCACCGCACTCAGCAGGGCATTTCCTAAGGAGGAATTTCTTCCTCCCCACAGATGCCAACCTCGGGGATTGTCTGTGCTTTATCATTTGAAATGCTGAGCAGCGAGCAAGGAAGCAGCACGTATCGTTTTTTTTTAAAGTCTCTCATATGACTCGGTCGGGGTTTGAACCGCTGAAGCGGACACATCATTTTACCACTGAGTCTGGAAATGATTTCAACTTTTGGAAGAAATTATTTTAAAACAATGTGGAAAGCTCATAAGGCGTGTCTGACTTCTTCAGGAGAATGCACCTGCGCATTCCGCACAAGTTGCAGTAGATGCTGCGAAGGATTGTGACTTCTGAATTATTCCGCATCCGACTTATTCAGCTGATGGAGCTCTCTGAGACTTTTACCTTTCTCAGACTGAAATCTGAACTCAGGTAAAATAAGTTAGCCTTTAATGAGGCCGTCATTGCTGCTGTCGCTGTCGATATGTTGTTGGGGGTAGCATGACGGTTATTCGTTTTAATGATGTTCTCGTCTCGGCTATAGCAATGCTGGAGAGTCATTGGACAAAGTACATTGAAGTTGAGAAGGATTATGTTGAAAATAAAGTTATAAGCTTTCCCGATGGAGTGCTTTTTTCTGGCTAGCCCAGCAACTTATGGAACCACCCCCCCCCGCATATATATATGCAAATTGAAAGAGAGCACATGAGGGTGATCTGAGCTTCTCCTTCTTGATCAGTTTTCAACCCCAGGCTTTCCATCAGTGTCTTCCTGACTGCCATGCTCCTGTGGGTAGGCCAGTAAGTTAGTATGATGAAAAATACATCACATCTCTTTCACTGTTGTCCCAGCTCAGGTGTTGATTGGCCAGCTCAAAGAACCACAGCAATTTTATGCTTCCTTTAGCAACTACTGTACTTCCACAATGTATTCTGCATGAACCACTTTTGGAACAGCTCTTGTCATTACCTCCATACCACATTTGTCACCCAACGTCCAGAGCATATTGTAGTCAATACTTTCATTACTTGCCCTTGGATAAATATTTCATGGAAAAAAGTGTCATAGGTTCCCCATACATGTACCATAATGTCTGATGTTCCCCATAAGCACTATGCCAACCTGTGAACTGCCGCATGTAACCGCCATGGTGTCTCATGTGAGGACTCGGGTATGTTATGGTTGTCCCAGAGCATCCAATGACAACCCTATGGTGTCTTATGCAAACACCATGATAAATTTGTTTTGATAGTTCTATAAACATGAGATCCCCAGTGCCAGTCAATGCGGGACTTTCCAAATAGCATGTGAATACTAATGCAGCCTTTCGTTTCTGCACTGTGTGTGCATTTTCAGTGGCTCGCTTCGGCCAGCGCAAAATCTGTAATTCAAATAGTCTTTTAAACAATTTCAGCATTTCAATGAAAGATTGGCAATTTCAGAATGGTTAACCATAATTTTTCTGTTACTGGATTAAAATTGTATGCACAGAAATTTAATAAATACGAGAAATATCAGTAGATGTGAGGTGTTGAGTTCCAATCATTTCCTAATAATACAAGTGACACACACATACACACACACATACACACACACACACCTTTTTTGCAATCGAGGCAAAAATGTAGTACAATTACTCTTGTGGCCCCGGAACCAAAGACACAATATATTTATAGCAGCTCTCACAGATCCCCATCCCGCCTCCTCCCAAAATGAATTAACAGTAAATATCATAATTTTAAAAGTTGATTTTAAACATACCTGTGCATTCACAATCTTCTCATCGGTGTTCAAAACCACCAAAACCAGATACAGTGTCTCCCTCATGGAAGTCTACCTGGTACATCTCACTCTCACATAAGTAAGAGCTGGCAAAAGCTTTGTGTAGTTTGACATCACGAGGATGTCAGGTCAGGTCAGGTGAGGTATGGGAGCATGCGCCAGAGCAGCGCGTCACTGCATCCACTTTCCGCCGGTACTCCAGGGGCCTCCATCTGGCAATCCCCAGGCAGATGCCTGGCCCATCCCAATCTCCTTGAGATGCTGATAAACGTGCTGCAACCACGAGGAACGTGGTCGGCCCATTGGCCTCCTCCACTCACGAGACTCCCTCGCTGAGAGAATCTGGTGAGCAGGATCAGCGTCAGGAAAACAAGCCACATGTCCATACAGCCGCAACTGACGCTCATGCACTAATGCAGGTAACAAATCTCATTTGAGTCTCTCTCAGCAACCACTCGTTGGAAACAAAGTCCGACCAGCGATAGCCAAGGATTCTCCGAGAAGACCTGCTACCAAAGGAATTAAGTCTCCGTCTCAGATCCTTGGTCAGAGTCCAAGTCTCACATCCATAGAGCAAGACTGGAAGCACCAAGGACCTGAAGACTCGGACTTTCGTCCTCCCACACAGGTACCGGCAGCGCCACACCCCATTATCCAGTGAATTCATGACTCCCCAGGCCCGACCCACACGTCTATTGACCTCTGACTCACAGCCAGCAGAGACATGAATATCACTGCCAAGGTAAGTGAATCTCTCCACGACCTCAACATCCTCCACGACCTCAACATCAACAAAGGACGAAGATGTCCTTTGTCAAAATTGGTCATGACGAACAGCACTGTCTTTCCAATTGCAGACATCCATTAAATAGATCACCAAGCCTGCCATGTTTACACGAGGCACTCCTGCAACTTTCAATGTCCATTCACTGGCATTGGATCTATCGGGTGGTTTTGGTAGGACATGCCCGTCTACAATCATTCGGGCCTTGCACCTACACGGTCGGGAGTTGCAGTACGGGCAGCTCACCTTTCGGTGAGTTGAGAAATTTCTCCAACTCTTTTATTGGGCAGAGGCACACCCCTTTCTCTCAGGTACTTTTCCAAGTATTTTCAGATTATTTTCGAAGCTTTGTGAGCCATTTTAAGTAACAATCCTCATCTCGCACACACAGTATACTTTTGGGTTTCTGTGCGTGCCAGATTATTGAGGGTTTCTAGAGTTTTCTGCACATGCACACCCACATATCTGGGGTGGAATATGTCATTTTGAAAGCCCTGTATTGTCCTTATGTGAATCTGTGTGTAAAGTTGGACTTCTAGTGAAAACTCTTCTTGTGCTAATAAGTGTAACACGTTTGACCCTCCACAGCGATTGAAAACTTTGACCCTCTACATCGATTCTGAATGACAACCATGCCAGTAATATAATAATTATACCTTCAACATTTCATAAATCTCATCAAATTCTAACTCTGACCGAAGTCAATTCCACCTGTACCCTTAAAGCGGATTCAAGTATTGTCATTTTGCCAGCTGATAAAGGCAGAGCTATTGAAGTTATGGACAAGACAGAATATACAGAGAAAATGAACAGACTTATGGAGGATGAAGAAGGTTACGTTTTGCTGCAGTCAGATCCGATGAAAGCTTTCACGGGAAAGATTAGTAGAATGCTCATCAAGTTGAAGCGTTTGTGGGCAATAACCATTGGCGATTGGCAGCAGATGAAGCCAACCGATGCAGCAATGGCACGACTCTATGGTTTACCAAATATTCATAAGCCAAATGTCCCACTCAGGCCTATTGTTTCACTCCGAGGGACTCCAACCTATGGCTTGGTGACGTGGTTATCCCGAAAATTGAAGCGCCTTATTGTGAGAACTCAAACAACAGTTAAGTCTGCCGAACAATTTATCCAGATACTGAAAGACGTCCAGGTTCAACTCGACGAGGTGATTGCTTCATACGACGTTACTTCGTTACTTCGATCCCGCTACAATTGGCGAAGGAAACAATTGAAAGTTCATTTGATTTCTCATGACGTTGAAATGGACAAGTGCCTGATAAATTACACACCGCATGGAGCTGCTTGCCTTTTTTCTGAAAACATATTTTACGTTCAGCGGGAAAGTTTATGAACAAATAAAAGGCATGCCTCTGGGATCACCAATATCAGGGATCATGACGGAAGCTGTGCTGCAACGACTGGAATCGCTGGTGTTTGCTATCTATCGACCGAAGTTGTGGGTACGTTATGTTGACGCTACTTTCATAATCAGACAACGAGATATGATGAGCACTTTCAAAGATCAACTCAACGCTGTTTTTCCCCGACATCCAATTCACAATGGAAGAGGAAGCAGATCAACGGCTGGCATTCTTGGATGTTTTGGTTTCCAGGCAATCCGGAGAGCTGCAGATAACCATACACATGAAGGCAACCAATACTAGCCAGATTCTGCATTATGGCAGTAACCATCCTGTGGCTCATAAGCGAAGTTGCCTGCGAACCCTTTTCCGACGGGTTGAATCACACTGTGGTAATGTGGAAGCCAAAAAAAGAAGAAAGGAACTTCCTACGAAAGTTATTCCGTTCAAATGGTTACCCCAACAGTTTTGTGAGCGTTGTGAAATTATATCGGGCTGTATGTCTTCAATGTGGAAAGGCGAATCCTTCCAACATGTTCATGAAAGTTGATGAGGTCACAGTATTCTCTGCAAAGAAAAATGGACCGACCAAGCGGTCATGGAACGTACCAAGAAGGCCACACCACACATTGACCTTTGGACTGTCACGTATATGTTCAATGACCACGTGTGGGTTTTCAGAGCCCCAGATCCCCACATTATGCCAGCTGACCTTTCCCGATACATGAAAGCAAGCTTCGTCTGTGAACATGACCTGTTTCAGGAAATCTTCGTCATCCTCAATGTGACTGAGCATTTCCAAAGAAAACACCTTGCGTTTGGGTCTGTCATTTTTGTTTGAGTTCCTGCAGAATCTGCACCTTATAGAAATAAAGCTTCAGTCTTTTATGAAAAATCCTGTGTACACTGGTGGTTGGTAGTCCCAGTTCTCTGGATGCACGTCAAATTGATTTTTTGGGGACTTTGTTGAAATGATTCACTCACTCGTTCAACATATGCTGCACTTGTGCTTGGTCGACCAGTACTTTTCTGTTTCTGACAACTTCCAGTCTCGTAAAACTCCTTGTACCACTCTCTGATACTCGGCCACAATGGTGGATTCCTTCCATACCTTGCAACGAAATTACGTTTAACTTGCGTGTCGGATCTCATCTCGATGAACCATTCAACACTGTGCTTTCTCCTGTGGAGTCGCCATTTTCATTTACATTAAACCACCAGACCTGAAAATAAAGAAAACTTTATGAGTTTCTGTATCATATAAAACAAAGGGTATCATTACGGTTTTAATTATATTAAGAACCAAAGTTGTCCAGGTCTTTTTGGAACAACCTGTAGATCAGATATATGAAGTGTTAGATTTTTCGGATAAGGAAATTGATTCAACCAATTATGGCTGGTTCACCATAATTTCACTCAACCACTTCACCAATGATGTCTGTTATTGTCCTATATACCCCTTGGGGGGTTTATGACATGTGCAAAGTTTCATTTTTTTTCATCAAGTGGTTTCGGAGAAAATGTACTAATTTTTTTCCTTTAATCCAATATGGCTGTCATACCATGTTCTCCACGGGGAGTTCCTCCTATATTTAAAGTTTTGCATCGATTGGATAAGCAGTTTCAGAGAAAGGGAAATCTAAAGCGAAAATATATAGACGTGGACACACCGCTAAATAAACACAGACAGACAGACAGACAGACAGAGGCATTGCGTTAGTCTCACAACCCCTTCAAGGAGAGAATAAAACTCCCCAAATGATGTGCAATACTTCAACATTTTTTTTTTTTGTATACCTTGTCGGGGCTTGTATGAGAGCAAACACACAACACACAGCAAGGGGGGCATGAGTCAAGAAGGGTGGGAGTGGGAAGGAAAAAACAGTGGGGAACAGAGACATTAGAAGATCTGTGGAAGGAAGAGGGATGGAAGAGGAAGAGGCAGGGAACACGGGGTATACAAGATGGACATTACAGGGACTTTCAGGAAGGAAAGCAGGGAATTTGAAGGAGGTGGGTTTGGGGTGGATTAACGGGGGGAGAAAAGATCGAGGATTTGGATGGGGGGTGATAGGTGGTGGTGACCAGCTGTTTTGAAGGCCTCGACGGAAGAATGGGATTGAACAGAGTGAGGGAGTTTATTCCAAAGGCAGGAAAAAAAGGAGGAATGAAAGGGTGAAGGTGAGCAGCGATTCGTGATTTTGGTAGTTCTACCAGAAGGGGGTTGTTGGCGAACCTTGAGCACCATGCGGAAATATGGTGGGGATAAATCGCAGACACAGCAGGGGGGACGAGACCAGAGAGGAGACAGTGGAAGACAGAAAGACCACCGACCTGCCTGTGGCGAGAGAGTGAGGCCCAAAGACTCGGCCGAATCGTGGGAGGCATACCAATGATCCGAAATGCCTTGGTTTCCACAGCATGAAGCCGAGAAAGGTGGGAGGCAGGAGCAGCAGCCCAAAGGGGAGAGCAGTACACCATCAGGCTGCGGACGAAAGCTTTGTATGTGGTCAGGAGCTCAGGTGGGCAAAGGAAGGACTTTGCACGATGGAGGATTCCCAGTCGGCGACTGGCTTTGG
>CM068952.1:27623012-27635501 GCA_035128595.1 Eptatretus atami | reverse complement strand
TCAGCACTTGTATGGACTGGATTCTAGGGAGGGTGTCAGAGATGAAGCTGCGGTGCATCATTTGGGAATGTCAAGATCTCTGACCTTGATTTTGCAGAGGATGCAGTCATCCTTCGGAGACTTCAGATATCCTTTTGGGGGCCCTCGAGGTGCTTGATTTTCACCTCGAGGTGCTCGAGGTGAATGAGGAGTCGGAGCTGCTGGGATTACAGGTTTCCTGGGTCAAAACTAAGATCCAGGCTTTCAATGACATCTTGGATGCTGCTGTCCTGTCTGTGCCTGTTTGTGGTGAGGATGTTGAGGTCGTGGAGAGATTCACTTACCTTGGCAGTGATATTCATGTATCTGCTGGCTGTGAGTCAGAGGTCAATAGACGTCTGGGGTCGGTCTGGGAGTCATGGATTCACTGGATCATATGGTGTGGCGCTGCCGGTACCTGTGCGGCAGAACGAAAGTCCGAGTCTTCAGGTCCTTGGTGCTTCCAGTCTTGCTCTATGGATGTGAGGCTTTGACTCTGACCAAGGATCTGAGATGGAGACTTAATTCCGTTGGTACCAGGTCTCTTCGGAGAATCCTTGGCTATCGCTGGTCGGACTTTATGTCCAACGAGCGGTTGCTGAGAGAAACTCAAATGAGATTTGTTACCTGCATAGTCCGTGAGCATCAGTGCGGCTGTATGGACATGTGGCCTCGTTTTCCTGACGCTGATCCTGCTCACCAGATTCTCTCAGCGAAGGAGTCTCGTAAGTGGAGGAGGCCAATGGGTCAACCACGTGCCTCGTGGTTGCAGCAGGTTGATTGGCATCTCAAGGAGATGGGGATGGGCCAGGCATCTGCCTGGGGGATGGCCAGACGGAGGCCCTGGAGTACCGCGAAAGTGGACGCAGCGACGCGCTGCTCTGGCGCATGCTCCCATACCTGACCTGAAGGGATAATGAGTGACTTTGAAATCTTCTTCTAACCCTCTCCTGAACGTGCTTCTCCACCACTTTATGTCTGACTTCTTTGGAAAGCTCCTTGGTCTTCATGTTTGCCTTGTTGGTTGATTAAGTGAGTTGCACCTTAAAACTCCTTCTATAAGTGGGGGAGCTTAATTTTTGAGTTAAACCACTGATTATATACAAAGGAAACCAATTACACTTATTTTGTAACCTTTCAAACAAATAATTTGCTCCTGAAGTGATTTCAGGTTAATTAGGCAGAGGGTTTGAATACTTGCGCAACTGAGAATCATCAGATTTTCTCTGTTAATCAAACTTATTCACATTTTATCTGCATTTTTTAGCTTTATCACTTTGGAGTAGTTAGTGAAGACTCTACATATTTTTGTGGATCTGGGGTTTGAAGCTCGCCACAGGGGGAAGCACTCTGGTCTCTCCCGAATGCCCGGTCCTGAGGCTGCCGGACACAGATAACACAGATGCCAGCGGGCTGTTAAGCAACCGTTGAAATGCTTTTGATGGTACTGCTAATCCTGGCAGGGTTAGACTACTTTGTGTGATACCTTACCTGTGGTCGGCCACACTTAAGGGAGGGGGGGGGGTCTCGTGCCTTCAACGCACACCCGGATTACTACCGAGCGATACAGTGAGTGTGCGCTGGCTAACAAGAGCAAATCACATGGGTAGACCTTCACGGCTAACACTAATGTGCGGACTTTTCTGGACCAATGGAGGAAAAGACAGGATGAGCTGGGTACATTTATAACACAACGAATTTATTATAATAAATGAAGTAAAGAACATGCAAATATTTACAAAGGCACAATAAAGGACACAGTGCTGACTTATACCAATATAAAGAACTTCTACAATCTTAACTTTACATTATACAAGACAGGTGCCATCAGAAACATACGATGAGGAAAGTTTGAGATAGAGAGATAGATAGAGATAAAGATGGAGAGAGAGAAAGTACGACATGTTGGCACCTCTGTTGTACCTGGCAGCTGGTGCAACCGATGGGCCCACACTTCCCAGTCACTTAAGAGGAGGAGGAGAGAAGACAACTGGGGGTGTCTAAGGTGCATGATTTGAGGAGGTGTGATGTATGATGAGGTGTAATGGAATGCAGATGAGGTGCAGAGAAGGAAAAATGGGAAGAGGTGCATGTCTGTCGGGTCACTCTGAAAAGAATGGTTATCAGGAATTACCTTCACCGATTGGTCGTTTGCGTCCACAGCAGATGAGACAGAAGATAACAGACAGAACGTTTCTCACACTTGATTGGAGCCTACCAATCAAGTGTGAGAAAGTCTGTAAGTGTAACTGCTAATGATCTGACAACTGTGATCGGTCTGGCGCTTGGTTCGCTCGTCCACTCAGTGCTTTGCTCCGCCTGTTCAACTCCGCCTTCTGCGCCATATGACTGACAAAGCCAAAAGTGTCTCTCTCTTCAACAACCCAGAACTCAGAAATCAGCACTCAGGACTACAACTCCTTCGCAGGGTATTTTATAGACGTCTGGCGAGGGAGGAGCCCAAAGTCCGATCAGGACAGTTGGTAGGCATTCCCCAGTGCCCCCATTGTTACACAGATGCTTTTCCAAGTAATAGCTCCACGCCTGCGAAGACTTGATGCCAAAAATGGCCCCATTCACCCCCAAACCCGGCCACGCGATGGAGCTCCGAGGTTAACACGGGCTACGGGCTTCTGGGGGCGCTTTCCGCATGCTTTCACGAACATGCGCTGGACACCAAATAGGGAGCGCGATTGAGAGGAGCTAGGGCTATCCAGGCAATGTTGAATGGATTCTAGCACATACTTGCACTTTGAGCTACATGCCAGAATGTTCCAAACACAAGCATCTATAATGGTAGGTACGTAGCGTCCATGGTTCCCCATTATTTTCAAAGGACAGTGGTGGGCGTCTGGGGTGGTGACTGTGGTGCGGCATTCATAGCTGTTGTGGTGAGGTGGTGGAAGCATTGTAATGGTTAAGGTGAGGTAAGTGAGCTTGAATAGATGTAGGGATTTTTATAAGGCCATTGTGGTGGTTATAAGAATGATTTTGCATTGTCGTTCGAGTCGAGAGAAGATCTGAGGTGATGGTTCGGGAATGGTGCGAAGTTTGAATGGGGTTTTGGCGGCATATGCTTATGAGCTGTCTCTTGTTACTATGTGGCTGTGACATGCATGCATGCATGAAGAGAAGATTGTGTGCACAGCAAAGCAAATAAAATAGATAAAGCATAGAAATGGAGACCTGCCTAAAAGCCCTCGCAACACATTTTGTCCCATAAACCCATGAGACATAAGGGAAGGGCTATCGAAAATGAATACTAATGAAATAACTGTCTCAGGACCACTATATGTTGTATGCCATCGCCTCGGAGGAGTGCTGGCTTCGCAGAACCGCAACAATATTAAGTTTGATTTGAAAGCATCATGAAATAAGCTCAGGTGGCATCAAAATGTGAAATATTTGGAGGGGATGAATACTTCTGCAGGCCGCTGTACACATGGGTATCACTATGCAATTTAGGTCAAGGTGTATGTGTATTGTTCAGAGAAGCTTTCCCATATATTTTGGTGTTTCGGGCTGGAGAGACAGAAAGGTACAGAGAGACAGACAGACTTAACATTTGCATCTTTGAATATAAGATACGAGCAGGATTACCCGGCATTGCCTGATGGGTACCTGACAATGCCCAGTCCTGTTCTAACCCTGTTGGCATTTTGAAGAAATAAATTAATTTTTTCCTATTTTTTTGTGGGTGCATAAAACACTTCCATACACCCACTAAGGAATGGGGTTGGGGATCATTTAATATTTCCTTTCACACCTAGCTACAAAGGTTTAAGCACGATAGAGCGATAAAAAAAAAATCCCCCAAAAAACCAAACTTTTTTTCAGATTTGTTTTAGCCAAAACTCTCTCAGACACTCACTGATGAACCTTTGGAAGTTTGACTATGATCCGTTCAGCCATCTCTGAGAAAAATGGCAACACACAGGCAGACAAACAGCTCTTTTACAGTTTCGAAAGCAAAAATAAAAACCAAACAGCAGTTCACATTTCCAATCTAGAAAAGAAACAAAAAAGGGACAGAAACAGTTATGGGTTGGCTGGATATCCTACATGTATGCACACCCACCTCTGAGATGTCTAGTGTGGGTTTGATTTTTGACCCAGCTATAAACTGTCATTCTGGTGTTTCGCAGACAGGACGCAATCCTTGGGGTCATCAATGTGTACGCAGTCCTTGGGATGGACGTTTGACTGGGCTTCCCGGCTGCTAGCATTAGTTGGTGGACATTAAAGGGGATGGACATCTAACCTAAAGGAAGCACTACATCAGCGGCACGATGTGGCAGGATGACGTACTTGACAGTGACACAATTATGGCATGGTGAGCAGACTGATGGTCTTCCATCATCGAGAATGTGGGTACAATAGGCCTCCACTCGCTCAGGGCTATGGACGCAATCCATACATGCATTACCAATTATCACCCATCCAAGGTCTATACGTTGTGCCCACAAGCATTAGGTGGTCCATTCCGAGATTTTCTGACCATAAGCAGCTGTGGAGCATCTCGTCCAATTAACAGCAAGATGGTCGCTTCTGAGTCAGGTTCAGGAAATATTTCAGTGATAGCATGTATTTGTGAGTGTTGCCTTGTGACCTCCGATGTTGGGATCTCGGAGGAATTACAAAGAATAGCATTATACTTTGTTAGCTCCGGGAGCGGCAGGTGGACGATTCCATCGAAAGATTTGATGACTAGATTCCTGACGCGCCTACCACTGGCTACCATCGATCCAGAACAGGTTTTGAGTTCATAGGGGACTAGATTATTTGGCACGTTGAAGTAGTCAAAGAGTTCGCTGCAGCCCAGAGACCGAAATGACTGGTCATCCAACACAGCAAATGTTTTCAGAAAGTTTTCAGGATTACCAGCGATGAATACTTTCATAAAACAGATTTTGGAACAAGACCATCCTCTGGATGCACAACTACCACAAATGTCCGCACACCTGTTAATCACCAAGGGTCACTCCTCGCCATGCTTCCGAAGCCCATCGGACACTCTCTCAGGGTTTGAAGAGTCCCTGATAAATTGCCTCCCTGCTCATCTCTCGAGGGTAGCACAACTAGCATCATGAAGTGCTGAGCAATGATGGGTGCTGTCGCACTGCGAACAGCGCAATTTTACTTCACACTCCTTGGCTGAATGGTTAGTTGACAGAGCACATGTGGTCCATATTTTTACCCTCGTCGAAGGAGAGGGTATTGCATTTGGGTCCGTATGTTTGTCTGTCTGTCTGTCTGTTTGGCCGCACAGAACTTTCGTGTTTTTCTCCGCAACCGCTTGTCAGATTTAGACAAAATTATCACCATTGGTGTGACTACTACTCATGTAGAATGTTTTAATGATAATTTTGAAGTCATAGGTCACGTGGTGTGGCAGCCATGTGAGAAAAACTGGAAAATTTTGGACCTCTGCATCTCCGAAACCGCACCAAGGAAAAAATTGAAACTTGGCACCGAGCAAGTACTCCTCATGGGGAATGAGTGATTTTTATGACATCATAGGTTCCTTCGTTATGACGTAAAAATTGCATATGTAGAACGCTACATCCGATGAGTATGAAAGATTTTCAGGGTCATCTAGGGATAAAATGGTCCACAAAAATTTTTTTTGATGACATCTTCGGTCACGTGATTCGGCAGCCATTTTGTTTTTAAAATAAAACCTTCAAAAATCTTCTTCTCTGAAATGGTTGAACAGATTGAGGCGAAACTGTACAAATATGACCGCCTATCCATGCGGAACAAAAGGTTCCCACATACGACATCATAGGTCACATGGTTTGGCAGCCATATTGGATTTATCCTAAAACGTATAAAAATCTTCTTGTCCAGAACGGCAGGACAGATCAAGGAGAAACTTCACAAATGTTTTTTCACAATTGTGATCTCGTAGTGATGGGGAATAATTGTGTTGACAAGTTTAAATTTCAACTTGATCAGATACATGGTCTGGCAGCCAGGATTATTAAATTTTTTGAACTGGGTTTGTTTTTTTTTGGAATAAGGCTCACTTGGCTCTGCCTGGATGGGTTCGATGGATAGAGGAGTAGCAGTTGAAATGCAAATCCTATCCAGGTTCCTCCTGAAGACTTCATCTTTGCTTTTTGCTTGTTTGGGTTCCTCCTGATGACTCCAATGCAGGACTGTTCCTATTTGGTCTTCCATTTGATTTGAATTGAATTTATTTTAATCCCATTCTGAATTCAATTAAATCATAATAAAAAAAAAACGTAATGGGTCAGGGTGAGGTGTCCGATCAAAGCAGGGTTGCATCGAAGCGGGACGTCTTGTTACACGATCATCACTGCCAGCAGTTACTGTAAAAAGTGGCAGTAAAAGTGAATCACCTTTAACGTTATTTGTCTTATTAATTACATAACACACAAGTACACAAATGCCACACAAACGCCACACAAAAGAAGTCCTGGCAAGGGTCTGCAATCTCTGATTGCTCTTTTTCTTGTTTCCATTGGTTAAGGAGGATGAATCTGCATTGCAATGTTTTTGCTTTGAATGTTCTGCTATGCGAAAGAGGATGTTATGGTCCTGTGAATAGGGCGGAATTGTTGCGTATCTTCCATTCGACGACAAGTGTGCTGATTTTCAGAAGGCGACGCAACTGCTGCGGGCGGTGCCTCGACAATCTGTGGCAGCAATTCACCTGTGACGTCAGTCTTGCTTACTCTGACCCTTGAACGAGTGTCACTAGTGGAGCAGACATTCTGTTCTTCATAGTGATTGGAGTTTTCACCTTTGTAGCTGGATAACATGATCCATCATCATAATCCAAAGAACCCATCGGACTGAGGTCATTTTGAGTCTTTGCATTGCGCCAAATGAAGGATGCAAGCATCGAAAATTGTGGAAAGGTGACGTGGGTTTCTTTACTCTTGAAGGCCTCCCTCCTCCAATGATCCACGAAGTCAGGTTAAAGCGTCGCTATGATTGGTTTGAGGAACAGAGATATATCCAAAGCTACAATTCCGGGAAGAGAACCTTCCGATTGGTTTTTGGAAATCCGATTTGAAACTCGGTCTCGATGAGACAAGTCGTTTACACAGTCCTGCATGGCCGGCATCACTGTTGGCATGATTGGTGGCTTGACTTCTCAACCCAATAGTGAAGGCTCGACACTGGTAATGTTGTTTCCGGATGTGTGTTGTGTGTTCTTGCAGCCTATGTGGTACAGCATGGGTGTAGATTGGACTTGGTGAGATAACCCGATTGGTTGTCGGTTGTAATCCCAGTGGACGATGATGTAAGGTCAGTATACACCTTGAGATACCGAGCAGCGGTAACTGAAGCAGGGTTTGTGACACTCGAGCTCATAACGGGGCACATGAACACAGTGGAGGTCGACGTGCAGCCATGAGATGTAGCAATGGAGAAGCACGACGACATGAAGGTTGTGTGTAAGGCATTAGTTGGCATCTGATGAGTTGTGTACGATACACCAGGAATTGGCATCGTGTTATACTGAACAGATAGAACTTGCCTGTTGGACATGTTTGAAGTCGATGAGTTCTCCATGGATGCTGGTGCTTCAGCATTAATGGCTGGTGAAAGGGGTTCTGTCTGAAATGACACTGGTTTGAGTGACGTAGCTGGGACAGCACATACGCGGGTATCTGGTGGAATACCTTCAATAACAAACTCAGATAGAATGGATGGCGGTGAAGATGTGACATTCCTGGTCACCAGCATTCTCACATTCTCAACAGGTGTAGGTAATCCAGCTGCCAAAATATTGTTGAATTCACCTGTAACACAAAGCATCAGACAGCTCTTTCAAACAGGCCTGAGTTATGGCAGCTTCTTCCTCCCACTTCAGCGATTTGAAATGCATATGTTGCTGCGTAGCTTTCAATCGTTGCTGCATGTGTTGTTGTGCAACCATCGATCATTGCTGCATAAGCTGCTCTTCAAGAAGCAATTGAGCTTCATCCGACTTACATCCCATGGCAGCTCTGACAGAGGCCTCGGCTGCTTCTGCTCTGGCCTTCAACATGAGCGAAGACCTGGAAGAGTTGGATGAAGAGTGAAGACTGGGTGTGAAGCTAGCTCGACATGGCGTCTCTGTCTACACAGTGGAGAGATGAGCGTGAAGTCAGGTTTTTGATATCCTGGAACAACAGCCTCAGTGTTCAGATTATTTGAAGAAAGAATGCTCCAGGCAGCTTCCAATACCAAGAGGTTTAAATGACTTTTCACTTTATTTTAAAACACTCCAAGAGCGACTGTAAAAACCATGCTTTCCACTCAAAAATACACCATTCCACAAACTAGAGAAGGGCAACCCCCCCCCCCCCCCCGCTCCCTCCCAGAGAGGATGATGCAACACATGGGTGGAGCATAAATATGCATTTTACATTCAAACTTGGTTACATCACAGGTATCGCCATGCATGTGTATTGTTTCAAGAAGCTTTCCCAAATATTTTTGTCTTTCATGAGTGAGAGTGCGTGAGAGAGCGTGAGAGTGAGAGTGTGAGACTGTCAACATTTGTATTGTCGATTATAAGATATAGCAACTAGAGGGGCACTCGGTAAAGCACATACCTCTGCTACGTAATACCTGATCCACGAGAACATATCGGGCCCAATACAATTTTGAAACATCATGCTATGTCATCGTTTTTGGCCCAATCTCTCGATGGTAAAGAATCACTTTCAAAATGAAATAATTCTCGTATCCGGATCCAGATTGGGATCTTCACCAAAATCAAATCAAATTCATCGTGGTCACACACCCAACCAGTCCTCCAAGTTTCATCCGAATCCGTCTCCAACTTTTTGAGATATTGTGCTATATATTACTTTACACCTATCAATGGTGAAGAATCACTTAAAAAATTATCGGATCCGGATCTTCACTAAAATTGAATCGATTTTTCCTTGTCACACACCCAACCTGTCCACCAAGTTTCGTCCGAATCCGTCCACAACTTTTTGAGATGTCGTTCTATATATCATGTTTGGCTCGATCTCTCAATGGTGAAGAATTACTTGAAAACTTCTCATCGTCGGATCCAAATCCAGAGCTTCACCAAAATCTAATCAGTTCGTCCTTGTCACACACACCCCGAACCTGCCCACCAAATTTCATCCAGATGCGTCCACAACTTTTGAGATATCCTACACACAGACAGACAAACAGAGACAAATAGACAGAGAGAGGGGTGAAAACATATCCTCCTTCAACTTTGGTGGTGGAGGTAAAAATAAAAACCAAACAGAAGTTCACATTGCCAATCCAGAAGAGAATAGAAAAAGGATAGAAACAGTTGTGGGCTGGTCGATGACATCATAAATGTACTGTTTTGGGGGTAGTTTGAAGGTTATTCGTTTTAATGATGCTCGAGAGGTTGTTGTGGTGGTATGATGGATATTCGTTTATTACCTCTGCCATCGAAGGTGAAGGAGGTTATGTTTTCACCCCTCTCTGTTTGTCTGTCTGTCTATCTGCCTGTGTGTGTGTGTGTGTGTGCAGGATATCTCAAAAAGTTGAGGACGGATCCAGATGTAATTTAGTGGGTAGGTTGGGTGTGTGACACGGACGAACTGATTAGATTTTGGTGAAGATCCGGATCCGGATCCAACTACTAGAATTTTTGAAGTGGTTCTTCACCATTGAGAGATTGGGCTCAACTGATATGTAGCACGATATCTCAAAAAGCTGTGGACGGATTCAGACGAAACTTAGTGGACATGTTGGGTGTGTGACTACGACAAATTAATTCGATTTTGGTGACGATCTGGATACGAGAGTAATTTAATCTTTTAAATGATTCTTCACCATTGAGAGATAGGTCCTAAAACGATATACTGTAGTCCTGTATTGCATGAAATTTCAAAAATATATCGGGCCCAATATGTTCTCGTGGATCAGGCATTACATGGCGGAGGTATGCGCTCTTCCGAGTGCCCTTATCATTTTCGTTTTGTTACTTGCTGGTCTGTTCTGCGTCCTAGTTCCTCCATGAGCCTTGATCTTGTATACAGAAAAAAAACACTTGATGGTTGCGGAACTAGTAATCACGAGCCACACTGGCTCTTACCATGTGAATCCTATAAGCAACAACGTGTTTGCCACACACTATCCTGTCTGTGATCCACATGGTAGATCTGGAAAGTAGCCAGGATAATTACACATTAAAAAGCATAAGCCCTTCCAGCTTTGTGCAAGCCGACAAAGGACACAGGATGGTAAATTCACATTGCACTCACTAGCAGTGCTGCCAAGTGGAGGAATGGGACCAGTCGTCTGGATTTCATGATGCTAAAAATACTTATGCCAGGTCGAGCTTGCGAGCTGAATGTGGTTGGAAGACTTGTTCAAAAATGGGCCTCAATCAAGAGATTTTCTTTCTGGCCAGGGGAGATGGGTTTCCAGCAAAAGGAGGAGATTCCTGGTCAAAATGGAACATTTGACAGGTAGAATTGCCTTTCCCTTCTTTTATTCTTCCTTGTGTTCTTTTCCTGTAAAGAGATAATGGACAAATGGATGGTGATATTTGAGAAAGTGCTTTCAATTTGTCCTCAAAGTTAAAAATGTTAATCACAATATATTCACAGGGGTGATTGATGAATTAATAATTATAGTGATAAAATTTCAGAGGCATTTATCTGTCCACAAAATCACGACTGATGATTCACATTTGCAACAGTGGATATTATTCACAATTATTCTGAATTATTAAATTAGTATTTTTGCACTATATAATGATAGGATACCCTGACTCTCCATAATGTGGCCCGAATGAATGACTGTTCGTACATATCCATTTTATCCTTGAACACCTTCTCTTCCATGAACCTAGATATCACATCAATAAATTAACGTGAAAATCCTTCCACATTTATTTTGCCTTGTAAGTAAGTCTCAGACTCCTTGAAAGACAGGTCAAGAACATTTCTGGAACTGAGAGTCAACCATGGTCGGTTCAGGAATACACATATATATATATATATATATGTTGGATACACTGTCGAGGCTCGTGTGAGAGCTAACACACAGAACATACAACAATGGGAGCAAGAGACGAGGGGTGGGAGAGGAAAGGAAAAAACAGTGGGGAACAGAGACATGAGGAGATCTGTGCAAGGGAAAGGGATGGGGCAGGGTACACGGAAAACAGGGAATTTGAAGGAGGTGAGTTTGGGGTGGATTTGCGGGGGTAGAAAATGTCGTAGTTCTGGATGGGGGAAGATAAGAGATGGTGGTGAACAGCTGTTTTGAAGACCTCGAGGGAAGAGTGGGATTGAAGAGAGTGTGTGGGAGTTTGTTCCAAAGGCGGGGAAAAGAGAAACGAAAGAGTGAAGGTGAGCAGTGATTCTTGATTTTGGTAGTTTTACCAGCAGGGGGTTGCTGGCAGACCTTGAGCGCCCTGCAGAAATATGGGGGGAGGGGGGGGGACATATCTCAGACAGAGCAGGGGGGGACAAGGCCGGAGAGGAAACGGTAGAAGACAGAAAGACCACCGACCTGCCTGCGATGAGAGAGTGAGAGACCCAAAGACTCAGCCTCATCCCGGGAGATACCAATGATCCAAAATGTCTTGGTTTCCACAGCGTGAAGCCGAGAAAGGTGAGGGGCAGGAACACCAGCCCAGAGGGGAGAGCAGTACTCCTTCAGGCTGTGGACAAAAGCTGTTTATGTGGGCAGGAGCTCAGATGGGCCAAGGAAGGACTTTGCACGATGGAGGACTGGCTTTGGAGGCCAGCTTGGAATTGTGGCTTTCCCAGGAAAGATCATGGCAGGTAATGAGACCCAGAAGCTTGAATGAAAGGACTTCTTCAAGAGGATTGTTGAGAAAGTAGATTGGTGGGGGTGCGGGGTGAGGCGGGGTTCCAGACGGTCCTTTCAGAGAGACATAGTGAGAGTGTGAGATTTGTCAGGGTTGAAAGACCAATGTTCACGTGTTCGGATACCAGTTTGTGATTTTATCCAGATCTGCAGAGAGCGAAGAGGCTGCTGCTTGCCGGTCTGAGAGATGACAGATGCTACAGCAGAGAGTGTAGTCATCAGCAAAGAGATAAAGAGACAAAGGGGATTTTCCACAGAGTCGGAGAGATCATTGATGAAAACCAGAAAAAGAACAGGGCCAAGAATGCTGCCTTGAGGAACTCCAGCCTGGACAGGAAGAGGGGATGAGAGAACTCCATTAAGGGCCACACGTTGGCTGCGACAGGAGAGGAAGTCTGCGAGCCATGTGAAGAGATGGCCTTGGATACTAGCGGAAGAGAGATTCGTAAGCAGGGCAGGGTGCCAGACTGTAATCGAAAGGCACGCGATATGTTGAGGGAGATGGCTCTGATTTCATGTCTGGCATTGAGGATCTCCATCCATTATTGGGAGAGCAGAAACAGCATATCCAGGGTAGAGTGACCTGGTCTGAATTCAAACTGATGATCGGAAATCAAACCATTGGAGAAGAGGAAGGATTTAATGTCT
>CM068952.1:27603792-27622341 GCA_035128595.1 Eptatretus atami | reverse complement strand
GCTTCAGTGTACCATGGGCGTGAGGAAGGGTAGGACAACTGAAGACGAGAGGGGATAAATCTCTGCATGAGAGAGCAAGTTTATTTTAAAGAATTCCCAGGACGAGTTGATGTTGGAGGAAGTAGAGCTGGGAGGCCAGTCTAGAAGTTTGATGGCTCATTGAAGTCCCTGCCACTCGGCCTGAGTGAAATGCCAAACTCCACGGCAATGAGGTGGTTCTCTAATAACAGCCAGAGAGACGTCTATTTTGACAAGCATGTGGCCAGATGAACCGATTGGAGCGGAGGAAGAGCGGCAGATATTTTCAGGGAAATTGGTCAAAATCAGATTCAGATGAGATGGAGTACCGTCGGTTGAGATCCGGGTGAGAATTGAGAATGATGTCAGTCCCAATGAGTCACAGAAAGCTTTTGCTGAAGTGCCATGACAGGTGAGAGAGGTACCCACACCTAGCCACTGGCATGATGACAATTGAAGTCGCCACATGTGAGGAAGAGAGAGAGTTGTTGAGAGGATGAAGTTGGTCCATGTTTTCAGAGAGCAAGATGTAGATGGAGTCATCACTGTTTGGTGGACGGTACAACATACATATAAACATGAGGTGGGAGTGGAGGGGAAGCCGTAGCCAGAGTATTCCGGGGGTGTGGGGGGGGAGAGGGCAGTGCATGGTGAGTGAGGAATAGAGTGTTCATGAAGAGAGCAACTCCGCCACGAAGCTCAGGTTTGTCATAGAGTTGGGAGAGCTCAGGGAGAGATGAGGGAGAAGGGTGGGGGGGGGAGAGTTGAGGGAGAAGAGTGAGGGGGAGAGTTAGGGAGAAGGGTAGAAGGGAGGAGTTGAGCGAGAAGGGTGAGGGGGGGGGAGAGTGAGGAGAAGGGGGGGGGGAGAGTGAGGAAGAAGGGTGAGGGGGAGAGGTGAGGGGGGAGTTTTTGAAAAAGGTGAGAGGGAAGCTTGGAGGGAGAAGAGTGTGAAGGTTGCTTGAGAGGGAGGGGAGACTATGAGAGGCACAGCCAAAGTTCAGGAGGGCGATGGAGAGGTGGGGAGAGGGGAAGGATGAGACTTGGTTGAGGTATGGTGAAGAAGGGAGTGGGCAGGGGGAGGTTCAAGTTTTGAGGGGTTGGGAGAGGGGGAGGTTTGCTGAGAGGAAGGAAGGAGCATGTTTGTGGTGATGAGTGCACTCACTGATTGAGTGAGATATCTGTTCGGTGAGAATGGAGCCCACAGATGTTAGAACATCACAAACTTTGGGACAACAGAGGAGGAGCTGATACTGAAGGAGAAGACAGTGAAGAGGTGCTAAGAGCGGAGGTAGGATGAGGGCAAGATGGGGGTGGTAAGGAGAGGGGATAACAGGTGAGGGGTTAGGAGGAGGCAGATTTAAGGAGTCGGGGTGAATTGGCACTGAAGTTGGCAAAAAAAGGACGATTGATGGAACGCGAACATACATTACAAACTGGGATTAAAAATTTTTTGAATCAGAGATGCAATTAAAGACATTACGTTCAGGATGCAATAAAAGAGAATTAAGAAAATGGAGAAAAGAAACAGTGGGACTTTTTAGACACGGGATGAAAGAAAGGTCGAATTGAAAAGTCCTTTGAAGAAGAAGAAGAAGAAGAAGAAGAAGAAGAAGAAGAAGAGTGGTGGATTATGATTCAATACCGAGAACCACACCTGTGAAAGAGGAAGTTGTCACATTTTGAGGGACCTTTTTAAAATATATTTTTGATAAAAATTACATAAGATTAGGAAAAGGAAAGGTTGAAGAAAAAATTGTGAATGTGTATGGTGAATCTGGGCCAGTAAAAGTAGTAGATGGTTGATCAGCAGAAGAAGGAGGAAGAAGAGTCGGTACAGGAAGTCACGTGGTTTCATGGGGTATAATGTGAGGTAAAATGTTTGAGGTAAAATGTTTGTTTGTTGTATTTTAAAAAATATTTTGAGACATGAAACAGAGGGGAGAGGTGAGAGGGATAGAAGGAGGGTGGAGGGAAAAGTTGAGAAAGTAAAAACTGATGGTAATAAGGAGAAAATACAATAAACACGATCATGCACATCGACGGGAAGAAGGGTAGGCCTCAAGGAAACGTGATATGAAAAGACGACAAAAACTCCACTATTATAACAACTTTTAACACAAGACCGGACTAGAAACACGCAGTAAACACAGAGACAACAAAATGACAGTAAAAACGCGACAAAAACGACCGGAAAACTTATCTTTGAGAAAGTCGGTAGAGACCCTGAAGAGGAACTGCCACCATCGCTCAAGAACCGGAACCGGAAGTTCCTTTTCCAACATTAATATCACTAATGAAGCATGTGCTCACATTTAAAAAAGCATGTGTCATCACTAATGAGCACAGGAAGACATGAAGAAACAGGGTGACTGCTCCATTGTAGGGTGCTTTAGGTTAGAGCAGGAATTTGGAATTTGGCCAACATGCCCGCAGACAATGGTCTCTCCTCTTGCGAAACACTGTGGGATATCCAGCTTAACATTTCTCAAAGGATAGTGCACTCATTGATGAAATTCCATGCCTGTCAAGCACAGAGATGACAGTTTATAGTTGGGTCAGCAATCAAACCCACACTAGATGTCTCACAATCGAGTATGCTACCTCTGAGGTATGCGCCGCCAGCAAGGCAATATTTCTCAGTCTGTATATTTAATGTTGGGTTTATTGTGAAGATAGGCAGGAACATGATGACTATCTTCACAAAATCGACCTGGGGATTTAAGAACTAGTTTGCAAAAATGATGGTGCAGAATTAGATCCTATCATGCCTATGACTTCTTCAAAAACTGTTTTTTTATGAATGGAAATTGTTGAAAAATCTAATTTTATTTCAGGGTGAAATTCCAAAGGTGAGTTATTAGCTTGGACCACTGTTCAAATGTAGTTTGGTGGATTTGCAAAAGTTTCTAATTAATAGTTGTGTCTGATGGGCATTTAAAACATGACTTTCCTCAGTAATATAACGAGTTGAAAAAAAAGGACTTGTCAAAAGAGAGCTATGAGCTACAACCAGCTGTAAATAGGGAAGCAGAACAGTGAGGGTGTGTGTGTGTGTGTGTGTGTGTGTGTGTGTGTGTGTGTGTGTGTGTGAAAGAGAAAGAGAAACCGAGTTAAAACACATATAAATAAAAAAATGGGGGAATGAATTAAAGAGGTGACTACAAACCAGGAAAGAAGTTAAAAAAAAAAACAAGTAAAGGCTGTTAAATGCTGGTGAATTTATCTGCCATTCCATGTTGTGAGAGAGAGAGAGAGAGAGAGAGAGAGAGAGAGAGAGAGAGAGAGAGAGAGAGAGAGAGAGAGAGAGACTAGAGAGAGGGGGAGGGAGGGATGAGAATGGCAGGTGGGGGAAAGAAGGTGAAAGGGAGTGAAGAAAGAGGAGGGAGAAAAGGGGAGAGACACTTGGAGAGAGAGGGACTAAGACAAAGACACCAACTCATAGAAAGACATGAAATGAAAAGAGAGATAGAAACAAATTAATGTGAAATAATTTTTTAAAAAGAATGGACAAGCACAGGAAACGGAGAAAGGGGACAGAATGAAGAGTCGTAATATAAAGGGAGGAGAGCGATAGAGAAGGAGGAGAAGGAGTGGGGTTAAAGAGGGAGGGAGGGATGGAATGGGATTGAGGAGGGGGCATGTTGGAGAGCTGGGTAGTTGGCAGGCCCTGGCCCTGCATGCCTTCACTGTAGGCTGGTGGCTATGCGGCTGCAGAGTGAGCGACGCATTATTTGGAAGCCAAGCCAATTGGCTTTCTTTGACTGGAATGTGGCTAGCACAGAATTCTGGATAGAAACGCCAAGCAAGGAGAAGTCAGCAAGAGCGACGGGGATGAGTGGGCAGCAGAAATGAGTTGTCAAGCAAAGCAATGGTGCAGATGAAAGCAATGGAATGATACGTGGAGCTCGACTGAGTGGCGAGGAGGTACGAGTTGCAGCATGCAAGAACAGGCCGCTCGTACGAAATGAGAAGCAACACAGAGAGATGAAATAGAGGAAGCAACACAAAGGAACGGGGATTCTTCTGAGAGAACAATGAATACTGACCAGTGGAAATGTGAAGCCGTACAATGAAATGAAGATTTACAGCAACGGATAATGAAGAAGAACAAAGTGAACATTTCGTACCCTGGTTTGATTTGATATCTCCTGCATCTCCTGCTTGGCAGTTCAATCCACGTGAGTTCTACTTTGGCCTGAGTAGCTATAGTCTATGAGCAGCTAGTTGGAAAACCGGGAGTGAAGGCTATCAGGTCGTCAAGGTCAGCTGGTCGGGGTCGTGAGGGCCATAAAGTCGTCAAGGTCAGCTGGCCGAGGTCGCTGGGATCATGAGAAAAAGTTTGGCCTCCAATGGAATTCAACCCACACTTTCTCCTCTCTGTTAGACTAGAGAGTGGGATAAGCAAGGTCAGGGGGTGAAAGGTCATGGTGACCTCCCTGGCATGGGCATAAAGGGGTGAAGGATCGTAGGAGTGAAGGAAATATCTGTAAAGTGCTTGTTCCCTCATGCCTTTCCCTGTTCTATAGATTCCTCATTTTCATTGTATATTTTTATTTTATCATTTCATTTGTTCTGTGAACCATTAGAGAGAAACTGTGAAATGAGAGAAAGTAATACAGAGACATATTCAACGAAACAGATATCTGCCTAAGATACTACCATAGCCCACCCTTTAGTGTGCTTAACATGTGATAAAAAAGCTGAAATCAACAACCAGTCTTTGGTAGCTGTTTCAGGCTAGAGCTATTTCCACAAGACAAAATTGTTGCTGCCAGACTTATGCAATCATCACTGAATACCTACTTCATATATATGTATATATGTATATATACAGACAGAGAGAGAGAAAGACAGACAATGACTAACTTGTACTTCGCTTATTGCAAAATGAAGAAACAGACTGGCGGACACATTGCGCTCTCGGCCTGTCTTTTAACCTTTGTCAGCTTTTTGACAATCTATGGTGAAGCATTCTAAATATTTTGCCACAACTTCTGGATTCAGGCCAACCTGTAGCAAATGTATTTTAATTCGCCTTTACATTGTTACCATGCATGAATGTTAATGTCAGCTTCCAAAGCTATTTGCTGTACAAACCCTATCCTTCATATTGTGACTCATAATTGGTTCAATTCGCAGTGCTAGCACATCACTGCACTGTGTACACGTCCAAGGGTGACCAGCCTACGCATCGGATCGGCTATGGCCGTTGATAGCCTTTCATTTGCAGTGCAACAATGAGTAATTGCGTGAGAAATCTGAATTAATGATGTAATTCCTCACTAATATAGCATTCTTACAGGTAGCCTTCCTTGTTCATGGAGTAAAAAAAGAACCTCCCAATTTTGCCAAATCCGATTTCCCACCAAAGCATTGATATGGAAATTGGGGTCAAGGGTCGTGTAAGTTCCCACGGTGCCAAGGACTACAGGATTAGTGGGCAGCTGGTCAGGATTACGGAAGTAGGACCTATGATTTTCTGGCTGAAATGACAGCACAGACACCTTGATTGTACTGTGTGCTCGGCCTGTTAAGTAGTATGTTGCAAAGTATGTATAAGCTAGAAAATATTGAAAGTTTCTAAAATCTAACTGGAAAGCTGAGATAACTCACCTTTAAACGTGTATGTGCAAACATTTATTGACAACTATGTTGTGGAAGGGGAAATTTTCTCAACCAAATGTTGACAGATACGCTAACTGCCATGATGTAGGTAAGGTGAAGTGACATTACAGGTGTGTGCCCTTCTTCAAAGCAAGAGAGCTTTGTCTGAAGAAGGGCACACCACCTGAAACGTTTATACATTTATTTATGGAGAAAATCGTTGTCCTTATTAGACAATACTGTAGAAAGACTGGTTTACGCAGTGCAAAACAATTTGGATAGTGTTACAAAAATAAAAAAAAACAGCAAAACTCCAATCATCTACAAAACTGAAAACAAAATTTCAAACCCAGACAGGTAACCATCAACATTGTCATCAATCATGTACCATGCACTATACAGAGCATCAGTTCTCTTGGCTGGGGGTACAGTCCTGGTCAGGTCACAACTCCAACACAGGAATTTAGGGCAGGAATTTGTAAGGTGATCAGGGTGCCGGCGATAGCTCACCTACTCTTCACAAAGGACACCGTGGGATCTTTAATGTCCACCAATGCTGGCAGGCGGGAGGCCCAGTTTAAGGTCCATCCGAGAGACGGCACACACATTGATGAATCACCCTGCCTGTGAAGCACAGGGATGATAGTTTCGAGCTGGTTTGTGGATTCGAACCTTGGCTAGATGGCTTAGAGGCAAGTGTGCATATCTCGAGGCCATCGTTGTTCAAGGCGGTTCAAAAAGTTCTCCGTCTTACAATCTTTTTGAAACCCCTTCGCTTATCAATTATTGACAATAGAGCTGACAAAGTTAAATGAACATAATCTGGCATTGTTACAAAAGCACAATTGGTGTCACTTCCTTCTTGTCACTTTGTGTTAAAGACCCACAGGGGAACTTGGAACAAATGGAGGAGATGATTGGTCAATGAGGAGCTTTTTTGAAGCTCAGGTGGTTTTCAAGCCTAAATGCACATGGAGAAGATACGTCAAGCTGCTGGAGGGCATTGTCTTGAATTTGAAGAGCAAACTCGACACTGTATAATTTAAAGATTTTATATCAACAGTGGAAAATGTACTGCTGTACACAATGATAATTTCCCACAGGAATGAATGGTACTCAGAGCAGATGAGAGAACACGAAAACCAGTGGTTTGCTGCGTCCAATATTCGTAATCATATAAACTTAATGATCTGGCTCCTTCCACAACAAACTTCCAAAAGAACAACATGAGAAAGGGATTTAAATTAATGTGGTCTAAGTTACTCCTTCATTACCTCCGCCACCGAAGGTGAAGGAGGTTGTGTTTTCACCCCTTTCTGTCTGTCTGTTTGTTTGATTATGTTTGTCTGTGTGCAGGATATCTCAAAAAAGTTTTGGACGGATCCAGATGAAATTATGTGGGCAGGTTGGGTTTGTGACAAGGGCGAACTGATTAGATTTTGGTGAAGATTCGGATCCGGATCTGACTACTAGAATTTTTTAAGTGATTCTTCATCATTGTGAGATATGGCTAAACCGATATATAGCATGATATCTCAAAAAGTTGTGGATGGATTCGGACGAAACCATGTTGGGTGTGTGACAAGGAAGAAGTGATTCAATTTTGGTGAAGATCCAGATCTGATAATTTTAAAAGTGATTCGTCACCATTGAGAGAAAGGGCCAAAAACGATATATAGCATGATATTTCAAAAATTTATTGGGTTCGATATGTTCTCGTGGATCAGGCATTGCGTGGCGGAGGTATGCGCTCTACCGAGTGCCCTTCTCGTTCTTAATGAAAGCAGCAAAAACAGCATTGGGATGGAAACAATGGAAGAATCAATTTAATGGGTCAGACTCAGATATGGGAAACCAGGTTTTGACTTTGACTCGAGACATCATGGAGGACCTAAATGAAGACTTCAGTGGAGTCCACATACTAATAGTGATGACACCAACAAAAATAATATTAATAACTAACAAGTACAGGCAGCATTTCTGGCTTCCAAGCGATTTTTTTAAAATACAAGCAAAAAAGATTGTCATGATTAAGGGATGAAATTTCATCAAAGATGAAGGTCAGTGGTGATACCATTGCCAAGGTACTTAAACAGCATTATGCTATTTTTGTACTGTCTGCCGTTATTACCTTCGCACCAAGGGAGAGAATTTCAGGAAAAAGACAGGCAAACTCTTCATTATGGCATCCAACAACACACACACACACATCGAAACATGTGGAGTGTGACGAGCACTCCCCTGATCCCCATTAGACATAGTCCTCCACCAAAGCATCACCTCCAATGCGGAGTCCTTGGCCCGGCGACTGTCAAAGAGACAAAGATCACATGGTCAACATCAGTTAAACATCAAACGGAGCCCCCTATTCCAGATTTCGGGCTTATTTGCCCTCATCAGGATGGCGTCCCAATAAATATCTGACCAATGATGACTACATTAGTCGCTTAAACATCATGCACACCTCCTGATTGTTATGGTGAGCATTACCGATCGAGCGCAGTCAGACGGTTGTTCTTTGCGGATTATGCAGTTTAACCGTGTGAGACATAATATGCGGCAATGCTCACCGTAACAGTCAGGATGTGCATATGATGTTTAAACGAGGAATGTGGTCATCATTGGTTAGATATTGTCGTGTCCAGAGGATTTGCCTCTTCCTGGATGAATGGCCAAACGATTTCCCTTGGAGGCTTACTGCCGAGATTCTCAGAGATTATGGCACGTGGGCAGGAAAGAACAGCTACAAGGACAGAGTAGATGGATGCACAGCACAAGCGGGTTTATCTCGAACCCACAACAGATACACGGACACCAGCAAATTAAATAAATAATGATTTAATAAACAAAAAAATCAAACAGTTATAATGGAAATAAATCAAGACGTGGGGTAACTTGAATCTAAATTGTTGTTTGAGGTGCCTCCGCACTCGGACACAAACAACGGACAAGGGGGAAAGATAAAGAAAAAGAAAAATCCTTCCTTTATTCTGGCACTTAGTTTCGGGTGGTCAACACCAGTTTACTCGATTGTGTCCTCCCACTCTGTCTCCTCCTCGTTCTTCCGCTCTGAGCCTCACCTTCCTTCCACCTGCTCTCTGACGTCACGCCCATTAATCATCCACTTCAGAGGCATGGTTTTCTCGCTGTCCCCCTGGAGGCGGGGCTTTCTGCGGGCTTGCACATGCAGCTCGGTTGTCGTTATTTTAAGGACGTGATCCCTTTTTTATTTCCGGTCTTGAAATCCAAAAACATAGGAAAAGGTCACAGGGTGTAATCACGTATTGTGAGAACTTATCCTTAAGCCCTACCTAATTTAACACAGCACCACCACCTGTGTGGTGACAAGTAACACTCAAGCTCAGTTTCCCTACTTCATTTACATTGAGATGTCTCCTCCACATCCACAGACCAAGCACCTGCATACAATCCTATCTTTCCTATGAAATTCCTCCGTCTACCCCACAAACATAACACAGCCCCCTCCCCCGGGACCATAGCTCCTGCAAGGTTCAATGCAGGCGTTACCATTCCAGCCTTTCCACTTACTGACTCACACCTAATTAGCCGATGAAATAAATTAGGAGAGGCTGTGGGAAGCGAGCCGTAGCTAACTTACCTGTTCTCCTTAACATTATACACCCTTTAAACACAACAATTCAAATATTCGCAAAACTCTTGGTTCCTCACTCCTAATTCCTGAGGCAGGTAGAAAATGTCAGAAAACACACAAATCTACTATAATAGACAAAACCTTAACCAAAAACCCATTAACATTTGTACAATCCCCTTCTGAAGACTGCGTTCCCCAGTGGATGCCACAATACCCAACGTTACCTGTGGAGCCATCCCAATTTACCGATTCTAAATTTCCGCGAGCCCTGTCCCTCTGGTACAGGTTAGTGACATGGATTAAGTGAACCTTCCCTCACACACTCACACACATAAACCCAATATCATTCATTCCAAACCCCGCAAGACCATGGCTTAAATGTTATTACACACGTGTGATCCTCAACTCGGCAGATGGAGGTACCATACAACAAAGATGGTGGGGGCGCTTCTGGTTGTGGTTGTCCGCAGTCCAAAACAAGTCTCCCAACTTACGACTTCTTTGCCCTCACCTTCAACTATTTGGTCCCTGACAGCCAAACAGCTCTTTTGCTGTACACCCACCGGGGAGGGTCTCCTCACCATCCAGCCTCTCTCAGCCTCATCCGGGTTGCCAGGGGGTCTCCTTACCACTGGTCGCCCAATCAAACCTCCCCTCCGATGGGTCCCCATTTCCAGACACCACCGGCTGCCAGGGACAAATACCTCACAGGGAGCAGCAGTCACCGCTCCTCCAGAGCTTAATCGATTCCTCCGGACACACATAGCTTCCCCACCCACACAATCCAACATCTATTTTCTTCCCCTGTTGCCATTCAATTCCCAAACATTGCATTGCAAAAATAGTGATCATGTTCCTACTCTGCCATGGCCTGCATCCATGTTATAATTTGCATTCATTCTGCAAATACAATTAAATTATTTACGCATGACAGACATCAACACCATCGGGCAATTCTGGTTTCCAACTTGATCCCTTTACCGAACATTGAGTCACGCTCGCCCGCTCCCATCATAATTACCCATGTCCCAATTTCTCGCAAAACTGAACCCTTGGGGCAAGTAAGCATCATGGCACCTTAGCCTAAGTGCAAGTTGTCACAAGTTGATCAGGTCCAAGAGTGTCATCCACCCTTTCAAGTTTCCTTCGCACCCTTCAAATCCACCCCTCTTTATTCGTTGCTTTCCATCTCCCTGGATTCCATGCTTTTTTTTTTCTTCTAATTCTGCTTATTATTCCAAAATCTTGTAGAACACCCTGGCTAATGATTGGGTGCAGTGGTAGACTTCAAGCACAACCTCGATGATGAGATGTCAGAGAATCAGATCAGCCACAGGAAGTGTGTCTTCAAACATTCTTGTGAGAGGCAGTACGATCGATGCTTGCACCCCCCTCCAGGGTCTGGAAGACCCAAGTTTCTCTCATCCACTTCCAGTAGCCTGTGTCCTCCTCCAGGATCTGGTAAACCCAAGCTTCTCTCATCTACTCTCAGAAACCGACATCCTCCTCCAGGATCTGGTAGACCTAAGGTTCTCTTATGCACTCCAAATCAATGCCTGTATCCTCCTCCAGGATCTGGGAGATCGAGAGTTCTCTCATCTACTCCCATAATCTGACCCTGGGCTGTTACGCTCGTCTGCTCGACCACTTGTGATGAGAGTTGGAGTGAGTTGAGATGTGTTTTGGGCTCGTGCAACTCTTTGTTTCTCTTTCATCTTCCCATACCACCCTTTACTTGCCCGCACTTTCTTCTCGGCTCTGGTGAGCCATTGCTGTGCTTGTTTGGCTTGCTGCTGGTGCAGCCCACCCAACTCAGCTTGCAGGGTTAGGACGTCGGCTTGCACATGCTCCCGACAGCTGCGATCGCTGTCCGACTCAGCTTCGAGCTCACGCAATCTCTCCCGAAGACTTTTCACCACTTTCTGTGTTTTGCTCTCGAATGACTGCAGTTCAGTACACAATGCTCTGTTCTACTGGTGTAAGCTCTCTATCAGCAGATCTTTTACATCGGGTCCTTCTGTAATGCTGGGTTCTGGAATCGACAAAGGCTGTGGTTCTGGTTCCGGTTCAAGTTCTGGCTCTTACTCACCTGAAATCACCACTACTGGACTCACATGCCCAGCCAGCGTAGATGCCCTCATTTCCGGCCCCTGCTCCCCATCACACCACAGTTGCACCTCCGTGGGACGGGAGACTCAGAGACTCGGATCTGGTATGAACTGGGTGAGAGGTGCCAGATGACACTGTCCAGCCTGTTTCATGGAGATAGCATGCAATAGATCCAAAGTTGCAAAAACTGCTTCAAAAGGGCTGAGCTCACTGTCCATATAGTCTAACAGCTCCACTGTCAGCTGAAAAACGGCATCAATGCCACTCTCTCCCGCAGCGCCAAGCTCCTCGTCCGTCACCGCCAAGCCACATGGAAAAGCCGGCAACCCAATGTGGAAGTCAACTTTCTTTATGATCAACATGATGTAGATGGCCACAAATCAACCACAACGGTCATGACGGTGGTTCCACACACGACCAAGCTCCCTCAGCCGAGCAACTGTAAGCGAGGAATCCTGTTGAACATTGCGGTGTCCATCGCGCAAAAGCTTGTGGAGCAAATTGCAGAACTTCCAGCTGAGAACAGAGTTGCTGGAAAGGAAGAAAGTGCCTGCGACATTCCAGAAGGTGTTGGCACCTTGTTCTCGGTGAGTGCCCAAGACGCAAATGCGGACCTGTTTCTCTTCCAAGCCTGCACTTGACTCACTCTAGCCTAATTCAAGATGAGCCTCCAGCTCAAGCAACAGGAAGTCACAGCTGCTGCAACTCTCTTCCTCAACACATCCTTCTTGGGATTGCTCCAATCCTGACTCAACACAACAAACTTCAAGACTTGCCTTCCTGGAAGTGCCAAGTTCAGGAAGCAATGCTTCAGGAAGATTACTTTCCTCACCCAGCATCTTCACAACTTCAATGTTATTTTCCTTCGCAGTATCCAATGTGTCCTTCCCTACTGTATAATCATCAACAAGCATTTCTGTAGATCCACTCTCAATTACATCTGTACGATCTGCATTACAACAGCGAGAAGCACCAGACTCTTCATAACTTTCTGCCTTTGGCATCACCTCCACACGATTAATAAACAGTGAGTAATCAGCCATCACAACTACTATCCAAATCTGAACTCTGGGATTGGTTCTGCAAATACATTTCAAAAACATCACTTTCGCACTGGTCCGTTTGACAAGCATCCTGTTCTTCCTCTTGAGATCCATCTGTGACTGTTAAACTGCCTTGCACTTTGTCAAATTGGGCAATTCTCTCTCTCCAGAATTTACATCAGCAAGCTCACCTTCGATTGTTTCAGAATCAGCCACTTGCTCGGTACTTGGCATGTCAACGTCACTGTCGCTGTCCTCCACTACATGACCTGCAAATGGTTCAAACACTGGCTCTGCCAAATCTGCTTGACCCTGTTCAGTAATATCCCCAATGTCAAAGTGCTGCAAGTCCAGTTTAACTTCATTCGAATCAGTCAGCCAAAGCATGGCCTCGACAGAACCATCAACGTCACCATTGAGACTAACAGAAACTTTTCGTTCTATCACCTCTCCCATGATGGTATTGCCCCAAGTGTTCAGCCGCTCCTGTAATGTTCCATCCATCCATTCCCCAATCAATTGTGGCTCCCACAAGCCTTTATCAGCTAACACCCACTCTTGTTTTGTTACACGGGCCCCCAAATTCTTCACCTCTTCAGTCAAACCACCACCCTGGCGCTTTCAAAATCCCAATTCCTCTTCCTGCCGTTGCATTATGGTATCCACACAGGTGTGATAGCCCTCCAAATCCTCATTTAGGTTGTCAATTATTTTATTTGTTGACTTTTCTTCTTTCAACTTTTCTACCACTCCGACCACCTGGATCTGACCCTCCTCTATTTTTCCTATTATTTACTTCTGTTGTTGATGTAATTCTGATGCCATTCTTTTCTCTCTTTATTTCAAATTAAGTCTCCAATTCCGTTTTAAATTTTCCCCGTCTGCCCTCCATTCTTTCCTCTATTCCATCAATTTGTGCCCCCCAGTTCCTGTGTTATTCCCTTCTTGATTTTGTTAATTTGATCAGTGATGCCTTTTCTTTTTCCTTCAATTTTGCCTTGCAATTGTCCATTCATTTCCTTCAATTCATTCATTTGTTTATTCATTTTTTCATCCCTTTGTTCATTTTGTTTCATCATTTCTTTCATTTGTTCACTCATTAATTGTTTTTACATGACCTGGAGAGTCATCGCATCCGCTCCCTGCATCTCATCCTCCACCACTGTGGGGGAGGAGGGACTGACGCTTGGGGCGGAGAGGCTCCTAATCCCACTCTGACACCAGTTGTCACATCCAAAGGGTTTGCCCCTACCTGGATGGATGGCCAAACGATTTCCCTTGGAGGCTTACCGCCGAGATTCTCGGAGATTATGGCGTGCGCGCTCGCAGGGGAAAGAACAGCTACAAGGACAGAGCAGATGAATGCACGGCACAAGGGGGTTTTTCTCGAACCTACAACAGATACAAGGACACCAGCAAATTAAATAAATAATGATTTCATAACCAGAAAATCAAACAGTTATAATGGAAATAAATCAAGACGTGAGGTAACTTAAATCTAAATTCTTGTTTGAGGTGCCTCCGCACTCAGACAGAAAAAAACGGACAAGGGGGAAAGATAAAGCAAAAGAAAAATCCCTCCTTTATTGTGGCACTTAGTTTTGGGTCCAAAAGTGATCTTTTATGAGCTTTGCGGTCAAGCTGCATCCTGCGTGGCGGGAAGCGTCAAGCCGCTGCGCGAGCGCCAAGCCGCTCCCGTTGCGGGAAGCGTACGGGAGGTAATTTGTGCGGATGCTGCCTTCATCAAGAGAGCTCACAAGCTGTCGTGGAAGTTCCTCCTCATGACTGGGGCACCGCTCCTCTGCAGAATGCCGGGCCCGCTCGCCCAGAATGGCACAACACGAGGCTTCAACGGACATCTCACTTGATGCAGCCCAACAGTCGATGACTAGCATCTTGCTTCATCACGGGGTCAAATTCACAGCATGACACGAGAATTGTGTTGCTGTATTTTGTCGTTTCTAGACGTAACCAGCCTGCAAGACCCCCTTACTTGATCGTGTCCTCCCACATTGTTTCCTCCTCGTTCTCCCGCTCCGAACCACACTTTTTCCCTCCACGCACTGTCTGACGTCACGCCCAATAATCATCCACTCTGGGGGCGTGGTTTGCTGGTTGTCACCCCTGGAGGCAGGGCTTTCTGCCTGCTTGGACGTGCAGCTTGGTTGTTGTTGTTTTAAGGATGTGATACCTTTTTATTGCCGTTCTTGAAATACAAAAACATAGGAAAAGGTCACAGGGGGCAATTACATACTAGAGGAAATTATCATTAATGCCGACCTAATTAACACAGCACCGCACCCGTGTGGTGATAAGTAACACTTAAGCTTACAGTTTCCCTGCTTAATTTACATCGAGATGTCTCCTACACGTCCACGGACCAAGCAACTCCATACAATCTTATCTTTCCTATGAAATTCCTCCATCCACCCCCACAAACATAACAATATTTATCGGTGTGCTGTCCTGATGAGGGCAAATAAGCCTGAACTCATAGTCCATGGGCCCAGGCCAGAAATTCCACTTGCGTTACATGTTAAGAAAACCAATCCTAGTTATGATTTTTGAATTGGTGTATATATATATATAGATTTTGATGTGATACCATTGCAGACTGGCAGCTTATTGGTAGTTATCATCTCTGGAATGTACCACCCTCCGCATAATGAAAGCGAAAAGGCAAACTCAGAAACATTCACTAATGATGCAATTGCTGTTTCCACATGGGCCAGAATGAACTGCAAACCACAAATACATGTCTGAAATGCTTTATTTATACCATCCGAATAATCCTGTCATTCCTGAAGGCAGAATTTGTTTTATGGCAGAAAGGGCGAACAATAGGGCCTATCAAAATGTTGCTGATTAGTGATTTTCAGTACATTTCAATTTATAATATTGTCATACAAGTTCCCTGGGTCATGCTACTGAACCGCAGTAGCCTACAACATGCACATGTTGTATGAGGAAAACATTTATGAACATTACAAGTTTTTCCACAGTTAAAGGAATTGCCCTTCCCCTACCCTATTCCAACAAGGTCCAAAATGTGAAATTTACGGATAACCCAAATTTCACCACGCTACTGTGGCATGTTTATGTACTATGTTTTACTCATGCATATTTTAGCCATGAATGTCCTTGTGATTGTGCCAAAACATTCACACCATGGATCAGTAGTCTAGTCTTCATCACTGTTATCAATCAGAGTCCTCGAGGTCTACAACCTCTTCCTGACATCAGCGGGCTGGTTGCTGCAGGTTCGCAACTTGCACATGTCAGTGCACTTCAGGCTATTGGCAAGCACGTGCAGTCTGGGAGTTTGCACGACCGTCCACACTTGCAGGAAAGCAGTTGCAACACTGCATCCGTGCTGGAGAACCCTGCATCCACTCGATGGCCAGCTTCCCGTCATCATCAGTGGTCCATCACAACCTTGGACTCTTGAACATAGGTTGGCATTGCAGACAGCCTCCAAATAGCAGCCTGGTAGTTTGCACGGAGGACTGCATGAAGAGGCAGTCTTCACATGGTGGAAGCTGACTGGACTCTATCTCCCCGTCTGGCACAGAAGAGTTGATGTCTGAGTTCATTGACTTTTGTGGTGTTGGTAGACGGCACTACATGTGGCAGGTGACCTCTTGCAGCTTCTGAAAGAGCTCGGTGGATACTTCCCATGAATGACCGAGCTGACTGAAGCCTCTTGGTAGGTCTTATCCGACTTCATTTGCTTCAAGGCGCCCATCTTTCCCCGGCCTGCAAAGGCACTGATGTATCACAACGGAGAACACGTGCAGTCCAACCAGGCATTACAGACACTGTCTCCCATCGATCTAGCAAGCTTGTCAATGTCTAGGAACCGTGTGCGGGTTTGCGTACCACACTTCTGATACACGGGGCATGGGATGTCCTTATTGAAGGCAAGACACAGCACGAGGACATCTGTACTTCGGCAGTGATCACCCACGCCTTGTACCCAGCCTCTTCTGCATGCAGAGCATGCAGAAGCATTCGGGTGTCTGCTTCCTCCTGCGTGGACTTCAGCTCTGCCACTTCCTCCCAGTGGTCCTTGGTTTTTTTTTTTTTTTTTTTGATTTTCCCAAAACATCAATATCTCAGAATGGTAAAATGGTAAAAATGCAAAATACATACACTAAGCTGCTCTTCTGGAACGGTTATCACATATTGAAATAATCATATAGTTCCCCCTACCAATGAAAACTTATAGCCCTAAAGTTTGGTTTCCTCAGATGGTACCGATATATGCCTGGGCCCATGGACTATCAGGACAGCATGCCGTTGAAGTCATGGGGACTCATTCCTATGGAGTGATCCGATTGTATGACCATGCATTCTGGCCCTTAGGGATTAGGATGTGTGTGTGTCTGTTTGACCATGTACTTCAGCCTTTTGGCTGAGGGGCATGTGTTTGCCAACAGGACAGTCTTGTTGGACTGTGTACTTTGGCCATGGGGTCAAGGTGCACATCCCAAGCAGTTTAAATGTTTTGATTTTTTTACCTTTGTTTTTTTTGGATAAAAAAGGTGCCTTCAAAAGAGAAAAACAAGCCCGAAATCCGGATAGGAGGCTCCGTTTGATGTTTAACTGATGTTGATCATGTAATCTTTGTCTGTATGACAGAGTCGCAAGGCCGAGGCCTTCGGATTGGAGGTGACGCTTTGGTGTAGGACTATGTCCATTGGAGATCGGGGGAGTGCTTGTCACACTCCACATGCTTCGATTTACTTGCCGATCGCATCACTTTCATTCTGATTGAATGGTTTGCATTAGCAGGAACAATTTTTCTGAGCGAGTGGTTCGTGCTCCATCACCCTGAGCGAGTGGTTCGTGCTCCGTCAGTGTCCCCCTTACCAGTACACTGGTACTCATTTTGCCAACCTCGGAAGGATGACAGGCTGAGTCAACCTCCTGGTGTATTTTTAATTCAGCGGCCAACGGGGCTTGAACTCAGGACCCTAGGATCCCAAGCCACCACCCTAACCACTAAGCCATCACCAGGCTTTATAGATAAGTATTACCTCTATTCCTTCAAGTACTGCCCATCCTTACCTCAAGCTCTCTCTCTCTCTCACACCCATCTCTGCTTTGTGCTGCTCTCTGCTGCTCTGGCTGACCCCATCCTCTCCTTCTGCCACTCATTCGCTCATGTGGGATGCCTTTGTCTCTCTGTTCCTCTTTGATCCTCTGTAATAACTAATAGCTGCCCTTTGTCATTCCACTCCTCTAGGAACCTAGTTTTCTGTGTACAAAAAATACATCTACTAAATATTCCCGTCTTTGAAAAACTGCTAATAAGTCAGTCTTTAACGGTGGTACGACTACGAGTACTACTTCTTGGACCCCAATTATTCCCACCTTCTTGTGGGGTCGGCTGGAGAACGTTTTTGGCCCAAGTCTTTAACAAACCGACTTGCCAGGCCTGGCGTTGGGCTGAAGGGAGGAATTTGTAATTTTACCAGGGTGCTGGCGATAACTTGCTTTCTCTTCACGGACACCGTGGGATATTTAACATCCACTAACTAATGTCAGGCTGCATACAGCTTTGGCACTACCTCTGCACCATCCTGTCGGAATCATTGTTAAATGGTGGAAAAGCATTGTTGTATATTCATCTTTGATCGTAATTGTTTTCTTAAAAATGAAAACATATTTTGTGTGTTGACACCATTATACTTTGTATTAACCCAAACCGAGAATCTGGTTCGGGCAGGAATTCAAGTGTTGGCACACAATGGCCTACTCTTTCCGAAACAGCTTTAATATACATCTATGAGCCAATTCTGCTGGACGAGACATCCTGCTTAACATCCCAACCGACGGAGGGCACAATCATTAACCGCACTGCCCTGCCTGCAAATCACCAGAGTGACGGTTTATAGTCGAGTCTGGAATCAAACCAAAACCTGACAGCTCAAAGGCGAGTGCGCTACGTCTGAGCTCTCTCGTCAGCCCTTTCAGAGAAATGAAAAGTCCGATCGATCAGACAGATTGTCACAAAGTGGCCAAGCAATGAACCAAAAACATCTGTGACACCACTCACTTGCAGGAGCTTTCCAACATGTAATATTGCATTCACTGTATCGCTTGCAACATGTAATATTGCATTCACTGTATTGCATGCAACATGTAATATTGCATGCA
>CM068952.1:27588364-27603767 GCA_035128595.1 Eptatretus atami | reverse complement strand
CTGATATTGCATTCAACATCGCGCAACATGTAATATTGCATTCACCGTAATCGCTTGCAACATGTAATATTGCATGCACCTGTATTGCATGCAACATTTAATATTGCATGCACTGCGTATCTGCATGCAACATGTAATATTGCATGCACTGTATCGCATGCAACATTTAAATATTGCATGCACGTATTCATGCACATCTTAATATGCATGCACTGTATCGCATGCAACTTAATATTGCATGCACTGTATCGCATGCAACATTTAATATTGCATGCACTGTATCGCATGCAACAGTTAATATTGATGCACTGTATCACATGCAACATTTTAATATTGCATGCACTGTATCGCCATGCAACATTATATTGCATCACTGTATCGCATGCAACATTTAATATTGCATGCGCTATCACATGCAACATTAATATTTTTTCATTATTAAAGGGATTTATTTTGTTAAAATAAACATTTTAAAAAAGTGATTTTAAGGCGATATTCTTAACAAATTAATATTTAGATATAGTTCTCTCACTAGAGTTATTGAGGGCTTTTTGGTTTAAGATTGACGTGGGATAAAATTTTTAATAAAAATGTAAGCAGAGACACAACCTTCATGAATGAGACTCAAATCAGACCTGATAACGAAACCTCTTTCAGGGCTAAACCCTGGCTGAAGCAAGGAGGCTACTTTGAAATTACTCCACATCCTTTCTGGCTGTTCATGTTTCAAAATGGACTTTAATTAATTAGACCGGCAAATACTTCGTTATCGATGGAATTTTCTTTTAACCTTTTTGCAAGGCATCATTTCACAATATTGCATGCACTGTATCGCATGCAACATTTAATATTGCATGCACTGTATCACATGCAACATGTAATATTTTGTTCATTATTAAAGGGATTTATTTTGTTAAAATAAACATTTTAAAAAAGTGATTTTAAGGCGATATTCTTAACAAAATTAATATTTAGATATAGTTCTCTCACTAGAGTTATTGAGGGCTTTTTGGTTTAAGATTGACGTGGGATAAAAATTTTTACTAAAAATGTAAGCAGAGACACAAACCTTCATGAATGAGACTCAAATTCAAGACCTGATAACGAAACCTCTTCAGGGCTAAACCCTGGCTGAAGCAAGGAGGCTACTTTGAAATTACTCCACATCCTTTCTGGGCTGTTCATGTTTCAAAATGGACTTTAATATAATTAGACCGACAAATACTTCGTTATCGATGGAATTTTCTTTTAACCTTTTTGCAAGGCATTCATTCACGATTAAACAGACAATGCTTTTCCTCCATATTGTTATATGTTATAATAGACTAGCAGGTACCCATGGAAATTCTATGCAATGTTAAATGTGATTTCAACAATATGAGTTCCCTTACAAGGAATTTTGACCTGGGAGGAGGCGATTAGGTACATCAAGCCTGTGCTATGATTGCTAATGTATGGTCATTTGTTCATAATCTGTCCCTTCAAATCGAGGCGTCAAGCAAGGAAGCAGCAAATACATTTTTAAAGTTTTTGTTATGACTCGGCCCAGGTTCGAACCACCAACCTCCAGACTCAAGCAGACAACTCTAACCTTTACACATCTGAGGCTGGTGTCCCAACTTATGCAAAAAATAGTTAAATATCATATTAATTTAATATTGTTGAGCTATGTGCTCTTCAAGATGTTGCTTCATTAAATCAACTGCCCCCCCTCTCACTCCAAGTCTTCAACTCTCCATCCCCAACCCCAAGTCATCAACTACCCATAACCCTGAGTCCTAAATCCACCCACTGAACCCAAAGCTCAACCCACCACACCCAACCACCCTCCTACTACAAGTTCTCAACTCCACCCACCAACCCCAAGTCCTCAATTCCCTCCAATCGCAAATCCTCAACTCACCCCCTCCTCCCCAAATGTAAGTTCTCACTCTTTTTCCACCAACTTAAATCTTATAACCCCCCCTCCCCCCCCCCCCACCCCAATCCTCCAATCTCCACGCTTCCAACCCCAAGTCCTAAAACCAACACCCCCAATTAATCTCCTAACCCCAACTCACCTCCCCACCCACACCTCCCTCCCAACTCCAAGTCCTCAACTCCACCCCCTTCAATCCGAAGTCCTCAGCTCTCCCCCCACCAAGCCTAAGCCCTCAACTCCCTCCTCAACTCTTCTCTGTCTTCTTCTGCCTTTCTGGTCGTGCACCCTCTGCTCTTTCTGTGTTTTGTTGCCCCAGGTTTTTGCAGGGCACACACAGTCCACCATCAACCCTCCTCGTGAAACTCACAAAATCCAGGATCACTCCTCACTTCCACCATTTGTTTCTTTTTTTCCGCCGTGTAATCAACTTCCACATTCTCTTCAATCTCATTCTTCCCTCCAGGTCTTCAAGACAGCTGTTCACCACCACCCCTGTTGACCGTCCCTCTCAACCTCACCTCCTTCCAAATTTCCCTATTTTTGTCCTTCCTGAGAGGTTGCTTCTGTATCCACCTTGTCCACTCTGTGCATCCTCCCCGACCTCTCTTTCCTCCCCACTTCCCTTATTTGTCCAAGTCTCTCTCTATTGTCTTCTTCAACACTGCTATTAGTGTATATCCCCTCTTTCTACTGTTCCTTTTGTTCTGTTGTGTCCTGATCCTTTCAATGTTCTAGCTCTTCCACAGGCCTTGATTTTGTATGCAAAAAACCCCCTCCTCAACCCATCCCCCCCCTTCCTCTACCCCTACCCCTACAAACCCAGAGGCCTTCTCTCCAGGTCCACATTCACAATCTCATGAGATACCCATGGTATTCACAATCTCAAGTGATTGTGGATAGCCAAATTGTGTTTCTAAATGACCCTAAATTAATTATCTTGTTTGTGATGCATTTACACTTCAGCCCCAGTTAACATCGGGGTTGCATTTCTGGAAAGTGTGACTTCAAGCCAATCCATTTTTCCCATTGGAACCCATGTGTAAGTGCTACTTACATTCTTGGGACCTAACTCGGGAATATTTTCCATAATAAAAGACAACATAAGTTGATATACATGTACAAGTGCTAATAAACTCCTATGGAGTGAAGTCATAAGCATTTAAAGGCCATAATTTTTTTCTCAAGCGTTTTCTGAACTACCAGATTTAAAAAGATGCCAAAATACATCGTTAAAGTAGCACAACGACAGATCCCTAAAACACCAATTTGTACTTCTTCTTGTTCTTGTGGGTCTTCCCCTCCAAAACGATGTGAAACTGTAGCCCAACCTTCCTCAATAACTGCTGAAGCAATGATGGTGATTCCAAGGCGAGGAAGTTACTTTGTCTCTGGGCTAGTGCACGCAACCAAAAATTAAAATACTGCATATAAAACATTAATCGTTGTATAAGGAAAAGAAACCGAACATTAATGTGGACTCAACCAAAGCAGGCCAGCAGACCAGGATTGTGAAGGAGGGGGGATGGAGGGGGGGGGGGGGGGGGGGGGGGGATGGACTATGGACAGAACCATTCCAAAAGCGATACACATCCACAATACGATGACACCACAATACGACACAACAATCCTCTTCTGGTTTCGCATCACGATATCTTTTGACATTTCACTTTTCTTGTGAGTTTGTGATGGAACAACATCAAAATATATTGTGATGCGAAACCAGAAGAGGATTGTTGTGTCATATTGTGGTGTCAGTCTTCATTATTATTCTTCTTTTTCTTCATTCTTCTTCATCCATCACAATCCCACAACAAAAGTAAAATGTCAAAAGATGTCATGATGGTAATCCGTAAGAGGATTGTGGTGTCATGTTGTGGCATCATAATGTGATGTCATTCCTACCTTGTTTGGTTGTTTTTTTGAGATTTCATCCCTCTATGTTTTTACATTTTTTTTCATGTTTTTTTCTTTTCTTCTTGTTTTAAAATGAAGTATAAATGTCTTGTTATTTTAATATAAAGTATAGAGAGGAACAAATTAATGGAGGTAAGCAGTGATCCTGGATTTTGGGAGTTTAACAAGAAGAGGGTTACTGGCAGACTGTGTGTTCTGCAGAAATCTGGGAGGGACAGAGCCAAGAGAGGCAGAAGGTGCAAGACCATAAATGAGGCTGTAGAAGACAGTGAGACCACCAACCTGTTTGCGATGTGAAAATAACAGGCTTAGACACTCAGCTTTATCATTGGATATCCCAATGATTTGGAGGGCTTTGCTTTCCTTGGCATCAAGAAGGGCAAGGGGTGAAGCATGAGCGCCAGCTCAAAGGGGAGAGTAGTACTCCATCAAGCTGCAAATGAAGGCCTTGTAGATTGCCAAAAGTTCACATTGGTCAAGACCTTGCACAACGGAGAATGCCCAGTCGGTGGTTGGCTTTGGAGGCCATCTTGGAAATATGGTCTGCCAAAGAAAGATCATGGTTGATGGCGAGACCCCAAGGTTGGAGTGGCTTAATCTCTTCAAGTGGTTTGTTTTGTAAGATGGGAGCGTTTGCCAGACAGTCCTTTTGAAGAGACAGGGTGAGTGTATGAAATGTATTGGTGTTGAAAAACATATTCCAAGTGTTGGACCAGCTCCGGATGCTATCAAGGTATGCTGAGAGTGAATATGCTGCTGTCTGCCTGTCTGAAGAATTATAAATTATATGGCAGAAGGTGGTATCATCAGCAAAGAGTGAGGCAGGGAATTCAAAAGACCATTGATGAAGATAAGGAACAAGACTGATCCAATACATTGTCTTGGGCATGCCAGCCTTAACAGGGAGAGAAAAATGAGAGGATCCCGTTAAGAGCTACACGCTGACTATGGGAGTGGAGGAAGTCAGTGATCCATGAGAGGAGGTGGCCTTGGATTCCATAAGCAGAGAGTTTGGAGATCAAGATGGGATGCCAGACTGTATCAAATGCTTGAGATATGTCCAGAGAGGCGTCCCTGATCTCATATCTGAGATTGGGGGCTTCCATCCATTGTTCGTAGAGTAGAAGCAGTATGTCTCAGGTACATTGACCAGGTCTGAAACCAAACTGGTGATGTGAGATGAGGCCGTTGTTGAAAATGAAGAATTTGGTGTCAATCTGGTTAAGAAGATCACTTTTTGCAACATGTTTGTGTATTTCAGTGATGTTGGCTAACTTCCAGGCAGATGGAAACTGACACAGAGAGAATGATCGAGTTTATAGAGTTGAAAGAGAATGAGCAAGAGCAGCAGAGCAGGTTTTTAGGACATGCACTGATACCCTCTAAACTTGTCACACAATTGAGTTGAGGTTTGCCAGAAACGTCTCCACCTTCTCAAGTGAGAAAGACAGCATCCAGGAGCAGTCAGGGACGAGAGGGTAGGTTAGGTGAAGGGAGTGAGCGGTTGGGTACACAAAATTTGGAAGTAAGCAGAATTGAGGCATTCAACCTTCTCATGAGCAGAGTCAGCTGTGGTGCCAATTGACATATGAGGGAAGGGATAGAGGGGGAGCATACACCAGAGAAAGACTTGACAATGTGCCACCAAGTCATTGAAGAAGTAGACAAGTTTGCGAGTTCAGCCTTGAGTTGATGTTGGCCAGTTGTTTTCTGGCTTTCCTGAGAATAAACACACACTTTTTCCATGCTTAATTGTGGAATGATTCGAGGTTGCCTTTCATCGGATTTGCCTTCCAGAAAAAGAAGGCATGATTATTTATTTGGCCTTCATATGCAATAAGTTGGGTCATCGCAGAAACCTGAGGAAACTGCCTAGTTTGGGGTAAAATAAAACACGTTGTGCGTCCAGGATAGGGATTGTTACCTGAAATGACCCACAACGCTTCTAAAAGAAGTTGAAAATATTTGAAAAAGTATCTGAGAGAAAGGGTGTGCCTCAATACAATGAAAGATTTGGATAACTTTTTCAGCTTGCTGAACGGGAAGCTGCTCGTAGTACAAACTCCCAACCGACGTGGTCTGGTGCAAGGCCCAAGTGGACACGCGTGTGCTATACAAACCCCCGACAGATCGCTGTCAGTGAATGAACTGTGTATCTGGAACCAATTGAAAGGACTTATTTGGGCCTTGTGAATGTACAGGGTAAGTTTAAAATGATGATATTGTCGTGGTGCTGGTGGTTACGTTGATTCCCCTGACCCCAAATTGTGGTGACGGGCGATTAACACCACCAGCCCGGATAGCCAAGCGGTTCTTCCGTAATAGGAGGTGGACATGTTGATCCTCGGAGATTATAACGCACGTGGGAGGGGTGGGGTGCAATGGCGGAGCGACGGAGGCACAGGGAAGCACAGCACAGGGGGGTTTATACTCGAACTCCACGACAAATGCACGGACACAGCAACTTAAAATAAACACCGGAATTTAATGAAAATAGACAAATATTTACAAAGGACAGTAATCAGAATATAATAATACATCAGGTAAACTAAAGTCGAAGTCGAAGAGCCTTTACACACAGGCTTAAATACGGACAAGGGGAAACAAAATAAAAGAAAATCCTTCCTTTATTCTGGCACTTAGCTTGGTCCAGAGATGGTCTTTATGGAATGTGGAATCGAGGCGCTTTGTCTTGCATGTGTAGATGCGCGCAAAATGGTGTCGAGCCGCTCTCTTGCAGTGGGAACATTCGTCAGGCAATTTGTGAGCGGTATTCAACACCAAGGCTCGAAGACCCTGTGCAGCTTCTTCATGCGTCAATAATCTTCACCGACATAAATGAGGTTTCGGCGGTCCCAATCTTCTCATTACCCAACCAAGAGTCAATGACCAGCGTCTTGCTTTACCATGCGAGCCAAATCGCCTCAGCATGAATATGAGAATCATGCTGTCTTCTTCATGCGTTGAAGGAAAGCCAGTAATAAAGCCCTGTTCTTACAAGCCATCTCCTAGCTATGTTCTCTCTCGACTCCGTACATCCGTCACTCCACACGTGCGTTCCTCCTCTCTCTCTCTCTCTCTCTCTCTCTCTTCTCTTCTCTCTCTCTCTCTCTCTCTCCTCTCTCTCTCGCTGTCTCGCTGTCTCGCTGTCCGCTGTCTCTCTGTCTCTCTGTTCTCTCTGTCTCTCTGTCTCTCTGTCTCTCTGTCTCTCTGTCTCTGTCTCTCTGTCTCTCTGTCTCTCTGTCTCTCTGTCTCTCTGTCCTTCTCTCTCTCTCTCTCTCTCTCTCTCTCTCTCTCTCTCTCTCTCTCTCTCTCTCTCTCTCTCTCTCTCTCTCTCTCTCTCCCATCACCTGCCCTACGCCCTTCTCTTCTTCCTGTTAGGCCTAGGTCACATTTTCCACGGCGGCCGTGGGGTCTCGAAAATCTACGGCCACTAGCAATTTAACGGCGGCCGCAGTATTTCCACGGTCACACAATGTAGCAGTCACATATGTTTTTATTTTTCGGGTAGCCGCAGGCGTATTTATAAATTGTGGAGACCGAAAACGTGGGGGTGCCGTACGGTCTTTTGATTTGATGTCGCTCGGTGACCTTAGGGCGTCGCTGCGGCGGCCATAGAATTTTCAAGGCAGACGCAAGGCGACCACAGGGGGGCCCTAAGGCGAACGTGCGGCCAGACGGATGGTAACGAGTGGTATATATACCAGTTCTTTTTTTTACTGAAATAAAAATATACCAGTATATATAACTGAATATACTATAACTATAATATACCGTGGTGCCCCAGAATCGGAATGCCCCATTGTTTGAACAAATTGGAATCCGAACAATTTTTTCGAGAAAATTTTGCCCTAAAAACCTAATACATTTTAAAAAACCGAACACAACGTAGCGTTCATGTTTGTTCACGTGTCTCCCCCACCTGTTCGAGCCGCATCTTCACGCTTTGTTCATTCAGTTCGTCGGTGGAAGTCCTCGTGAAAGCATCTCTCGTGTGTCGATCGATACTTTAGGCCTCAGTCACATTTGCTCTACGGCGAGGATACGGCGGCCGTACGCCCTCTGAATTGACAGAAACGTGCGGCGGCCGCAGAGAAACTGAGGTGGCCTCAGGGAGGCCCTACGCCGTTTGGCTATCTTTTACAGGCCGTAGGGTTGCCGTGGAATTATAACGCGGAGTTATAACTTTTTTCATTTCTACGTTCGCCGTAGCAATTCAGCAAGCCAAGCTATGACGTAGATGTGTTCCACGTTGACCGTACGTGGGCGTACGGTGGGCTTGCGTTATTCATGCGGCTGCCGTAAGCTCTTCTCAATGAAAAATGAATTTTCCCAACCCCCAAAAAATTACGGCAGCCGCACTATTTCCACGGTCGCCGTACGGTGGCATTAGGGCCCCCTGCTGCGGTCACCTTGCGGGCACCTTGAGGCGAACTTGCGTCTGCCTTGAAAATTCTATGGCCGCCGCAGGGACGCCCTAAGGTCACCGTGCAACATCAAATCAAAGACGGTACAGCACCCCACGTTTTCGGTCTCCACAATTTATAAATACCCCGTGCGTCTACCCAAAAAATAAAAACATATGTGACTGCTACATTGTGTGACCGTGGAAATACTGCGGCCGCTTTATAACTGCTAGTGCCCGTACATTTGTAGACCCTCCGGCCGCCGAGCCAAATGTGACTTAGGCCTTACCTCGTGTTTTCACCTTCATTGTGATGTTTGTTTTTTTTATCATCTTGTGTTTTAATTAATAACAAAAAAGCAATCCGATCACGTGGTGTAACGGACTGTCGGGCAAGGATTGAATTTCACAGCAAAACCAGTTGTAATTTGGAATATCCATGATTACGTCAGCCCGATGCGCTTGATGAAAGTGATTGTGGTTCTGTGGGCATCATGTTTGATGAGCTGCCCTGGGGGCAGCGCTCTCGCAGAGTGCGCGAGCGATCGGAACCCAGGCCGGAGCTCGAGCCTGTGTGGACCTTTGGATTGGTGATTGTACCAGTTTACATACAATACACCGCCACCGAAGGTCATTTACTCATCTTATTTTACCTTAAACATGGGTAATTTCAGTTTAAAGTGTCTTGAAAGTGGGTTTTCTTTGGGTCCACGAACGGATTAATTCACTCCATTATTTCTTATTGGGAAAATATTTTTGGAATCCGAACTTTTTGCAATCCGAACAGTCTCCTGGAACGAATTAAATTGGGATTCTGGGGGCACCACTGTATAGGGCATAGGCAAACACCTATACTCCGATCTTCGAGGTGGTAGCGCACGGTGGACGCACGGTCGACGCAGACTGCCACGGAGGCCGTACGTAGGTGCACGCGGGCGTAGGGGAACCGTGCGTCAACCGTGGAAATAGTGCGGCCGCCGTAATTTTTGGGGTTGGGAAAATTCATTTTTCATTGAGAAGAGCTTACGGCAGCCGCACGAATAACGCAAGCCCACCGTACGCCCTACGTACGGTCGACGTGGAACACATCTACGTCATAGCTTGGCTTGTCGAATTGCTACGGCGAACGTAGAAATGAAAAAAGTTATAACTCCGCGCTATAATTCCACGGCGCCCTACGGCCTGTAAAATATAGCCAAAACGGCGTAGGGCCTCCCTGAGGCCACCTCAGTTTCTCTGCGGCTGCCACACGGTTTCTGTCAATTCAGAGGGCGTACGGCCGCCGTATCCTTGCCGTAGAGCAAATGTGACCTAGGCCTTACTAACGTTACGCCCATCAATCATCCACCTCAGGGGCGTGACTTCACCCGTCATCACCCTTGGAGGCGGGGCTTCTTGCCTACATGGTCAGGTTATAAAAAGCAATTATTCCATGGTTTGTCATACAAAAACATATGGAAAAGTCACAGGGAGGCAATCACATACTGAGGGAACTTATCCTTAATCCCTATCTAATTGACACCGCACCACCCCCCCCCACCCCATGTGGTGACATGTAACACTTCAGCTCACAGTCTCCCTACTTAATTACACCGAGATGTTTCCTATACGTCCACAGACCAAACAACTCTATTCAATCCTACCTTTCCGATTATGTTCCTCCATCTACCCCCACAACCACAACAATATTTACTATAAATCATGTTGGGAGGTTAGAGCTATAGGAGCCGTGAGGGCTGTTATAATTACTATATATTGTTTGTTTGATTCTGGGCTCAAAGAAAAATTACTCTAGATTTTTGCATCTATTGCTAAAAGTTGAAGTGTGTGTGTGTGTGTGTGTGTGTGTGTGTGGTGTACGTGTGTGTGTGACGTGTGTGTGTGTGTGTGTGTGTGTGTGTGTGTTATATCCACATCCGATGCTAGCTTTACTAACAGGAAATGGTATGATTCCGACACCTCTCACCCACCGATATTTCTCGTATTCCCTATATTTCCGTGAGTCCGATTTGCATTCAGGAACAGAACAATTCTGGTTAACCATTGTAAAATTGCCACTCTTTACTTTAAATGCTGAAAATTATGTTCAAAAGACGATTTGAATCGCAGATCTCATGCTAGCAACGGCAGGATAACAATGCTTGGCGAGCAGAACTGAATCAGTGTAAACACACAAAGCGCATGCCCAAAAAGCCTCAGTTAGCATTCAAGCATCATTTTGAAAGTCGTATTGTCAAATGTACAATGATTCACAAAGGCTTTTAAAAACCTGCAGTCTAACAGGATGGCATAGAGGTATACTCCATTAGCTGTATAGCCTGGGGTTCAAATCCCGACCTAGCATTTCCCCTTGAGCAGCCTGGTCTGGTTTAGAGCCCTGATCTGACTATAAACTTTTGGATTGTTGCTTCACAGGTGGGGAGTTACATCGCAAAGTGCGCTGTGCCTTGGCTTGATGTCAAGTTGAGTGTTTTATGTGTTGTCATTTGCTGGTGCAAGTTAAAGATCCCATGATGTGTGTTGCAAAGAGTATGTGAACTATCGTCGGCACCCTGAACAAATGATAAATTATTGCTGAAATGGGGCTTACAGGATGGCCAAGAGGTACGCACACTCGTCTCTAAGCTGTCTAGCCTTGGTTCAAATCCCAACCCAGCTATAAACTGTTATGCCGGTGTTTTACAGGCAGGGTGATTCATCAATCTGTGTGCCGTCCTCCGGATGGATGTTAAATGGGAATCCCGTCTGGCAGCATTACTGGGTGGACGTTCAATTAGATAGCTCGCTTACTCTTTACAAAGGACAATATGGGATCTATTGCTGGCACCATGGCCAAATTCCAAATTCCTGCCCTAACCTACAGGGGGTGCATCAGCAGCACAGCCACGCCCTCGGCCAATGATGCTACCCCACAGCCTTGTGCTACATACAAAAGATTTCCGAAATCGGCTCGAGTCGAACGTCACGCCTGGCCAGCCGATTCCTGAAAAACTTTGGCCAAATACTTTTCATGGCTGACCACACAAGAAGGTGTAACTAATTGGTGCATTAAGAGGTAGTCGTCGTCGTGGTAGTCGTCGACCTACTAGTACTCATCTTATTTGGTGCTTAATAAAAACTGTACTTGTGAGTTGTGTTTCAGATTTCCCAATGCTGTATCTCCCTGGAATACTGATTCACTTGATGTTCCGTGATGAGACCTTTGTGAAATGTCCCCAGCAATTAATCTTCTTCAAAGCCTGGTGGTTGGTTTCGTGGTTCGGGTGGTTGGCTTGGGATCTTAGGGTCCTGAGTTCGAGCCCCGTTGGCCACTGAATAAACACCAGGTGGAGTTGACTCAGCCTGTCATCCTTCTGAGGTTGGAAAAATGAGTACCAGTGTACTGGTATAAGGGCACAGCCTCAGTGGCATAGTTGTGCTACAGCAACATCATAGCTCCCCAGTAGCCAAGCTGCCATATGCAAGAAAAAGAAGTCTTCTTCATAGAAATGTTCATAATAACATTAATCAAGTGGTAGTTTGAATTGTTTCCTGTGTTATAGGATAGGTTTACAGCTCAGGAATGTGAATCCGTAGAAAAACCTTAATTTTGCATCGACCTTCAACACAAACAGTCTGCAACACACAAGTCGATCGGCGTTGTTGCTCCTCCCAGGGCGTCTCAAATGGCATCGTATAACCGTGATGTCCTAACTTACTCTACGTTTGTTCTATGAAAATTAAATGTCGTACAAAGTCGAAATTTGACATTGCTACGCAGAGCAAAGTGTGTGACATCATGACATTTTGACGCTGTTGTTTAGGGACAGTCCTGCGTTCAAGTACCCTCAAGTACCCCCTGAGATATCTGTCGTCGGTACCAATGATTGACGTTTTCATTTTACATTCTCTCCACCCAAGTAGCCCGAATGATGTTTCTCACATTTTCTGAGCTTAAAGAAATCCCATTGTGCGCTCATTTTACTCACTGCATGCCTCTGCAGTTCTTCACACAAGTTGCTGGCTAGCTCTCGTGGCTTGCTGCATTCCACTTCAGATTTGGGATCTGTTACATTTAATTACGTTATTTATTTAATTATTTGTTTAATTAACTATTTATGTACGTGCAATTTTACTTGTGACTACATGTCATTGATGTTTTTCCCCCCCAATTATTTAAGTCTTGTACTTTGGTTCAGACAATAAACAGGGCTCTAGACAATATAATCTCACCAGCACATACCCTTGTTGTGATTGGTCGTTGTCGTTCCGATGCAGCGCGAGGCTTGCGGGGTGGCATCATTGACGGAGTGTGTGGCTATGCAACTGATACAATGCCCTCTGTAGGTTATGGCAGGAATTTGGGATTTGTTCAGGGTGCCGGCAAAAGCTCGCCTATGCTTCGCAAAAGACACCGTGGGATTTTTAACGTACACCAAGTAATGCCGGCAGACGGGACGCCCAGTTTTAACGTCCTTCCACGAGGGACGGCATACACACAATGATGAATTACCCTGCCTAGATGACAGTTTATAGCTGGGTTGGGATTCAAACCCAGGTTAGACAGCTTCGAGGCGAGTGTGCATACCTCTCGGCTAGGGATTTGGCCGTGCTGTCAGCTCCCATTGTAATTAGTGATCGAAGTCCATACTCTTGATAGAGCATCCCAGATGCTGATGACAAGTCGTGAATGTGTCTGTGGCGAACTAATGTCGCCATGCTGATACTGTCACTGGGTTTTAAAGGTTCTGAGCGAAGCAGCCATGGGAATCGAACCCACACGAGTGAGTGCAATGAATCAAGGTTTTATCCACTCCACCACCAAGCCGCTCACTTTTGCAATGCCTTAAAATACTTACCTGCGCAGCCATCAATCCAACGTCATTCACGTCAATCTAACAGCTACGTATGGTGACAGTGAAAATATCAATGACTATCATCAATGAGAAAATAGAATATGTATATTGTATATGTGGGAAAACTATGGGCCGAGACCAGGAGTCAAACCCATTCTTTTTTTTTTCCACCATTCTTTTTCCACCACTGTTTCTGCAACACTCACTGCCAACCAAAGGAGCAGTGACGGCCTGTCCAGGAGAGGGTCTTCAAGGGCCATATAGAAAGTAATCAATGATCCAATTCATAGATTTCAAGACTGAAACAAGTCTCCGAGAATCAGATGCATTATTATCATATTAATTGTGGCATTTCATATTGATTGTAAACTTCTTGAACCCTGAGATCTCACTCTCACCCCCATTGCATAACGCTTAATGTTTCATTGATGGAAACCAACAACTCTGCAAAATTATTTAATTTCCAATAGATTCAAAGGATGGATGATTACTGTACCACAAGCATTTTATACCGATGGGATGATGCAAGGGCCATATACTCTGATACTATCCTATATGATACCAAAACCAATTCTGTGCATTATTGTTTTAATATATATATATATATATATATTTACAGTCTGATGTTTAGTGATATTACTGATGGCATTCCACCAAAAGAGCAGAAAAGTGACGTCATGTGAGTTTTTCACCTGATGGATTCGCATGTGAAATATTATGCCTGGTGTTGGCTTAATGGTTTGGGTGGTGGGCTTGGGATTCTAGGATCCTGAGTTCAAATCCCACTCGGCTGTTGAATTAATACCAGGTGCGGTTGACTCTGCCCGTCATCCTTCTGAGGTCGGCAAAATGAGTGCCAGCTTGCTGGTATCCTGTGTCAGAGTGGTGACCCATCCAGGATTGTGCCCACTAGCTAAAGAGACTGCTTAGGCAGCACCAACACTCTGCACAGAGTATGGTCCCGATGGATGGATACAAACTATTCGAGCAGAAAAATAAATAAATAAAGGAGTTGGTGTATGTACGCGTTCGTGCGAGATTTATTGTGGAACACTCCATTACTCAACTGGCTTCGCTGCTGCTAGTCATATGGCCATAAATAATCCCATTATTTATTTTACAAGCTTAGGCTTTTGTGATTATACCAAGACCACTTAGTTCCTGCCCATAGATTGGGTGAGCTACATGAGTTAAGCATATAACAGGATGTGGATGTTAAGGTTAAGTGAAGTAAATGGGGAAATTAAATAAATGAGTTAGATTGACTAAAATAAAAACAGGGCAGAAATTGACAGTGAAATGAGTATGTATGATCCGACAAAATGGCCTACTACTACTACTACTACTACTACTACTACTACGCTATGATGACGCCAACTTCTTTACAGCCACAATTATTCCCTCCTTCCTGTGGGGTCGGCCAGTGATCATTATTTTTGGGCCAAGACAACATCTTTCACGAACTGGCTGGCTTGGCCTGACACTCAACTGTAAGTGAGAGGAATTTATAATTTATTTAGGGTGCTGGCCATAACTCATCAACTCTTTGCGAAGGACACTGTACAGCAACGTTAACGTCCACAAACTAATGCTCGCGGAAGGGATACCCAGCTTAAGATCCTTCCAACACCTTGAATCCTCACCCCGCTTGCGAAACACCAGGGTGACAGGTTATAGCTGGGCTGAGATTCAAACCCATGCTAGACAGCTCAGGACCTAGTGCACATTCCTCTAGACTCTAGGCCATCCTACAAGCCCTAAAATGGTCTCTTTCTGTGCCTGTTTATTTTTATATATGATTATATGTGCTGCACTTACAATTGGAGTACTTGATTGTCCTTTGTAGTTTTGTTGTTTGAAGCTTTTCTGTGAGCCATGTATAAAAATTGAAAAATGTATATAATGTGTATATATGTATATGTATATATAGTATATATAAGTATGATATATGTATATGTATATATATGTGTATATATATATATATGTATATATGTGTATATATGTATATATAGTAGAGATATATATATATATATATAAATATAAATATATGTATATATTATATTCATATGCAGTATATCTCGCAAGAACTCATTTTTGTACTGAACATTATTCATTTTCAATTGCTCACTACACTATCAGTTGGAGAGCCCTCTGGTGTGGACGTTCAGGTTACTGAACATACAAGCAGGGCTGATGAGGCTATACGATGGGGGAGTGGGGGGGGGGGGTGTGGAGGAGGTGGGATTCATTCAACCCCCACCATACTATTCACGAGTACTGCCATCAAAGCACTTTTCATGCTATTTTTATATTCTGATTCCTTGGGTT
>CM068952.1:27563871-27581349 GCA_035128595.1 Eptatretus atami | reverse complement strand
ATATTTGGGATTGACATTTTCATAGTCAGCAGAAAATGTGCTTTCAGGTTTGAAAAAGCAAATAAAAGTAACAACAGATAGCTAGTACTTATGAAAGTGAGGGTAAAGAGGATTGGTTGATGAATATGTGCAATTTTATGGGGCAGAAATTGGGTGGAAAAGCAGCTGCTTCAGGAAGTCTAAGGCTAAATGACATCGCCACCAACTTGGTATGATGATAGAAAGTGGCAAACTGTGTGCAACAGACGAGCAGTCATCTCTGGGACTGCAGGGGAAATTCCTTGTACACTGCGAAGAGTTCATGCATACGTGCATTATGAAAGACTTGGCCCGCCAGAATGTGTTGATTTATTTTTTCCAATACAATATGACAGATGATGGATGAGCTTCGTAGTGTGGAACACACGGTGGAGCAGTGTGGATGATGGATGACGGTGGAACAGGTGGCATGGGACGTGTGTATCAACAGCATCTGGGGGGGGGGGGGGGAAGAAGAGACACGATTGCAGGTAAGGTTAGGAAAGAGTGGATTATCAGTGATGGAAATGAAAACAGAATGATGGAGGGTGACAAGAAGTGGTGATAATGTGATATCTTGAAACGGTAGTGGAAGTACCCAAGGGAGAAAAGAGGGACAAAGAAGTGCAGATAAGAATGAAGGATGATTTTTGGAATGTTAACAAGGGGGACGTCACAGGATGAATGCATGTATTATTTTTGGGAGAGGGGACTTGAGAGGGGCAGGAAGTTGAAGGAAGAGTATGCAAGACTAGATGAGAGGGATTTAAGACCATGAAGCTCCAAACCAATCAGTAGTTATAGGTAGTAGTATGTCCTGTGATTTTTGCTTATTGGTATATGATTATAATGATGTTCAGTACTTTGGTCTCCATAATATGCAGTTGTTAGAGGTGGGATGCAAGGGTATCAATACACAGGAAGTACACGGTTACCTTGGATATAATCAGTCTAATACAAGCTCTGATCAGTGGTGACGTCAAAGAACTCGAGAGATTTCACTCCATTGTTGGTTGATCAACTATGAAGATTATATTCTTTTATAATTCTTTCAATCCAAACAGACTGTGTTAGTCAACCAAAAAGTATTGAAAAAAAGCACTTGCAGAAAATGAAAATGCTAGTAGGATGGAAATGGGTTACGAGAGCATCATGGTTAGACAAATGATCCAATACAAAACATAATGCTGCTCATTCATTGATTCATTCATACGCTCAATCATCTGTTTGCAGCCCATAGTTGCTTTTTTTAATTTGATAGTGATCATACAGGTTCATGGAGTAGCTTGTACATATATCATGAGTAGAACAAGGATACCAAGAGACAAATGTACATTTAGATGAATTACAAGGACAGTGTTAGATAATGGACAAAGGAACACAGTCTGGGATTTGAACCTGGGATCCCATCAAAATGGGACTTTCAAAATTACGTAATCCGCCCAAGAATTATCGGTGCACATGCACAGAAACCCCAGGCAACTGCTGTTTCTGGGTCAAAATGAAGTACATCATATGTCCGGGATAAGGATTGTTCCCCGAAATGGTTCACCAAGCTCTAAATGAGGTTGAAAATACTTGTAAAAGTAACTGAGAGAAAGGGCTGTGCCTCTGCACAGCAAAACACTTGGAGAACTTTCTCAGCTTGCCGAACGGGCAGTTGCTCGTAATACAAACTCCCGACCATGGGGGCCGGGTCAAGGCCTGAGTGGATAGACGTGTTCTACACATCCCCCCCCCCCCAACTGTTCCCTACCACTGAATGAACTGTGTATCTGGATTAGCCGTGCTTCTGAACACCACTGGGAAGGATATATCTTTGGCTTGTGAATGTACAGCGATAAGTGTGAAATGATGATATTTATTATTAATCCATGTTGGGAAGTGGGAGGCGGCATGCTACGGAGCCATTATATAAATATATTGTTTGTTTGGTTCTGGAGCCACAAGAGAAATTATAATAGATTTTTTTGCATCTATTTGCTAAAAGGAGAGCGTCATTTCGTGTGTGTGTGTGTGTGTGCCGTGCGTGCGTGCTGCGTGCGTGCGTGTCGCGCGCGCATGGTGTGTGTGTGGTAGTTAGGCACAAATACAATGCTTTTGAGAATAGGGCTACGAAATAATAATTTATCAGGGGTTAGCGGATACATAAAACCACACTCTTGGGATATCGTTGACAAACCAGAAAAATACTGTAGGTGTTTTTGGTCTCCACGGACAAGATCATCATTCCAACTGATTTTCTGCAGAAAATAAAATCCTTGTTTTGCATTAATATTAAGAGTCTGAGAGAAGAGGGGCGGGGGGGGTGGGGTGTAAGAGTCTTGCATTACACATTTTAAATATAACGAAAAAGAGCAATCAGAGATTGCAGACCCTCACCAGGACTTGTTTTGTGTGGTGTTTGTGTCGTTTTGTATGGTGTTTGTGTACTGGTGTGTTTCGTAATTAATAAGGGACATTACTAGAACTGCCACTTTTTAACTGCTGGCAGTGATGACTGGGTACCAAGACGTCCCGCTTTGATGCAACCCCGCTTTGATCAGACACGTGGCCCTGACCTATGATGTTTATTATTATTCTTCTGTTGAATTTATCATGGGATTAAAATAAATTCAACTCAAATCAAATGGAAGACCAAATAGGTACAGTCCTGCATTGAAGTCATCAGAAGGATCCCGAACAAGCAGAAAGCAAAGATGGAGTCATCAGGAAGAACCAGGATAGGGTTCATGTTTCAGCTGCTACTCCTCTACCTCTATCCTCAAACCCATCCAGGCACAGCCAAGTGAGCCTTATTCAAAAAAAAAAAAATCAAAAATAACCCGGATTCAAAAAATTTAATAATTCTAGCTGCCACACCATGTGTCCAATCAGGATGAAATTTAAAACATATATTTCCTTTCACTGCTATATCATAATTGTGAGGTTTCATGTCGATTGATTAAACAGTTCAAGAGAAATAAATTTTTTAAGATTTTCGCTCAATCCAATATGGCTGCCAGGCCATGTGACCTATCAATTATTCCTTAACAAAGTTGCACAAGCAAAGCTTGGGGAACATTTGTGTGAACTTTCCCCTCAATCTCTTTCCACCCATTCTGGGGAAGAATATTTTTTTAATAGGTTTTTGGGTAAATCCAATATGGTTGCCAAACCATGTGACCAATGATATCATATTGCGAAGCTTTTGTTCCTCATGGATAGGTGGTCATACTTGTAAAGTTTCGCCTCGATCTCTTCAGCCATTTCAGAGAAGCAGATTTTTGAAGGTTTAAAAATAAAAAATGTTAAACAATATGGCTGCCGAATAATGTGACCGATGAAGTCATCAATTTCTGTGGACCATTTTGTCCCTAGATGATCCTCAAAAATGTTAATACTGATCAGATGTAGCGTTCTACATATGCAATTATGACATTCATAATGAATGGCACCATGACGTCATGGAAAAATCATTTCTTCCCCATTAGGAGTACTGCTATTGTGCCAAGTTTCAATTTTAACTTGGTAGTTTCCGAGAAGAGTAGAGGTCCAAAGTTTTTCTGTTTTTCCAACATGCTGCCACACGCACGTGACCTATGACGTCATAATTATCAAAAAAACATTCCACATGAGTAAGGCACTCCGTTGTGTGAAGAATTTCGTCTCAATCCAACAAGCGTTGCACAGAAAAACACTAAAGTAATATGCGGCGCCCAAACAAACAAACAAACAAGAAAAATACGTCGTGATCTCACGATACTTGCAAAATCTCCCCTCTCCAAAGGTTGCCATGGATACATCAAATCGTTCATTGCATTAAGATTGAAATTGACAATCTTTATCAAAGCTCAGGTCAATCGGATGAAAAATGATTATTTTTCAGATTCTCTCTCTATCGAGTGCAGTCTGTGGCTGCTGGTTGCATCATTGGTTGGGATGCGGCTATGCCACTGATGCAGTGTCCCCCTTACCAGTACACTGGTGCTCATTTTGCCGACCTCGGAAGGATGACAGGCTGAGTCAACCTCCTGGTGTATTTTAATTCAGCGGCCAACGGGACTTGAACTCAGGACCCAAGGATCCCAAGCCGCCACCCTAACCACGAAGCCAACACCAGGCTTATTATTCAGATTGAAATTGATGATTTTAGAAGTTTGACCTTGAGTTGACCTTTTGACCTCAAAAATGGTTGCTTTCCCAATTCAGTGATGGACTATGCAAATCCTGTTCAACTGTCAAGTTAATAGGATGTAAATTAATGATTTTTCAGTTGAAAATTTATGATTTTAGAAGTTTGACCTTGAGTTGACCCTTGACCTTTTGACCTCAAATAGTTGGTTTCCCAATTCAGTGACGAAATATGCAAATCCTGTTCAAATTTCAAGTCAGTCGGATGAAAAATGACGGTTTTAGAAACTCCACTTCAAGACGACCCTTGACCTCAAAATCAATAGGCTTCTCAGTTGAGACTACCAGAACTTGGTGGTTTCATGACGATCGGTTTAGAATTGTGACCTGTGGACAGACAGACAAACAAACAGACAGAATAACACCATTGCTGACTAATATACTTGAAAAATCTTCGATTTTGCAAGTAACTAACGGACCACAAATACAATACCTCTTCTCCGGTGAGCGGTACAAATAATAAGTCCACAGAAGAATTGGGAAGAACACTCACTTCCGGTTCCGGGTTTGGAGCACGCAGGTCTCCTTCACGGCTCTCTGCTGACGATCTCAAAGTTAAGTTTCCGGTCGTTATCTGTCCCGTTTTAACTGTTTTATTTCTCACCTACATGTAACTGTGTGTTCCTAGTTCGTTTGTTTCAAAAATCGTACTTTGTGAGATTTTCGTCGAACTTGTCTTTCGGGTGCTTGAGCCGATCCTTGAGGCTTGAGGCCTACCGGTTTTTCTCGGTGTACGATCATGTTTATTGTTTTTTTTCCCATTATCTTCAATCTCTATATTCCCCACTTTCCTAACGTCCCCCATCCCTCCCAACTAATCTCTCTATTTCTTATCTTAATCCAAAAAAAACAAACACACAAAAAAACGCTACCTTTCTCTGATTCTTCTTCTTCTTCTTCATCTCCTCTTCCTCCTCTTCTTCTTACTCCTCTTCTTCTTCTTCCTCGATTTTTTCTACAACACTTCATGACCTAATCTGTTGAAATCTCTCCCAAGCATTAATAATAATAACAAAAACGATTTTATAATGCCTCATCTTCCTCTTTCACACATGCTGTACTCACTGTATCATATATGCAACTACTCTTCTACTATTTAAACAGACTACTCTCAATTCGACCTTTCCTTCATACCTTGCCTAAAGAATCCAACTGTTACAGCGTTTCTTCTCTCCATTTCCTGAATTGCCTTCATTGATCCATCAAGAATTGTGTTAAATCGCATCTCTGACCTAAAACTTAAAAAACCCCAGTTGCTATGAATGTTGCTTTCCATCAACCTTCTTTTTTTCCAACTTCAGTGCCAACTCACCCTCTCACCCCTCTATCTCAAAGCAACCATCCCACTCTTCTCCCTCCAAGCTCCCTCTCACCTCTCTCAAAACTCACCCCTCACCTTTCTCCACCATTCATCCCATACTCATCTCTCAAAGTTGCCCCCCCTCTCATCCACAAAGCTGCCTCTTCCACTGCCCTCTCACCTCCATCTCTTCACTCCACCTCCTCAAATCCTCAACTGCCTTCTTCCCCTTTCTTGCCCCCTCTCCCCAGCACCCACGAGCCTTTTCTATTCATTCAGCCCTCCCCTAGCTATTCTGCAATCCCCCACACTCTTTCAACAACCCTCCTTACCTCCCCCCTCGCCTTGTCCTACCCTCCCCTCCCCCCCACCCCCTGCACCAAAAGCCTCCTCCCCTACCTCTTCATTAAAAGTGTGGACCTCAAATATCCGGAACCTTTGCTCAAACCTTTCAGATCTTTCCATACAGGTTGCCACTGACAAACCAGACATAATCTGCTGAACAGAAACTTTCCTCCCCCAAGACGTGTCTGACTCCCAAGTATCACTCCCTGGTTTCTCCCTCCTCCGGTTTGACAAACCTGAGCCCTCGTCCTGGTGGAGGAGTTGCTCTCTTCATCAAAGACTCTATTCTCACTCTCCATGCACTGCCCTCACTCCCCCACACCCCCAGGATACCTCTGGCTACGGCTTCCCCTCCACTCCCACCTCATGTTATATGTGTACTGTACCGTCCACCTAACAGTGATGACTCCATCTACACCTCACTATCGAAACAAAAGAACCAACTTCTATCGTCCATCCCACTCTCTCTTCCTCATATGTGGCGACTTCAATTGTCATCATGCCAGTTGGCTAGGTGTGGGTAGCTCTCTCACCTGTCATGGCCACTCAGCAAAAGCTTTCTGCTACTCATTGGGACTGACTAGTCAACTTCCCTACCCGGATCTCAACCAATGGTACTCCATCTCTTCTGGATCTGATTTTGACAAATTTCCCGACAATATCTGCTGCTCTTCCTCCGCTCCAATCGGTTCTTCTGACCACGTCCTTGTCAAAGTGGCATCTCTCTGGCTATTATCAGAGAACCACCTCACCGCCGTCGGTCTGGCATTTCACTCAAGCCGACTGGCAGGGTCTCCAAGCAGCCCTCAAACTTATAGACTGGTCTCCTATCGCTACTTTCTCCAACATCAACTCATCCTGGAATTCTTTCAAAGAAACTTGCTCTCCCTCATGCACAGATTTATCCCCTCTCGTCTTCAGTTGTCCTACCCTTCCTCCCGCCCTTGGTTCACTGAAGCATGTGGTGAGGCAGTTGTCCTTAAACAACTTGCCTTTGCCTCATGGAAAGCAAACCCAACTGAGGCAATCTCAGTTCCTTCCATAAAGTTCGGAACAATTGTGTATCTACCCTCAGGAGAGCTAGAAAACAACATGTTCCTAATCTCAAGTCTGAACTCTCAAACCTCTCTCCTCCCTCAATATAGTGGCGTCTAATCAAATCTGTTTCTGGTGATGTTCCCCCATCCCCTCCCTTACCTCAATGGCCGCACTCTGATATCCGCACGTGAAAAAGTTGAATGCCTAAACTCGTGTTTGCATCTAAATCTTGTGTCCAAAACCCATCACTTTCTCTACCCACCTTACCCAGTCGCACCCAACTATCCCTTGACTCTGTGTCCTTTTTCCTGACAAGGTGGAGGGCTTGCTGTCAAGACTCGACTCAGATTCTGCAACCGGTCCAGACGGCATCAGCCCACGTGTCCTCAGCCTGCTCTTCTGCTCTTGCTCACCCTCTCTCTGTTCTACTCACCCTCTCATTTGCTCAAGTCATCTGCCATCTGCTTGGAAATCAGCAAACATGACCGCCCTGCATAAAAAAGGTGCCAAAAACAGATCCCTGCAACTACAGACCAATCAGCCTTCTCCCAATCATCAGCAAGGTTATGGAATCCATCATCGCTTCAGACATTAAATCCTTCCTCTTCTCCAATAGCCTGATTTCCGATCATCAATTTGGTTTCAGCCAAGGTCACTCTGTACTGGATATGCTGCTTCTGCTCTCCCAACAATGGATGGAGGTCCTCAAAGCCAGACAGGAAATCCGAGCCGTATCCCTGGACATATCACGTGCTTTTGACACGGTCTGGCACCCTGCCCTACTCACCAAACTCTCTTCCTATGGTATCCAAGGCCATCTCCACTCATGCTCACAGACTTCCTCTCTCTCGCAGTCAACGTGTGGCCCTAAATGGAGTCTTTCATCCCCACTTCCTGTCCAGGCTGGGGGTTCCTCAAGGCCGCGTTCTGGGCCCTGTTCTTTTTCTGGTTTTCATCAATGATCTCTCCACTCTCTGGAAAAATCCTCTATATCTCTTGCTGATGACTCCACCTCTGCCGTACCATCTGTCATCCCTCAGACTGGCAAGCAGCAGCTTCTTCGCTCACTGCAGATCTGGATATAATCACAAACTGGTCCAACACGTGGAACATGTCTTTCAATCGGATATATCTCACACTCTCACTATATGTCTCTTCGAAAGGACCGTTTAGAACCCCCCCCCCCCCATCCACTTTCTCAACAATCTCTGGAAGAAGTCCTTTCTTTCAAGCTTCTGGTCTCACTATCTGCCATGAGACCTTCCTGGGAAAGCCACATTTCAAACCTCGCCTCCAAAGCCAGTCGCCGACTGGGAATCCTCCGTCGTGCAAAGTCCTTCCTCGGCCACCTGAGCTCCTGACCACTTACAAAGCTTTCGTCCGCAGCCTGATGGAGTACTGCTCTCCCCTCTGGGCTGGTGCTCCTGCCTCCCACCTTTCTCGGCTTCACGCTGTAGAAACCAAGGCATTTCGGATCATTGGTATCTCCGCGCATGAGGCTGAGTCTTTGGGCCTTTCACTCTCTGACCGCAGGCTAGTCGGTGGTCTTTCTGTGTCTTCCGTCTCCTCTCCAGCCTCGCCCCCCTGCTCTCTCTGCGATTTGTCCCCACACATTTCTACAGGCGCTCAAGTTCGCTACAACCCCTTCTGGTAAAACTACCAAAATCACGAATCACTGATCAACTTCACTCTTTCATTCCTCTTCTTTTCCGCCTTTGGAATAAACTCCCTCACTATTCATTTCCATCTTCCCTCCAGGCCTACAAACAGCTGTTCCACCACCTCTTATCACCCCATCCAAATCCTCGATCTTTTCTACCCCCGATAATCCACCCAAGCCCACTCGTTCAAATTCCCTGCTTTCCTTCCTGAAAGTCCCTGTAATGTCCATCTTCTATTCCCCATGTTCCCCATCCCATCCCTCTCCCTTCCACAGATCTCCTAATGTCTCTGTTCCCCACTGTTTTGTCCTTCCTACTCCCTCCCCTCTTATCTCATGCCCCCCCCCCCCCTTGCTGTGTGTTGTGTGTTAGCTCTCACACGAGCCTCGACAAGGTATGCAAAAAAAAAAGAGTAATTTTCAACAGCAAGCAGGGGAATGTTACTTGTGTAGCAGAATTTTTGACCCTACACACTTTTCAGGTAGGCTGTACATATGCCTCTTGCTTTACTTCCCCTTCTAATATCTCCTCACAAACATTATTGCTTCCTCCTTACCCCACCACTTCTTCACATACTGCTTACTCCTTTTCTCTCTCTCCCATCCCAATATCTTGTAAATATTTTCAAGTGTTAGTTTGTACGTTTGTATGTTATTCTTTCACTGCCGAACCGTAGCCCTCGCCCCGCCCCCCCCCCCCCCCCCCCCCCCCCCCCCACAAATTCCCCACCCTCAATGAATTCTCTGTATGTATGTTTGTGTCGTTCTGAAAATCATAGCAATAAACTACTGGGCCAATCTCCAACAGATTTTGCAAAGGTGCTTGGGGTACCCAGGTTCAGGTCATGGGCACAAAAATCCCTCCTCCCCCCCCCATCCCCACAAGGAAAGTATGTATGTATGTGTACACTGAAAATCATTAAAACAAAAAATAAACGGCTGGGCCGATATCCACCAATTTTGCAAACGTGCTGGGGGTACCCATGTTCAGGTACCCCTCTACCCCCATGAGGGTGGGAAGCCAACTTATGATTTCCACCTGTAAGGCTGGGTCAATCCACACCAAGTTATGCACGTGTTGAGGGTACCCAGGGTCAGGTCATGGGTACAAAAAACAAAAAAATCCCCTCCTCTCACAAGGCAAATCTCCATATGTTTTGTGTGTTACATCCAAAAATAGTGGGAAAAAGACCGCTGGGCCAATCTCCACCAACTTTTGCATACGTGTTGGGGGTACCCAGGGTCAGGTCATGGGCACCCCCCCTCCAACCCCACAATGCAATTCTCTGTATGCATGTGTGTTTGTACATCTAAGAATCAAGAAGGTAACCTCAAACAAGGAAAGGAGGCCATTTGACCCAACATTTCCTTGATGCACTCTCGAGTTAATTTTTGCTACAGCTTTAAACGTCAATCTTCTTGATGCTTTACTAAAGTCTAAATAAGCTGATCTTGAACAGGTCATCCAGCTTGGGTATGGTACCCAGGGCTGCGTGGGAAATTACTATGTCAGGGTTTGCGGCACATGTTGTGCATTGATAATTTCAAGTGTTTGTATTTGTTTGTGCGTGTTTGTTACTCTTCATGGCTGAACCGTAGCATATAGAGCCTAAATTTTGGGTATAGGTACTTCAGGATCTGGACAAGGTTCTGAGCTTCCGAACATTGGCCTTGAAGGCTATTTTAGGCCATGAAAGGTTGAAATAACGTGTATTTTGTGATGTGGGGTCAGGCAATCTTGCCACCTGCTTGCAAACAAAAGATAACCAGCATGATGCCAATGACTCCGTAGCTTTTCAATGTCCAAAATATCCTGAAACCCCTGCCGGGAAAAGCTCACCACCACCATGAGGCCAATGTCTCCATAGTTTTTCAATATCGAACATGTCTTGAAACCCCTGCCTTCTTATAAATATAATCTTAGAATTTCAAATCACTGGGTACTTTTTTCCTGGGCAGCACCAGGTACCCCAGATAACATAAAACCAGAAAGCATCTGAAAATGCAAAGCCACATTTACTTTGTTCTAGAACCAAACGTGACGAAAAAGACAGTCAAAAAAAATTGTACATTTTATTCATTGTGTTCTCCACAATCTCATAATAGAGGTTTTTTTTTGAAGATTTAATGACAAAAGCTCAATTGGTAAAAATGTTACGGCCTGGACATACACACTAAATCTCAATGGTAAACAGATTTCGATGCAACCATTTATGGCTGGTCTACCACTTCATTGTTGACGTCATTCTTACAATCCTTTATTCTCCATTGGGAGTAGAATGAGGTGTATCAAGTTTCAATTTTTTTTCCGATCAGAGGTTTCAGAGATATAATGGTTTAATTTTTTGCGTTTAATTTAAGATGGCTGCCATATCACATGACCTATGAGACCACAATAGTATAACTAAATATTCTCCATGGGGGATCGCTTCTACCCTGAAAATTTTGTGTCAATCAAACGAGTGGTTGCTGTGAAAAAAAAAGTTTAAAAATAATAGAGCAAACAAAGGCCAAAAAAGGGTCGAAGAATAACACTAATAACAAATCGAAGGGCACTCAACTCAAAAATCCCCCTCCTCCCACAAGGCAATTATCAATATGTTTGTGTGCGTACTTCCAGCACGCAAACCCTGATCCAGGAGAACATATCAGGCCCAATAATTGTTTTAATATCATGCTATATATAGTTTTTGACCCCCATCTCTCAATGGTGAAGAATCACTTGGAAAATTAAATAAAATTCTCGTATTTGAATCTGGATTCGGATCTTTACCAAAATTGAATCAATTTGTCATGGTCACACACCCGTGTCGACCACGTTTCGTCCGAATCCATCCACAACCTTTTGAGATATCGTGCGATATATCGGTTTGGCCAAATCTCTTAATGGTGAAGAATCACTTAAAAAAATTCTCGTATCTGGATCTAGATTCGGATCTTCACTAAAAATGAATCAATTCTTCCTCGTCATACACCCGTGTCCACCAATTTCATCCGAATTTGTCCACAACTTTTTGAGATATCCTGCACACAAACAAACAAACAAACAAACAGACAGATGAGGATGAAAACATAACCTTTGTCCATCTTTGGTGACGGAGGTAATAATAGCAATAATGAAAATTATTTTCACAAATTTATCAATTTGTCTTCTCCTCCATATTCTCATAATAAAGCTTTGTTGAAAATTTGATGAAAAAAATCTCAAATAGAAAAAAGTTACGGCCCGGACAGACACACAGACAGACATACAGACACACAGCAGCGATTGCAAAACTCCATCGTCCGCTGCATCGGGGACAGGCTCATAAGGCAATGTCTTTATTTCTGTTTCTTGTAGAATCGAAAACAGGCTGTCTGACCTTCACCAAATTTTGCATCCGTGCTTGTGGTAACCAGGGTCAGGTCATGGGCATTAAATAACCTCCCCCTCGCCCACCCCTTCCAAAAGTGTGGAGAGACGACTTGCGATTTTAGCCTGTACACATGCAAGTGGTTGAACCACTGACCCCTGCCAGATGGAGGGGATATTGCGAGTGCGAAAAGGATGCCAATTCCGAAAGCAAATCCTCTCGCTCTCGGAGGGCGCGGGCATTGACTAGTCCATTAAATTTCCTCAATTTAGCAAACTTTTTCCCTCGTAAGTATGTAATGGACCCAACGAACACATATGGTAGTGTTAAACACCATGAAATTCCCAAAAGATAACTCCACCTTAAACATCTCAACAATACAATGTGTCAGAAAGAGGGAACTGGAGGTTCCTTGGACACAAGCAGGTGCCTTGGATGCAGATAAGAATCATCTAGATCACACCACATACTTGTCGGTAAACCATGTAGAAGCACAGAAATCCACTGTCTCTACTTCTTTAATGGTCCCAATTATTATTACCTTCTTGTGGGGTTGGCTGGGGGATATTCTTGGCCAAAGTCCTTCACCAATTGGCTGGCCAGGTCTGATGTTCGACTGTGGCAGGAATTTAGAACTTGGCTAGTGTGCCAGTGATAACTCACTGACGTTTCCTGAAAGATACTGTGGGATCTTTAACGTTCACCGACAACCAGTGTTGACATAAGGGTCCTCCAGCTTAACATCCTACTGATGAACGGTGCACACAATGATGCCTTGCCCTGCATGCGAAACACCAAAGTGACAGTTTATAGCTCTGTCTAGATTCTAACCCAGGCTAGAGAGCTCAGAGATGAGTTCATATACCTCTAAGCTATCTTGCAAGTTATAGAAACCCACTCTAAGTATAAAAATTCCAGAACATGAGTAGTGCAGATGGTTTTGGGTGTGTCAGTCTGTGACCACAATAACACATCGTTAGCAGGAAGTGCATATAAAGACCATTAAGATGTTAACAAGATGGCAATCAATCACCAAAATCTCTGCACTATCAATATCCCTGCAGGTGGTGATATGCCAAGATGACTACGGATCAAGAAGACTGCAAGGCCATACATGATACAGGTAACACTTAACTGCAACATGATTTCAAAGACATGGTGATTAATTTTGCAGCAACAGAACTCTACATGAAGAGGTTCACAGGTGCAAGCAGAAAAGGCACAGTCATCATGGTGTCATAGAAAAGCAAATAACACAACTGACACAGACAAGTAAAACAAAAGTCCTAGAAAGCATCTGAAAATGTAAAGCCAGTCCACGTCCAACTTGTATTCAGACTTTTTCTTCTTCCGTATGCTAAACATGACGAAAACAGCTAAAAAAACTAGAGGGGGAGCACTCGGCGAGAGTGCAAAACCTCCACCGCCAATACTGCTGGTCACTCAAGTGAACCTTATTAAATATGATGTCAACAGTGCTGACAGTTATAGTTCTTTTCTCCAACATTTTTTTTGGGGGGGGGGGTGGAAATCACTTAAAACATGTAGAAATGCAAAAAAAAAAAATTTTTTCTCTAAATTTTTTGGGGGGGGGGGGGGGGGGTTGGAAATCACTTAAAACATGTAGAAATGCAAAAAAAAAAAAATTCTCTAACAATGTTTTTTTGGGGTTGGAAATCACTTAAAACATGTAGAAATGCAAAAAAAAAAATTCTCTAACAATTTTTTTTGGGGGGGGGGGTAACAATTTTTTTTTGGGGGGGGGGTTGGAAATCACTTAAAACATGTAGAAATGCAAAAAAATATATATTTCTCTAACAATTTTTTTTTTGGGGTGGGGGGGGACCAAGTCCAAAATCTAATGGCATGATCCTTGGACCATACCTAACCCCCCCACCAAGTTTCGTCGAAATCCGTCGAGGAGTTTTTCCGTAATACTGTTCACAACAAACAAACAAACAAACAAACAGAAAGGGGTGAAAACAGTAACCTCCGATCTTCGATGGCGGGCTTAACTAGAGGGGGAGCACTCGGTAGAGTGCAAAACCTCCGCCGCCAATACTGCTGGGTCACTCAAGTGAACCTTATATCTTATTCATTAAATATGACGTCAACAGTGCTGAAGAGTTATAGTTCTTTTCTCCAACATTTTTTTTTGGGGGGGGGGGGTTGGAAATCACTTAAAACATGTAGAAATGCAAAAAAAAAATTCAAATATTTTTTTAAAAGTTGCAAAATTTTCAGTTTTTTTTTCTCTAACAATTTTTTTTTGTGGGGTTGGAAATCACTTAAAACATGTAGAAATGCAAAAAACAAAATTCAAATATTTTTTCAAAATGGCCGCCATAGCGGCCATATTGGATTTTGGGCCAAGTCCAAAATCTAATGGCATGATCCTTGGACCAGACCTAACCCCCCACCAAGTTTCGTCGAAATCCGTCGAGGAGTTTTTTCCGTAATACTGTTTCACAAACAAACAAACAAACAAACGGGTGAAAACAGTAACCTCCGATCTTCGATGGCGGAGGTTAATAAAAAACTACACACAAATCATATATTTTAGGTGACTTTGACCTTTTGACCTCAAAAGCAATAGGCTTCAGTGACCCAATATTCAAACACTGCTCAAATTTCAAGTCAATCAGATGGAAATTGACAATTTTGTGACCTTAACCTTTGACGTTTTGACCTCAAAACAAGCGGCTTCTAGCATTTGATTGGTGAACCAATTCAGGAACCCTAGATGCAATTTCTTTAAATTTAAATCATTTAGATGAAAATTGAAAATTTTATGCAATGTTGACCTTTGACCTTTTGATCTTAAAGAAAAACAATTGGCTTCTAGCTTTTGATTGGTGAACCAATTCAGGAACCCAATATGCAAATTCCTTAAATTTCAGATCATTTGGATGAAAACTGACGATTTCATGTGACATTGACCTTTGCCCTTTTGACCAAATTGTTAATTTGTCTTCTCCATATTCTCATAATAAAGCTTTTTGCAAATTTGATGACAAAAGCTTAAATGGTAAAAAGGACATGCAGACGCACGCACGCACGCACACGTGATTGCACAGGGGATGCTAAAAATAAACAAGTCAATAGAACGTTTGTTCCCAGAAATCCTGTTATTTGTTTATTGTGCGTTTATTTTATTTCTTTATTAACCTTGTTATTCACGTTTAAGCATATTGACAGCTCCCAAATATCCTTGCCTGTTATGCATATTATTCAAAATAATAAAAACTATCACTTGATTAACACAAAGCAGATCTCTTTGGCTCATGCAGACATGAAATAAAGAGAAGGCCTCACATTCCAGGAAGTTTCCAGGTGTTTGTGTTGTAAGAAATTCATCTTACTGAGGAATTAAACACTTTAATAGTGGCTCAATTGACAATTAAATATCCTGATATTCCCATAAAGTGATGAATTACGTTTGGTTCATAAATGGGTATCATTTCATGTGTTTCACAAGGATGCCTGAAGGAGTTAAGATCACGTTGAAGTGAAAGGGTATAACCCAGCTGGTTCCAGTCTTCGCTGGCCGCCATAAACCCGTAGATCCGAACTTGTGGGGCTATTAAAGCACAAGCTCGGATCTGCAGGCATCTGTCGGCTTGGCCAAGCTCTTCAGCCACTCATGGACCGTTGGCGCAAACTAAAACTTATTACCATCCCCTGGACCAAGTGGTTAAAGGAAAACATGAGCCTGTTGGATATTGAGAAGTGGATACGGTGATGTATGCTTTTGGTCCACCATAGAGATCTTTTGTCAAAGCATTGGCCAAAGTTAGGCTGTCGATGTATGTAGATAGTTTCTCCGATGGGTCAATGAACGTTATTGTGTTTGAGTTCAGTTGTATTTTGACAATTTTTTTTTTAAATGAATGTTGGTTAAGGATCATTGGTTTGCTATCGGGTGTGGCAAAGAGAGCCGCACTCCTAATAGCACTCCTAACTCCACCATAACTTAATCAAACCGTCACGATTTGTGTTTGAGGTTCCACAGCCACGCACGCACTTTGCTCCAAAGGCAATAGGTTTTGGAAGTGAGCCTCATGCAGAAGTATTATGGACAAGAGTGTGTGAGACCGCTTGAAAATTTTCCCAACACACCTAAGATTGACTTTCAGGTGTACTATCTGTAGAGCCACACACATCTTTTTGCCATTTTTTTTTCTTCTGGTTCCAGTATGTTTGTTTTTGCAGGTGGACATCTGGATTCTGCTCCGCAGGCCGAGTTCAGAATACTGTTCAAGATGTTCTTGGTTAACTGTTTTCAATTGTTGTTGCATCGTTAAACATTTTGAATATCCGTTCTCATTTTCTCCTTGCGTATTTGTGTCTGAAGTGTGTATGTTCGTCAAGGCTGCATGCGCACGATGTGTTCGTGAATTCACAGCATGCTCTTGCTTTTATCCATTAACCTCCTTCCCTCCCTCTATCCTTCACCGACCCAAATCATTAGTTAAGATTAAGATGCACAGGACACCAGCAGGTGTTACAAACACAAACATATTTCTTGCCACGGTGGCATATCATGATTGTCGCAGGTTTCCAGCAAATGGAATGCCTGGTGTTAGCTTAGCGGTTAGGGTGGCTGGCTTGGGATCTTAGAGTCCTGAGTTTGAGCCCAGTTGGTCACTGAATTAGCAACAGGTGGGGTTGACTCAGTCTGTCATTCTTCTGAGGTCGATGAAATGAGTATCACTGTACTGGTGTCGGGGCACAGCAGCAGCGGCATAGTCACACCCCAACAAAATGAGAGCTACTCAGCAGCCAAGCTGCCATACGCAAGAAGAAGAAGGAAATGGAACCAGGTTTCCATAGTTGTGGGGGATGGAGTTTTGTTAATGAAACGAACTCCACCCCCACACTTCTTGCACAGGATAAACCCACCCGACCCCCTAAAATAACTCGAGCTTCACATTCCTCTCCTCAACCACCTAAATGTTCATCAGCTTGGTAATGCAGTATTGTTCACTGAGCAATGATGAATTCGTAACCCCTCTCCTTTTACTGATGTGGACCAACTATTGACCAATCCCAGACCTCCACAAAATAATAACAAACCTATTATATTCCAGTCTTAGATTTTTTCCACATTGTGCTCCCTCACTTACCCTCAATCTTTTTCTCATCCCCATCGTCAAGTCACCCTGTTATTCTCCCTCTCTCCTCTTCATTCGACCCCCTTAATGATAAAAATATAAAACTTTCTCTCATGCATTCCCGATAACTCATTCCTTGAATACCAAATGCTTCTCAAAACCTTCAGGTCAATTATGAACGACACACGCACTCTGCTCTCTCTCGATTTCACCTTTTCCATGGATTGTTTTTTCCCTTCCATCCATTTCCCTCCATCCTTCCTTGTTGGCTCCTAAAACCATAATCCACATCCAGTCATGCTCATACAGCTGTTTTCAACTGCTCATCTCTTCACCCTGGCTCGAATGCAAGTATTTATGTAACTGAACTCAGCATTTGGAAATAAAATCTAGTTTGCCATTAATGCTAACATAAGGATATTAACACTTCCATGTTCTTGTTTTACATTCTTTTCTCCCCCATCTTCTCCCCCTCCC
>CM068952.1:27537999-27558491 GCA_035128595.1 Eptatretus atami | reverse complement strand
TGTTATAGTGTTTTTGTGGTAAATCCCATATGGTTGCCAAAACCATGTTTGACCAAATATATCATATGCCGAAATCTTTTTGTTCCTTCATGGATAGGCTGGGTCAACTTGTAAAGTTTCGCTCGATCGGTTCAGCCATTTCAGAGACAGCCAGATTTTGAAGTTTAAAAATAAAAAATTTAAACAATATGGCTGGGCCGAATAATGTGACCCGATGAAGTCATCAATTCGTGCGACCATTTTGTCCCTAGATGATCCTCAAAAATGTTAAACTGTATCAGTATGTAGCGTTCTACATATGCAATTATGACATCATAATGAAGCACCCATGACTTCATGAAAATCATTCTTCCCCATTAAGGAGTATTGCTAGTGCAAGTTTCAATTTTACTTGGTATGGTTTCAGAGATAGAGTCGCAAAGTTTCTGTTTTCCAACATGCGTGCCACACACGCTGACCTATGACGTCATAATTATCAAAAAAACATTCCACATGAGTAGTCACTCCGTTGCGTGAAAATTTCGTCTCAGATCAAACAACCGTTGCACAGCAAAAACACTTAAATAATATGCGCGCCAAACAAACAAACAAATAAAGAAAAATACGTCGTGATCTCCGATACTTGCAAAATCTCCCCTCTCCAAGTACTTGCATGGAAACATCAAATCGTTCATTGCATAAGATGAAATTGACAATCTTTATCAAAGCTCGAGGTCAAGCGGATGAAAAAATGATTATTTTTTCAGATTCTCTCCTATCGAGTGCAGGCTGTGCGTGCTGGTTGCATCATTGGCTTGGATGACGGCTATGCCACTGATGCAGTGTCCCCCTTACCAGTACACTGGTGCTCATTTGCCGACCTCGGAAGGATGACAGCTGAGTCAACCTCTGGTGTATTTTAATTCAAGCGGCCAACGGGACTTGAACTCAGGACCCAAGGATCCCAAGCCGCCACCCTAACCACGAAGCCAACACCAGGCTTATTATTCAGATTTGAAATTAATGATATTTAGAAGTTGCACCTTGAGTTGACCTTTTGACCTCAAAAATGGTTGCTTTCCCAATTCAGTATGGACCTATGCAAATCCTGTTCAACTGTCAAGTTAATAGGATGTAAATTATATGATTTTTTAGTTGAAAATTTTGATTTTAGAAGTTGACCTTGAGTTGACCCTTGACCTTTTGACCCCAAATAGTTGGTTTCCCAATTCAGTGGACGTAATATGCAAATCCCTGACTTCAAATTTCAAGTGAAAGTCGGATGGTTGCAAAAAATGACGGTTTTAGAAACTTCACTTCAAGACGACCCTTGACCTCAAAATCAATTAGGCTTCTTTCAGTTGAAGACTACCAGAACTTGTGCGTTCATACGATACGGCTTTAGAAGCTGACCTGATGGACAGACAGACAAACAAAACAAGACAGAATAACAACATTGACTGACTAATATACTTTGAAAAATCTTCCGATTTTGCAAAGTATACTAGAGGCGACCCACATAACAAATTACCCTCTTCTCCGGTGAGCCGGTAACCAAATAATAAGTCCACAGAAGAATTGGAAGAACCCAGGAATCCAACTCCGGTTCCGATTTGGAGAGATCGCAGGTCTCCTTCACGGACTCTGCTGCTTGACGATCTCAAAGTGTTAATTTTCCGTGTACCACGTTTATCTGTCCCGTTTTAACTGTTTTATTTCTCACGTGCTACATGTAACTGTTCGATTTCCTAGTTCGGTTGTTTCAAAAATCGTACTAGGTTTGTGAGAATTTCGTCCGAACTTGTCTTTCCGGGGGCTTGAGGCCGATGCCTTGAGCTTGAGCCTACCGGTTTTCTCGGATGTACGATCATGTTTTATTGTGTATTTCTCCCCATGTATCTTCAATCTTCTATATTCCCCACTTAGCCTAACGTCCCCCATCCCTCCCAACACTAATCTCTCTATGCTTTATCTTGAAATCCAAAAATAAAAACAAACACACAAAAAAACGCATACCTTTCTCTGATTCTTCTTCTTCTTCTTCATTCTCCTCTTCCTCCCTCTTTCTTGCTTTTACTCCTCTTCTTCTTCTTCCTCGTTTTTTCTACAACACTTCCATGACCCCTAATCTGCTTGAAATCTCCTCAAAAGCATAATAATGGATAACAAAAACGTCTTTTAAATGCTTCATCTCCTCTTTCACACATTGTGTTACTTCTTTTACTGTATCATAATGCAACTACCTTCTACTATTTAAACAGACTACTCTCAATTCGACCCTTTCGCTTCATACCTGCCTAAAGAATCCAACTGTCTACAGCGTTTCTTCTCTCCATTTCGATTTGCCTCTATTTGCATCCATCAAGAATGGTCGTTAAATCGCATCTCTGACCTAAAACTTAAAAAAACCCCAGTTTGCCCTATGAATGTCGCTTTCCATCAAACCATTCTTTTTTTCCAACTTCAGTGGCCAACTCACCCTCTCAACCCCCTCTATCTCAAAGCACAACCATCCCACTTCTTCTCCCTACAAGCCCTCGCCTGCTTCACCTCTCCTCAAAAAGCCTCACCGCTCACCTTCTCCCCAATCCATATCATCCCCGATCACTCCATCCTTCTTCAAAGTTAAAACCCCCCTACACTCATCACAAAGCTGCCTCCTCCACTTGCCCTCTCAACCTCCATCTCTTCACCTCCACCCTCCTCAAATCCTTAACTGCCTTCTTCCCCCTTTCTTGTCCCCCCTCTCCCCCAAGCAGCCGTGGTACCACACGAGAAAGGAGCATAGCACCAAAGAGCCTTTATCATTCAGCCCCTCCCCCTAGCTATTCGTGCAATCCCCCACACTCTTTCAAACAACCCTCCTTTACCTCCCCCTTTCGTTCCCTTGTCCTACCCTCCCCCTCCCCCCACCCCCTGCACCAAAGCCTCCTCCCCGTACCCCTTCTTCATTAAAAGTGTGGACCTCAAAATATCCGGAACCTTTGCTCAAACCTTTAGAGCTTTCCATACAGCAGGTTCACTGACAGAACCAGACATAATCTGCTGAACAGAAACGTTCCTCCCCAAAGACGGTCTGACTCCCAAGAATATCACTCCCTGTCTCCCTCCTCCGGTGTTGACAAACCTGAGCCTCGTCCTGGTGCAGACGAGTTGCTCTCTTCATCAACAGACTTCTGATGTCTTCACTCTCCACTGCACTGCCCTCACTACCCCCACACCCCCAGGAATACCTCTTGGCTACGCTTCCCTCCACTCCCACCCCTCATGTTAATATGGTGCTACTGATGACCGTCCAGCGACAAAACTACATTTTATTACTACCATCTACACCTCACATATCATAAACATAAGACACTTTCATAAATTCGTCTCATCCAAAACTTCTTCCTCTTACCTCATATGACTGGCCGGACTTCAATTTGTCATCATGTTGCTCAAGTTGCGTAGGTTGCGGTAGACTCTCTCACCTTGTCAGGCCACCTTCAGCAAAACTTTCTGCTACTCATGGGAATTTGGTTACTACAGTCAACTTCCCTACCCGGATCTCAGACCAATGGTACTCCATCTCTTCTGCATCTGGATTTTCACAAATTTCTCCTGACAATATCTGCTGCTCTTCCTCCGCTCCAATCGGTTCTTCTGACCACAGCCTTGTCAAAGTGGACATTCTACTCTGAGCTATTATCAGAAGAACCACCTCGACCGCCTGCGTCGAGTCTGCACTTTCACTCAAGCGGGGCTTTCCGACTGTCCAGGGTCTGCCACAGCAAGCCCTCAAACTTATGAGACTGGGTCTCCTTATCGCTACTTTCTCACACATCAAACTCATCCTGCGGAATTCTTCAAAGAAACTTTGCTCTCCCTCTATGCAACAGCCATTATCCCCTCTCTGTCATTCAGTGTCCTCCCTTACCTCGCCCTGTTCACTGAGCATGTGGTGAGAGCATGTCTTAAACAACTTGCCTTTGCCTATGGAAAGCAAATCCCAACTTTAGGCAATCTCAGTTCCTTCCAAAGTTCGAACAATTGTGATATACTACCCTCAGGAAGCCTAGGGAAAACAAACATGTTCCTAATCTCAAGTCTGAAACTCTCAAACCTCTTCTCCTCCTCAAAATACTGGTGGCCGTCTAATCAAATCGCTTTCTGTGTATGTTCCCCATCGTTTGATTTCCCATCCCCTCCCTTACCTGCAAATCGCTCCGCAACTGCTCGATACCGCCAGTGAAAAGTTGAATGCCTAAACTCTGGTAGTTTGCAGTCAAATCTATTATCAGGTTGGTCCAAAACCCATCATTTCTCTAACCCACCTTACCCAGTCGCACCCAACTATCCCTTGATCTTTGTTCCTTTCTGCCTTGACAAGGATGAGGGCTTGCGTGTCAAAGACTCGACTCAGATTTCTGCAACCGCGTCCAGACGTCTATCAGCCCACGTGTCCTCAAAGCTGCTCTTCCTGCCCGCTTGCTCACACCTCTTCTCTGTTCACTCACCCTCTCACTTTGCTCAAAAAGCTTCACTTCCATCTGCTTGGAAATCAGCAAACATGACCGCCTAGCTATAAAAAAGTGCCAAAAAACAGATCCCTGCAACTACAGACGCATTCAGCCTTTTCTCCCAACTCAATCCGAGCAAGGTTATGAATCATCATCGCTTCAGACATTAACATCCTTGCCTCTTCTCCAATAGGCCAGATTTGCCGATCATCATATTTTGGTTTCAGCCAAGGTCACTCGTACTTTGATATGCTGCTTCTGCTCTCCCAACAATGTGATGGAGCTCCTCAAAGCCAGACAGGAAATCCGAAGCCGGTATCCTGCGACATATCACGTGCCTTTGACACGGTCTGTGGCACCTCGGCCCCTACTCACCAAACACTTCTCTTCCTATGAAGAATATCCAAGCTCATCTCACAGACTCTATGGTCACAGACTTCCTCTGCCGTGTCGCGTCAACGTGTGGCCTAAATGGATTCTTTCATCCCCACTTCGGTCAACAGGCTGGGAGTTCCTCAGAGGCAGCGTTCTGGCGCCCCTTGTTTATTTTCCTCTGTGTCCTTCATCCAATGATCTTCTCCCGACTCTCTGAAAGGAATCCTCATATTCTCTTGCTTTGATTGACTCCCACCCTCTGCCGTGCCATCTGTTCATCCCTTCAGACTCGCAACAAGCGCTATCTTCGCTCTACTGCAGATCTAATAATCCACAAACTGGGTCCAAACACGTGAACATTGTCTTGTTGCAATCCGGCTATATCTCACACTCTCACTATTTTCTCGAAAAAGGACCGTTAGACCCCTCCCCCCCCCATCCACTATTACTACAAACAACATCCCTCTGGAAGAAGTCGCTTTCTTGTCAAGCTTGCTGGGTCTCGACTATCTGCCGATGAGACCTTTCCGGGGAACCAGCTCACATTTCAACGAAAGATGAGCGGATCCTCCCATCGTGCAAAGTCCTTCCTCGGCCCACCTGAGCTCCTGACCACTTACAAAGCTTTCGGTCCGCAGCTCTGATGGCAGTAGTACTGCTCTCCCCTCTGGGGCTGTGCTTTCCTGCCCTCCACCTCTCGGCTTCTACCTGTAGAAACCAAGCATGTCGGATCATTGGTATTCTCCGCAATGAGCTGAGTCTGTTTGGGGCTCTCTTTCTACTCTCTGACCGCAGGTAGGTCTTGGTGCGTCTTTCTGTGTCTTCCGTCTCCTCTCCAGACCTCGCCCCCCTGCTCTCTCTGCGATTTGTCCCCACCACATTTTCATACAGCGTGCGACTCAAGGTTCCGCGTAAACAACCCTCCTTCTGCGTAAAACTACCAAAAGTCACGAATCACTGCATCACCTTCACTACGTTCATTTCCTCTTCTTTTCCCGCCTGTTGCGAAATAAACTCCCTCACTATTGCATCTATTTCTCTCCCTCCAGGCTACAAAAACAGCTGTTCATCATCCACCTCTTGATCATCCCCCCATCCAAATCCTCGATCTTTTCTACCCCGATTAATCCACCCAAGCCCACCTCGTCTCAAATTCTCCCTGCTTTCCTTCCTGAAATCCCTTGTAATGGTTCCATCCTTTCTATTCCCCATGTTCCCCTATCCCAATGCCCCTCTCCCTTCCACTAGATCTATTCCTAATGCTCTGCGTGTTAATCCCACTGTTTTTGTCCTTCCTACTCCCTCCCTCATTATCTCATGCCCTCCCCCCCCTAATGCTGTGTGTTGTGTAGTTTAGCTCCTCACACGAGCCTCGACAAAGGTATGCAAAAAAAAAAAGAAAGTAATTTTACAACTAGCAAGCACTGCGAATGTTACTGGGTAGCAGAAGTTTGACCCTACACCAGCTTTCAGGTAGGCTGTACTATATGCCTCATTGCTTTACTTCCCTTCTCAATCATCTCCTCACAAACATTATTGGCTTCCTTCCTTACCCACCAACTCATCTTCACATACTTCGCTTACCTCCTTTTCTCTCCTCCCATCCCAATATCTGTGAATTTCCTTATTAGTGTATGTTATTCTTCATCCGACGAGCCCGTTGCCTATTTTGAAGGTTTGGCTGGAACAGTTTGTAGCTTACCAAATCTTTCATGCGAAGCTCGTTCAGAATCTCGCCGCCCCACTCCCCCCCCCCCCCACAATCCCCACCCTCAAGAAATTCTCTTATGTATCGTGTGTGTCGTTTGAATATCGATAGCAATAAACTGACTGCCGGGCCAATTACTCCAACGATTTTCAAAGGTGCTTGGGGTACCCAGGGTTTAGGTCCATGGGCACAAAAAAATCCCCTCCTCCCCCCCCCCCCCATCCCCCAAGAAATATAGTATGTATGTGAGACATCTGAAAAGTCATTAAACACAAAAATAAATCGGCTGGGCCGATATCAATTTCAACGGCTGACATCAACCCACCATTGTGGAGCACTCCAACCACTGGAGCTGGGCATAACCAAGTATTCACGTGAGGTACCGGCGTCAGTCAGGGTCAAAAAATCCCCTCTCTCACCAATCGCCTATTTGTGAAAGCATGTGGGAACACTAGATACACGTAAGCTGGCCAATCTCCACCAACTTTTGCATACGTGTTGGGGTACCCAGGGTCAGGTCATGGGCACCCCCCCCCCTTCCAACCCCACAAGTCAATTTCTTATGCATTGTGTGTTATGTACATCTGAAAAATCAAGAAGCTGAAACCTGCAACAAGGAAAGGAGGCCATTGACCCAACATTTTCCATGATGCACTCTCGGAGTTAATTGTGTGCTACAGCTTAAAACATCAATTCTTCTTGATTGCCTTTACTGAAGCTAAATTAAGCTGATCTTAACCAGGTCATCCAGCTTGGGTATGGTACCCAGGGCTGCGTGGGAAATACTATGTCAGGTTTGCGGCATGTTGCCCATTTGAATGTTGATGCTGTACAGTAATTTCAAGTGTTTGTATTGTTTGGCGTGTTGTTACTCTTTGATGGCTGAACCAGTAGCATTCTAGAGCCCTAAATTTTGGATAGGTACTTCAGGATTGGACAATGTTCTGAGCTTCCGTAACATTGGCCTTGAGGCTATTTTAGCCATGAAAGCGTAATAACGTGATTTGTGATGTGGGTCAGGCATCTTGGCACCTGCTTGCCAAACAAAAGATAACCAGCATGATGCAATGACTCCGTAGCTTTTCAATGTCCAAAATATCCTGGAAACCCCTGCGGGAAATAGCTCCACACACCATAGGCAATGTCTCCACTAGTTTTTCAATATCGACATGTCTTGAAACCCCTGCCTTCTTATAAATATATATCTTAGGAATTTCAAATCCTGCGTACTTTTTCCTGGGCAGCGCCAGGTACCCCAGATAACATTAAAACCAGAAAGCATCTGAAAATGCAAAGCCACATTCTACTTGTTCTAGAAACCAAAACGTGACGAAAAGACAGTCAAAAAAAATTGTAAAACATTTTATTCATTGTGTTCTCCACAATCTCATAATAGAGGTTTTTTTGAAGATTTATGACAAAACTCAATTGGTAAAATGTTACGCGCCTGGACATACACACTAAATCTCAATGTAACAGATTTCGATGAAAACATTCTATGGCTGTCTACCACTTTCATTGTTGACTCATTCTTACAATCCTTATTCTCATTGGAGTAGAATGAGTGTATCAATTTCAATTTTTTTTCCGATCAGAGGTTCAGAGTATAATGGTTTAATTTTTGCGTTAATTTAAGATGGCTGCCATATCACATGACCTATGAGACACAATAGTAAACTAAATATCTCCATGGGATCGCTTTCTACCGCTAAAATTTTGTGTCAATCAAACATGGTTGCTGTGAAAAAAAAGTTAAAAAATAATAGAGCAAAACAAAGGCCAAAAAGGGTCGAAGAATAACACTAATAACAAATCGAAGGGCACTCAACTCAAAAATCCCCCTCCTCCCACAAGGCAATGTTCCAATATGTTTGTGTGCTACTTCCAGCACGCAAACCCTGATCCAGGAGAACATATCAGGCCCAATAATGTTTTAATATCATGCTATATATAGTTTTTGACCCCATCTCTCAATGCGTGACGAATCACTTGAAAATTAAATAAAATTCTCGTATCTGATTCGGATCTTTACCAAAATTGAATCAAATTTGTCATGGTCACCACACCCGTGTCACCCCCATGTTTCGTCCGAATCCATCCACAACCTTTTTAGATATCGTGCGATATATAGGTTTGCAAAATCTCTTAATGGTGAAGAATCACTTAAAAAAATTCTCGTATCTGGATCTAGATTCGGATCTTCACTAAAATGAATCAATTCTTCCTCTCATACACCCGTGTCCACCAATTTCATCCGATCTGTCCACAACTTTTGAGATATCCTGCACACAAACAAACAAAAACAAACAGACAGACAGAGAGATAAACATAACCTTGTCCATCTTTGGTACGGAGTAATAATAGCAATAATAGAAAATTATTTTCACAAATTTAACAAATTTGTCTTCTCCATATTCTCATAATAAAGCTTTGTTGAAAATTTGATGAAAAAAAATCTCAAATAGAAAAAAGTTACGGCCCGGACAGACACACAGACAGACATACAGACACACACAGCGATTTCAAAACTCCATCGTCCGCTGCATCGGGGACAGGCTCATAGGCAATGTCTTTATTTCTGTTCTTGTAGGAATCGAAAACAGGCTGTCTGACCTTCACCAAATTTTGCATCCGTGCTTGTGGTAACCAGGGTCAGGTCATGGGCATTAAATAACCTCCCCCTCGCCCACCCCTTCCAAAAGTGTGGAGAGACGACTTCGATTTTAGCCTGTACCACATGCAAGTGGTTGAACCACTGACCCCTGCCAGATGGAGGGATATTGCGAGTGCGAAAAGGATGCCAATTCCGAAAGCAAATCCTCTCGCTCTCGGAGGCCTGGGCATGACTAGTCCATTAAATTTCCTCAATTTAGCAAACTTTTTCCCTCGTAAGTATGTAATGGACCCAACGAACACATATATTAGTGTTAAACACCATGAAATCCCAAAGATAACTCCACTTAAACATCTCAACAATACAATGTGTCAGAAAGAGGAACTGGAGGTTCCTTGACACAAGCAGGTGCCTTGGATGCAGATAAGAATCAGTCTAGATCACATCCACATACTTGTCGGTAAACCATGTAGAAGCACAGAAATCCACTGTCTCTACTTCTTTAATGGTCCCAATATTATTACCTTCTTGTGGGGTTGGCTGGGGGATATTCTTGGCCACAAGTCCTTTCACCAATTGGCTGGCCAGCTCTGATGTTCTGACTTGGCAGGAATTTAGAACTTGGCTAGTGTGCCAGTGATAAACTCACTGACGTTTCCTGAAGAATACTGTGGGATCTTTAACGTTCACCGACAACCAGTGTTGACATAAGGGTCCCCAGCTTAACATCCTACTGATGAACGGTGCACACAATGATGCCTTGACCCTGCAATGCGAAAACACCAAAGTGACAGTTTATAGCTCTGTCTAGATTCTAACCCAGGCTAGAGAGCTCAGAGATGAGTTCATATACCTCTAAGCTATCTGCAATTATAGAAACCCACTCTATGTAAAAAATTCAAGAACATGAGTAGTGCAGATGGTTTTGGTGTGTCAGTCGTGTGACCACAATAACACATCGTTAGCAGGAAGTGCATATAAAGACCATTAAGATGTTAACAAGATGGCAATCAATCACCAAAATCTCTGCACTATCAATATCCCTGCAGGTGGGATATGCCAAAGATGACTACGGATCGAAGAAGATGCAAGGCCATACATGATACAGTAACACTTAACTGCAACAGATTTTCAAAGACATGGTGATTAATTTTGCAGCAACAGAACTCTACATGAAGAGGTTCACAGGTGCAAGCAGAAAAGGCACAAGTCATCATGGTGTCATAGAAAAGCAAATAACACAACTGACACAGACAAGTAAAACAAAAGTCCTAGAAAGCATCTGAAAATGTAAAGCCAGTCCACGTCCAACTTGTATTCAGACTTTTTCTTCTTCCGTATGCTAAACATGACGAAAACAGCTAAAAAAACTAGAGGGGACACTCGGGAGAGTGCAAAACCTCCGCCGCCAATACTGCTGAGGTCACTCAAGTGAACATCTTATATTAAATCATGATGTCCACATGCTGACAGTTTATGTCTTATTCTCCAACATTTTTTTTTGGGGGGGGTGAAACTCACTTAAAACATGTAGAAATGCAAAAAAAAAAAATTTTCTCTAAATTTTTTTTGGGGGGGGGGGGGGAAACGAAAGTAGGCAAAAATCAAGTTTTTGGGGGGTTGAAATCACTTAAAACATGTAAAATGCCAAAAAAAAAAAATTCTGCTAACAATTTTTTTTTGGGGGGGTACAATTTTTTTTGGGGGGGGGGGTGAAATCACTTATAAACATGTAGAAATGCAAAAAATATATATTTCTCTAACAATTTTTTTTTTTGGGGGGGGGGGACCAAGTCCAAAATCTAATGGCATGATCCTTGGACCATACCTAATCCCCCCACCAAGTTTCGTGAAATCCGTCGAGGAGTTTTCCGTAATATGTTACAACAAACAAACAAACAAACAAACAGAAAGGGTGAAACACAGTAACCTCCGATCTTCGATGGCGGAGCTTAACTAGAGGGGCAGCACTCGGTTAGAGTGCAAACCTCCGCGCGCAATACTGCTGGGTCACTCAAGTGAACCTTATATCTTATTCATTAAATTATGACGTCAACAGTGCTGACAGAGTTATAGTCTTTTCTCCCAACATTTTTTTTGGGGGGGGGGGGGGTTTGGAAATCACTTAAAACATTGTAGATGCAAAAAAAAATTCAAATATTTTTTAAAAGTTGTAAATTTTCAGTTTTTTTTTTCTCTAACAATTTTTTTTTTGGGGGTTGGAAATCACTTAAAACATGTAGAAATGCAAAAACAAAAATTCAAATATTTTTTCAAAATGGCCGCCATAGCGGCCATATTGGATTTTGGGCCAAGTCCAAAAATCTAATGGCATGATCCTTGGACCAGACCTAACCCCCCACCAAGTTTCGTCGAAATCCGTCGAGGAGTTTTTTCCGTAATACTGTTCACAAACAAACAAACAAACAAACGGGTGAAAACAGTAACCTCCGATCTTCGATGGCGGAGGTTAATAAAAAACTACACACAAATCATAATTTTAGTGACTTTGACCTTTTGACCTCAAAAGCAATAGGCTTCAGTGACCCAATATTCAAAACACTGGCTCAATTTCAAGTCAATCAGATGGAAATTGACAATTTTGTGACCTTAACCTTTGACGTTTTGACCTCAAAACAAGGGCTCTTCTAGCATTTGATTGGTGAACCAATTCAGGAACCTAGATGCAATTTCTTTAAATTTAAATCATTTAGATGAAAATTGAAATTTTATGCAATGTTGACCTTTGACCTTTGATCTTAAAGAAAACAATTGGCTTCTAGCTTTTGATTGGTGAACCAATCAGGAAACCCAATATGCAAATTCCTTAAATTTCAGATCATTTGGATGAAAACTGACGAATTCATGTGACATTGACCTTTGCCCTTGACCAAATTGTTAATTGCTCTTCTCCATATTCTCATAATAAAGCCTTTTGCAAATTATGAGACAAAAGCTTAAATGGTAAAAAGACATGCAGACGCACGCACGCACGCACACGTGATTGCACAGGGGATGCTAAAAATAACAAGTCAATTAGAACGTTTGTTCCAGAAATCCTGTTATTTGTTTATTGTGCGTTTATTTTATTTCTTTATTAACCTTGTATTCACGTTTAAGCATATTGACAGCTCCCAATATCCTTGCCTGTTATGCATATTATTCAAATAATAAAACTATCACTTGATTAACACAAAGCAGATCTCTTTGGCTCATGCAGACATGAAATAAAGAGAAGCCTCCATTCCAGGAAGTTTCCAGTGTTTGTGTTGTAAGAAATTCATCTTACTGAGAATTAAACACTTTAATAGTGGCTCAATTGACAATTAAATATCCTGATATTCCCATAAAGTGATGAATTACGTTTGGTATTAAATGGGTATCATTTCATGTGTTCACAAGGATGCCTGAAGGAGTTAAGATCACGTTGAAGTGAAAGGGTATAACCCAGCTGGTTCCAGTCTTCGCTGGCCGCCATAAACCCGTAGATCCGAACTTGTGGGCTATTAAAGCACAAGCTCGGATCTGCAGGCATCTGTCGGCTTGGCCAAGCTCTTCAGCCACTCATGGACCGTTGGCGCAAACTAAAACTTATTACCATCCCTGGACCAAGTGGGTTAAAGGAAAACATGAGCCTGTGATATTGAGAAGTGGATACGGTGATGTATGCTTTTGTCCACCATAGAGATCTTTGTCAAAGCATTGCCAAAGTTAGGCTGTCGATGTATGTAGATAGTTTCTCCGATGGGTCAATGAACGTTATTGTGTTTGAGTTCAGTTGTATTTTGACAATTTTTTTTTAATGAATGTTGGTTAAGGATCATTGGTTTGCTATCGGGTGTGGCAAAGAGACCGCACTCCTAATAGCACTCCTAACTCCACCATAACTTAATCAACCGTCACGATTTGTGTTTGAGGTTCCACAGCCACGCACGCACTTTGCTCCAAGGCAATAGGTTTTGGAAGTGAGCCTCATGCAGAATATTATGGACAAGAGTGTGTGAGACCGCTTGAAAATTTTCCCAACACACCTAGATTGACTTCAGGTTGTACTATCTGTAGAGCCACACACATCTTTTTGCCATTTTTTTCTTCTGGTTCCAGTATGTTTGTTTTGCAGGTGACATCTGGATTCTGCTCCGCAGGCGAGTTCAGAATACTGTTCAAGATGTTCTTGGTTAACTGTTTTCAATTGTTGTTCATCGTTAAACATTTGAATATCCGTTCTCATTTTCTCCTTGCGTATTGTGTCTGAAGTGTGTATGTTCGTCAAGGCTGCATGCGCACGATGTGTTCGTGATTCACAGCATGCTCTTGCTTTTATCCATTAACCTCCTTCCCTCCCTCTATCCTTTCACCGACCCAAATCATTAGTTAAGATTAAGATGCACAGGACACCAGCAGGTGTTACAAAACACAAACATATTTCTTGCCACGGTGGCATATCATGATTGTCGCAGGTTTCCAGCAATGGAATGCCTGGTGTTAGCTTAGCGGTTAGGGTGGCTGGCTTGGATCTTAGAGTCCTGAGTTTGAGCCCAGTTGGTCACTGAATTAGCAACAGTGGGGTTGACTCAGTCTGTCTTCTTCTGAGGTCGATGAAATGAGTATCACTGTACTGGTGTCGGGGCACAGCAGCAGCGGCATAGTCACACCCCAACAAAATGAGAGCTACTCAGCGCCAAGCTGCCATACGCAAGAAGAAGAAGGAAATGGAACCAGGTTTCCATAGTTGTGGGGATGGGTTTTGTTAATGAAACGAACTCCACCCCCACACTCTTGCACAGGATAAACCCACCCGACCCCCTAAAATAACTCGAGCTTCACATTCCTCTCCTCAACCACCTAAAATGTTCATCAGCTTGGTAATGCAGTATTGTTCACTGAGCAATGATGAATTCGTAACCCCCTCCCTTTTACTGATGTGGACCAACTATTGACCAATCCCAACCTCCACCAAAATAATACAAACCTATTATATTCCAGTCTTAGATTTTTTCCACATTGTGCTCCCTCACTTACCCTCAATTTTTTCTCATCCCCATCGTCAAGTCACCCTGTTATTTCCCTCTCTCCTCTTCATTCGACCCCCTTAATGATAAAAATATAAAACTTTCTCTCATGCATTCCCGATAACTCATTCCTTGAATACCAAATGCTTCTCAAAACCTTCAGGTCAATTATGAACGACACACGCACTCTGCTCTCTCTCGATTCACCTTTTCCATGGATTGTTTTTTCCCTTCCATCCATTTCCCTCCATCCTTCCTTGTTGGCTCCTAAAACCATAATCCACATCCAGTCATGCTCATACAGCTGTTTTCAACTGCTCATCTCTTCACCCTGGCTCGAATGCAAGTATTTATGTAACTGAACTCAGCATTTGGAAATAAAATCTAGTTTGCCATTAATCTAACATAAGGATATTAACACTTCCATGTTCTTGTTTTACATTCTTTTTTCCCCCATCTTCTCCCCCTCCCCCTCCCCCTCCCTCCCCCCCCCCAACCTCACTCTCCATCCCCACATACCCCTTCTCTCATACATTCCTTGTACTTTGACCATGCTCCATAAATCGTCATCCATGCTGAGCTCACATTCTCCCCCTTTCATAACAGTATTGACCTCTAACATAGTTGGATTCTATTCTAATGTCACAGATCTCTCCCTACAGGCTGCTGCTGCTGCTCTGAATATTGTGTGAATAGAAATGTTCCTTTCACAGGATGTTCCTGCCTCCTCTGCTCTCATCCTGGTTATTCTCTCCTCTACTTTGACAGGGCTGACCCCGTCCACACAATAGTGTCGCCGTTAATGTCAAGACTTCCATCCTCCACAACTCTTCCAATGGATAAACCTATCCCCTGGAAACCTCTAGTTTCATTCCTCCTCTCAACTGCCCAGTTAAATATTGTTCAATGAGGAATGATGAATGGGTAAACACCTCTCCTTCTGCTGGATGACTAACTTTTAACCTATCACAACTCTCTTCTTCACCTGTAGCAATTTAAAATGCCGCTATTCTAATTGGCGAGTAGTTGGCTTGACGCTACAACCAGCTATGGCATAGCTGCAAAAACTTCTGTTGAGTTTGTGCTTCTACTATGCAGTGAATTTCCAACGCTGATCTTGGCAAATAGCATGCCGTCCCTCCTGGACCTGTTAATGACTAACTTTCCATCCAACCTCTCTGGTTACTCCTCTACCACACTTGACTCCAGTCATCCATGCTGAGCTCACATTCTGAACATCGACCCATGTTCTAATGAGAATTCAAAATTCTCGAGCTGAAGTTAGAGAGTTGCCTCAGAACTTTGGGTGTGACAGTTCACTCAGACCAACTGCCAGCGTCTTGCAATCTGGCCTCGTTTGGAAAGATCGGTTGGCCTGTTTCCACATTTTCATCCGTCCCATGGTTCCTGTTGCTGGGAATCTAGCCTCAAATCTACAAGCTCTACCATAGGCCTGCAATCAACGGGGAAAAGACTAATCTTCAATCTTTCACTATTATTGACACTGACTTGGAATGCTTTAAAATAAAATAAAAACTTGCTTCCTCCTGCACAAGTTTATCCCGGCCATCTTACCGCAAGTACACTACATGCCAAAAGTATGCGGACACCCCTTCTAATTCGTGGATTTGTCTATTTCAGCCACACCCATTGCTGACAGGTTATAAAATCAAGCACACAGCCATGCAATCTCCATAGACAAACATTGGCAGTTGAATGGCCATACTGAAGAGCTCAGTGACTTTCAACGTGACACCGTCATAGGATGCCACTTTCCAACAAGTCAGTTCATCAAATTTCTGCCCTGCAAGAGGCTACCCCGGTCAATTGTAAGTGCTGTTATTGTGAAGTAGAAACATCTAGGAGCAACAACAGTCAGCCACGAATGTGTCGGCCACACAAGCTCACAGAACGGGACCGCCGAGTGCTGAAGCGCGTCGCGTGGAAAAATCGTCTGTTGCGTGACAACACTCATTACCAAGTTCCAAACTGGACTCTGGAAGCAGCGTCAGCACAAGCACTGTTCATCGAAGCTTCATGAAATGGGTTTCCCAGGCCCAGCAGCTGCACACAAGCCTAAGATCACCATGCACAATGCCAAGTGTTGGCTGGAGTGATGTAAAGCTCACCGCCATTGACTCTGGAGCAGTGGAAACACGTTCTTCTGGAGTGATGAATCACGCTTCACCATCTGCAGTCCGACGGACGAATCTGGGTTTGGCGGATGCCAGGAGAACGCCACCTGCCTGAATGCATAGTGCCAACTGAAAAGTTTGGTGGAGAGGAATAATGTTCTGGGCTGTTTTTATTTTTTTATTTTTTTTTGTTATACCATGTCGAGGCTCGTATGAGAGCTAACACACAACGCACAGCAGAAGGGGCATGAGACAAGAGGGCGGAGTGGAAGGGACAAAACAGTGGGAAACAGACACATTAGGTGATCTGTGGAAGGAGAGGATGGGATGGGACGGGGAACATGGGAAGAGAAGATGGACATCGACCCATGTTCGATGTCCATGGTCGATGTCCATGGTTTTCATGGTTTGGCTTGGCCTCTTAGTTCCAGTGAAGGGAAATATTAACGCTACAGCATACAATGACATTCTAGGATGAATCTGCTTCAACATTCTGGCAACAGTTTGGGAAGGTCCTTTCCTGTTTCAGCATGACAATGCCCCCGTGTACAAAGCGAGGTCCTACAGAAATGTGTTTGTCAAGAATTGTGTGGAAGAACTTGACTGGCCTGCACAGAGCCCTGACCTCAACCCCATCAAACACCTTTGGATGAATGGAACACCAACTGTGAGCCAGACCTAATCATGCAACATCACTGCCCAACCTCACTAATGCTCTTTGTGGTTGAATGGAAGCAAATCCACTAGCAATGTTCCAACATCTAGTGGAAAGCCTTCCCAAAAGAGTGGAGGCTGTATAGCAGCAAAGGGGGACCAACTCCATATTAATGCCCATGATTTTGGACTGAGATGTTGGATGAGCATGTGTCCACATACTTTTGGCCATGTAGTGTATCTTCTCAGCCATAGTACACAGTCTTGTGGTTCGGCAGCTAGTATCGAATAGCTTGCTTTCTCAACATGGATTATGAACCAACATAGTGAAAATTAGGTGATGTTTTTTGCAAGGAGGCCAACAACTTGCATGTGTGCATCTTCCGACCAGCCAAAAATAGGCCAATCTTAAGACTGAGCTCTCCAACCTCTCTTATCCTTAGACCTGTTTGTACAATGTTCGGTCTGTCTCTCATATGCTCCACAGATGTACTACAAATGACTTCACTGTAGCCCTCGCACATGACAACAGCAGAATGTCTGAATACAGTATTTGTCTCTCCTTGGGTGAAATCCAGGAAGCCATTCTGGACCCACGCCAAATCCCTCTATGAACAAAATAAGAGCACAGAAGAACATTGCAAAGAGATATGGTCATACACCAACATGCCACTTAAATTCCTTATTACCTTCCCAACCATACCACAACGAGAAATAAAGCACCACAAGGAAGATGTCGTTTCCTAAAACTGAATTCTGCACTTCATAGAATGTCAATTTTTTTCACAAATGGAAGATCAAAGACAGTCCAGACTGCACAACACATTATATTAGATTCCCAACAAGATACTTCGAGGGTGATTCAAAGAGCATTCACGAGGCTACTTCCAAAGCAGTCGAATTGTGATCTAAACTTGATATTAGATTCTAATTTTTGCTATCCACCAATGCCATACAAAAGAAGTCGAAGAAAAGGAAGGATAATTGGCTCCAAAGCTAACGTACAACTCATCCTTCTGTGTACCCACCAATCCTCGCCATACCTCACAACTTCTAAGTCACCTGGACACTGTCCATTTTTCACCCAAAAAGGGAGATGCCATTCCGACCAATCTTGACTTTTGCCTCTGTGAAAGGACAAGATGGCATTAGCGGCCACGTTTTAAATTTCTGCTCTTCTGCTCTGTGTTTTTTTTGTATACCTTTTCGAGGCTCGTATGAGAGCGAACACACAACGCACAGCAAGGGGGGGCATGAGACAAGAGGGCGGGAGTGGGAAGGAACAAATCAGTGGAACAGAGACATTAGAGTTCTGTGGAAGGAGAGGGATGGGCGGGGAACATGGGGACATTACAAGATGGACATTACAGGGACTTTCAGGAAGGAAGCAGGAAATTGAAGGACGGTGGGCTTGCGGTGAATTATCGGGGTAGAAAAGATCGAGGATTTGGATGGGGATGATAAGAGGTGGTGGTGAACAGCTGTTTTGAAGGCCTGGAGGAAGAATAGGATTGAATAGAGTGAGGAGTTTATTCCAACAAAAACGGGGAAAAAGAGGAATGAAAGAGTGAAGGTGAGCAGTGATTCGTGATTTTGGTAGTTTTACCAGAAGGGGTTGTTGGCGGACCTTGAGCGCCCTGCGGAAATGTGGTGGGGACAAATCGCAGAGAGAGCGGGGGGGGGGGGGTGGCGTGGCTGTGAGAGGAGACGGTAGAAGACAGAAAGACAACCACCAGCCTGCGGTGAGAGAGTGAGAGGCCCAAAGACTCAGCCTCATCGCGGAGATGCCAATGTTCCGAAATGCCTTGGTTTCCACAGCATGAAGCCGAGAAAGGTGAGAGGCAGGAGCACCCAGCCCAGAGGGGAAGCAGTACTCCATCAGAGTGCGGACGAAGGCTTTGTAAGTCGGTCAGGAGCTCAGAGTGCGCCGAGCAAGGACTTTGCATGACAGATGTGAAGTTTGTTATTTAAAAAATATTTTAAAACCCTGTGCTTCTTCTCTGACAATTCCACCATGTGCTGTATCTATGCTCATCCTTCAGATATATATAGAGAGCAGCCTCTTCCCTCACTGCAAAATCTTCAAAGATTCAGGAGCTGGGCCAACACTTGGAATACGCGTTCTTGACCCTGACAAATCCCACACACTCCCCCTGAATCTCCAAAAGGATTGTCTGGCAAACCCTCCCATCTGCTTTGTAAAGAGACCACTTGAAAGGTAAAGCTCTGCACCCAGTCGGGACTGCTTTGGAGGCGATTGAAATGTGGCTTTCCCAGGAAAGGTCATGGCAGATAGTGGGACCAGAAGCTTGAAAGAAAGACTTCTTCCAGTGGATTGTTGAGAAAGTGGATGGGGGGGGGGGTGGTTCTAAACGGTCCTGTCGGAAGAGACTAGTGAGAGTGTGAGATTTGTCCGGATTGAAAAACATGTTCCACGTGTTTGGACCAGTTTGTGATTGTTACCCAGATCTGCAGTGAGCGAAGAAGCTGCTGCTTGCCGGTTCTGAGGGATGACAGATGGTACGCAGAGGATGGAGTCATCAGCAAGAGAATATAGAGATTTTCCAGAGAGTCAGATCGATCATTGATGAAAAACCGGAAAAAAGAACAGGGCCCAGAACGCTGCCTTGAGAACTCCAGCCTGGACAGGAAGAGGGATGAAAGAACTCCATTTAGGCCACCCATTGACTGCGACAGGAGAGAAGTCTGCGAGCCATGAGTGGATGGCCTTGGATACCATAGGAAGAGAGTTTGGTGAGCAGGGCAGGGTGCCAGACCGTGTCAAAAGCCACACATATGTCTAGGGATATGGCTCTGATTTCATGTCCAACATTGAGGACCTCCATACATGTTGGAGAGCACAAGCAGCATATCCAGGTAGAGTGACTGGTCTGAAACCAAATTGAAGATCAGAAATCAAGCCATTCGAGAAGAGGAAGGATTATGTCTAAGCGATGATAGATTCCATAACCTTGCTGATGATTGGCGCTGAATTGGTCTGTACTAGTTGCAGGGATCTGTTTTTTGTACCTTTTTTATGCAGGGCAGTGATGTTAGCAGATTTCCAAGCAGATGGCAGATGACCTTGAGCAAATGAGAGGGTGAATTGAATAGCTTTCCTGCAGAGGGAGCAGGTTTTCCTCTTGGATTTTTCTGTATTTCTCTCCATCCATTGTTCCTTCTATCCTGACAAGTGCCCCAGTCCCTGCTAATGAGAAACATCCCCATAACATGATGCTGCCATCACCATGCTTCACAGTGGGGATGGTATTCTTTGGGTGATGTGCTGTGTTGGGTTTGCGCCAAATGTAACGTTTTGCATTTAGGCCAAAGAGTTCCATCTTGGTTTTGTCAAACAACAAAACTTTTTGCCACATGGCGTCAGAATCTCCAGAGTGTATTTTTGCATTCCTCAAACGGGACTCAAGGTGGGCTTTTTAAGTAATGGCTTCCTTCTTGCCACCGTACCATACAGATCAGACTTGTGGAGTGCTTGGGATATTGTTGTCACATGCA
>CM068952.1:27510534-27535401 GCA_035128595.1 Eptatretus atami | reverse complement strand
GAGGAAAAATTGGAGAGGCAGACGGGAATCGGAAGGGCCAGGAAAAGGGGCCGGGGCACTGGGTAATAAGAGAGTGGTCAGGCCCTAATAAGAGGAGAGTGGCCAGGCCAAAGGGAATGAGAGGTTGGATGAATGAAGGGATTTGAAGTGTTACGAAGGGAAGAATAAGAGGCCGGGACACAGGTTTAGAGAGGGTCTCTTGGATGCAGCAGAAGAGATGGGTGCCAGACAACAGAAGGAGAAGAGAGGGGTCTGTATGTAGTTCAAGTTAAAGAAAGGAAGAGGCTTATGGTGCAGGGGAAGAACGAGGGAGTGGGGATGTTAATAAACAGCAAAAGAGGGAGAGTGGGTGAGTGAGGAACAGGAGGAGCCGTGAGTGTGTGAAGCAAGGGAGGATGGGCATGGAGGAGACAAGAGCAGAGGGGGTATAGGGTCGAGAACATCTATCAAACGGGGGATCGTCAGTCAACCAGTAAGTGACTGCATGGGAATACTCACGTGACCGCGTAAATCATGTGAATACTACATGGGATACTGACATGAGAGGTGGTCCCATGAGAGTGTGTTGTGTTCCACAAGATTACCATGTCCCACATCCAGTACAAAAAGGTTCACCTTATTAAACGTCTAACCCCCAACTCCACAAGTGAAAAACAAATTCCACTAATTTCAGAAAATTAATTAAAATACAATACAAAATCCTTGGTGATAATATCCACCCTTATAATATGCAACTGTAAAGACTTTAGTAAGCATATACCTTCAATATATCCACACCAGTAAATGCCCACCTGTTATAATTTGTAGTTCTACCAGACTATTATTTAAAAAATAAAATCAGCCATCTCTGTGATCATTCTCTTATAGTGCACAACAGCATACAACGTTCAGACGCGTGGACACCATCCAAGCCAATTCCTGTAGACCTATACTCTGTGCAAGCTGGGTTGCTAGCCTAGCATCTCCTTAGCTCTTGGCACAATCCAAGACGGGTCACCTACCGATATATCCGACCATGGTGTTATCCAAATGGCTCAATCATCTCAGGAAGCTGAATACTCATTGGCTGACTAGAATGGGATGACTAGGCGAGCAAAACGCACCTGTATTAAATTCAACAGTCAAGCAGGTTGAATGTCAGAGCCCGAGGTGCCAAACCCAAACCACCACCGTTGATTGATGTTTATTTGGTTTTATTTGTTTGGTTTCAATTTTTTTGAAACCGATTTGAAGCGAAACTTAGCTGAGTGCATAATGTAGCTTGCAAAGACCCGTCAGGATGAATGTTGTTGGAAAGGCCAACAGCAAGTCCTTCTATGCCGGCGGGCCCGACAAGTGCCCCAGTCCCTGCCTAATGAGAAGGAAACGGATCATCCAAATAAACATGATGCTGCCATCACCATGCTTTCACAGTGGAGATGATATTCGTTTAAGGGTGATGTGCGCATGAATGTTGGGCCTAAAATAGTTTGCCGCCAAATCGTAACGTTCTGCATTTAGGCCATTATATGTTCGCAATCTGCCATCTGAGTTTCTCAAGCAACAAAATCTTTATTGTCCACAATGGCAATGCAGAATGCTGCGCAGAGTTGTATTTTTGCATTCCCTCAAACGCGATACTCACGCTTATTTAGTCATGCTGTCCTTTATGATTGCTCACACGTACCAAAGCAGATCAGACTAGTCGCGAGTCGCTTGGAGATTGATTTTGTCACGATTAGCACACAGCATAGACACAGTCATTTGCGCGCTATAAAGACAGAGTAGCCTCCTAATGACAAGTACCGCAATGCTTAAGGCTTTTTTTGATCTCTTAGATAGCTAGGAGTGCCTCTTTTAAGCAGTCTCCTTCCTTGCTTAGTCTATCCATTTTGGAGGATGGATGCGCCTGAGTCTAAGCAAGACAGTCTTGGTCACGTACCATATGCCATCCACTTCTTAATGATGTTTTCTTGACTTGCATCAAGGGATATTTAGGCATTTGAAATATTTTTATACCCATCCCCTGATCTGTGCCTTCCACGAACTTAATCCTGGAGGTCTTGAAAGCTCATTTGCACTCATGCCTAGTGTTAGCTGTTCATGTTGGGTGGTGGTTTGGGATCTCGCGGTCCTGATTCAAATCCTGCTTGCTGTTAATTAATACCAGTGGGTTTTGACTCAGCCTGTCATCCTTCTGAGGTCAGCAAAATGAGTTACCAGACTTCCTGAGATGAGTTGAGCCATTTGAGTACCATGCGTCGGAGTGGTGACCGTTCTGGATTGGCCCAGAGCCTAGGAGACTGCTTAGCAGCACCAAGCTCTGCACAGAGTATGGCCTAATGGATTTGGATGGTATTGGTGCTCACGGTGAGTGTTTGCTGGTGAATTGCACTACAAGCGAGATGAAACCTACAGAGATGGCGATCTTTATTTTTAAATAATCAGTATCACTACAATTAACACAGGTGGAGGCCAATTTAACCTTGCTGTGTGGATTTTTTGAAGGTAATTGGTTACACCTGAGCTAATTTACAGTGTATATATAAGGGGTGATACTGTTATCCAACCAGATTATTCTAGTTTGTATTTTTAATTAATTTCTGAAATTAGTGGAATTTGTTTTTCACTTGGAAGTTGGGGGTTACGATGTGTAAATAAAGGTTGGAAAACCCTTTTTGGACTACTGTGGGACAATCGGTAACCAACTCCCTTGTGTAACCAAACCTTCCCGTCATGTGTGACCAACGTCTCTCTATGTCAGTACCCTCCCCCAGTCATCTTTCACATGCATTTACCCTCCACCTGTTTCCAAGTTCCCCATGCCCACTCTGGCTTGACTTGAGTCCCCCGTTTTGATAGATGTTCCTCCACGCCTATACCACCCTCTGCCTCTTTGTCTCCTCATGCCAAATCCCTCCTTGCTTCACACACTCACCCCCTCCCTCTTGCTTCCCTCACTCCCCACCCCACTTTCCTTTTTACATCCCCCACTCCTCGTTGCTTAACCCTCTGCACCAACTCTTCTCTTCTTTAACTTGAACTGACATACAGACCCCTCTCTTGCTCCTTCTGGTCGTCCTGGCACCTCTCTTCTCTGCCTGCATCCAGACCCCTCTTCTACCCCCCTGTGTCCCGGCCCCTTTTTCTGTCCCTTCGTTTCCCAACCCCTCTCCAATTCCCCTTCATCCAACTCCCTCTCCTCTTCCCCGCTTGGCCTGGCCCCTTCCTCTGTCGTTCGGCCTGACCACTCTCTTATTACCCAGTGCCCGGCCACTCTCTTCTCTCCCTGCCCCCTCTCCGCTTCCCGGTAGTGTCCTGCCCCCTCTCCATTTCCCCGTGTCCTGCCCCCTCTCCGCTTCCCGGTGCCTGGCCCCCCTCTCTGCTTTCCCCGTGCCTGGCCCCCTCTCCGCTTCCCGGCATCCCCCACCCCTCCTCCCTTCCCATTCATCCCGAACCCTCTACTTTCCTCGGTGTGCCAGCCCCAATCATTCTTCCTAAGTGTCCCAAGCCCTCTCTCCTTCCCATATGTCCTGGCCATTCTCTTCCATTGTGTCCCCGCTCCCTCTCGCTTCCCTGGTGTCCCGCCCCCTCTCCACGCCCCCGGTGTCCCGCCCCTCTCTGCTCCCCGTGTCCCCCTACCTCTCCGCTTCCCCAGCGTCCCACCCTTCTCCGCGTTCCCCGGTGTCGCCGCCCCCTCTTCCACTTCCCCGGTGTCCCACCCCTTCTGTCTTCCCGGGCATTCGAGCCCCATCTCCGGCTTCCCTGGTGTCCCGCCCCTCTCTGCTTCCCGGCATCCAGCCCCATCTCCGCTTCCCCGGTTGTCCCGCCCCTCTCTGCTTCCCGGCAATCCAGCCCCATCTCCGCTTCCCTGGTGTCCCGCCCCTCTCCGCTTCCCCGGTGTCCCACTACCTCTCCGCTTCCCCGGCGTCCCACCCCTTCTCCGCTTCCCTGGCTTCCCACTCCCTCTCCGCTTCCCATTCATCCCAGCCCCTCCACTTTTCTTCGGTGTGCCAGCCCCTATCATATTCCTAGGTGTCCCAGGCCCTCTCGCCTTCTCATGTGTCCTGGCCACTCTCTCCCCCGGTATCTTGTCCCCTCTCCACTTCCCTGGCGTCCTGGCCCATCTACATTTCTCCGGTGTGCCAGCTCCTCTCCTCTTCCCTGGTGTCACGACTCCTCCCTTTTTCCCCGGTGTTCCACCCCCTCTCTGCTTTCCCAGCATCCCACCCCCTCCGTGCTCACCTCACGTCCCATTCCACATACTCCCACCTCCCCCATTGCATTCTGCCCATCTCCTCCCCTCTTTTCTACTCCCTGCCAACAGCATCTTCTATCCCATCCAAAACTCTTCTCAACATCTAACATCTCAGGTCTTCGCTCCAATTTGAGAGATTCTTGAATCTAAGCTGCCACTGGTAAACATGATATCATATGCCTAACGGAATCCTTCCTCCCACAGGATGTCCCCAATTCCTCAGTGTATCTCCCCTGGGTATAGTCTTTTCCTGTACAACAAGCCTGAACCCTGTTCTGGTGTCAGGATTGCAGTTTATGTCAAGAACTCCATTTTGGACATATCTCAATAATTTGATTGTCTGGCAGCCCGCATTGATCTCCAAACTCTGCCTATTGCATCCAAGACCACCTTCTCTGATGGTTCACTGACTTCTTCCACTTCCACATTCAACATGTATCTCTTAACAGGATCCTCTCATTTCTCCCTGTCAAGGCTGGAGTGCCCCAAGGCAATATCCTTGGCCCAGTCTTGTTCCTCATTTTCATCAATGATCGTTCTAATTCCATGGAAAACCCTGTGCTTCTTTTTCTGACAATTCCACCATGTGCTGTATCATTGCTCATCCTTCAGATATATAGAGAGCAGCCTCTTCCCTCGCTGCAAATCTTCATAGATTCAGGAGCTGGGCCAACACTTGGAATACGTCTTTTGACCCTGACAAATCCCACACACTCCCCCTGAATTTCCAAAAGGATTGTCTGGCAAACCCTCCCATCTGCTTTGTAAAGAGACCACTTGAAGAGGTTAATTACTCAAAGTTTTAGGCTTCACCATATGCCATAACCTTTCTTGGGCAGACCGTATTTCCAAGATGGTCTCAAAAGCCAGCCGCTGACTGGACATCCTTTGTCGTGCATGGTCTTTCCATGGCCAATCTGAACTTTTGATAACCTCCAAGACCTCCATTCGCAGCTTCATGGAGTACTGCTCTCCCCGTTGGGATGGTGCCTTTACCTCACACCTTGCCCTTCTTGATGCCGTGGGAAGCAAAAAGAAATCATTGGGATGTCCCGTGATGAAGCTGAGTCTCTTACCCTGTTACTTTTGCATCACGGACAGGTTGGTGGCCTCTCTGTATTCTACCACCTTCTTTGTAGCATTGCACCCCCTAGACTCCTGTCAACTCCCAGGTTTTTCCAGGGGCACATGATTAGCCATACCCCTCGTCTTGTTTAACTCACAGAATGCAGGCTCACAGCTCATCTCCACTCATTTGTTCCCCTTTTCTCTTGCCTGTGGAAGCAACTTCCCAGTCTGTTCAGTCACATTCTTCCCTCCAGGACTTCAAGCCAGCTATGCTCCACTACCTCAGGTCATCCCCTTCTCCCCCCATTCATACTCATGAGCTCGTCTCCAAAATTACACATTCCAAGCACTCCCTTTTCAGGTTATTGTGATGTTTTTTTTCCCCTCTCCCCCTCCCCTTATTTGTCAGTTTGTTCCTTTTCTATTTCATCCCATCCTTCCTCTTCTTGCTGTGTTTCAGCTTATGTGCAGCTCTTTCACCTCATGCATCCTTCTCCCCCACCATTCCATCTCTCTCTCTCTCTCTCTCTCTCCTCTCTCTCTCCTCTCTCTCTCTCTCTCTCTCTCCTCTCTCTCTCTCTCTCTCTCTCCCCCCCTCTCTCTCTCCTCTCTCTCTTCACCGTCCCACTCTGCGTTGGTGTTCCCCCCTTTCCATTTGTTCCATTCCATTCTGCTCTAGCTATTCCACAAGCCTCTCCTATATATACAAAAAAAGGGGAGTGGAGGTGAACATCAACCTTGATTTTGGAATTTTATAAGGAATGGATTTGTGGAAGAATTTGTGCATCCTTGAGGGACTGGGCAGAGTCAGAGTAACCAGGAGTATGTTTTGTCAGAGGCCTCTATTGGCAGGCAACCACGCTCAGAGCTGGCCGACCACCACTGAACTGAGCCCACTGGAATGTAATGTGTTTGCCAGCCCTCTAGCTCGCCCCTGGCTTGAGTAGCTCCAGTAACCTGCTTGCTTTCTCTCGGGTGAATCTCACTCTCCTGTTTTGTCTCGTCTCTCTACTCTGCCCTCTCTATCCTCATTCTCTACTGCCAGATGTGTTGCTTCCTTCCCCCTCTTGAATCCCATAACATCTTCCTCACCCCATGACTGTTCATATGCAAGCAGATTAGATCTCAACAGTTTTCATTTTTTTCCCTTGGTGGTGTCTTGCTTAAGGTGATACTTCTCCTACTGGTCCTGAACAACGGATTTACTTAAGCGACGTTATCAGCAGGTTCCTCCACTGGAAGGTAACAGCTACTCACAAGACACAAGCTTAATTAATCAGTATGATATAAATGTACAACTCGACATGTAAAATCATGTTACACTCCAAAATGCTATACCCCCAAATTCAAGTTCGGGGGTATAGCATTTTGGAGTGTAGCATGATTTTACATGTAGAGTTGTGCATTTATGACCATAACCTTTGGCACTGTCTAGCACCCTGCTCTGCTCATCAAGCTTTCTACCTGTGTCATCCAGTGGCACCTTCATTCATGGGTGCTAACTTCCTCCATGTGTTAAATCAACGGACACTCCTCATTGGGTATTTTTCATCTCCTCTCCGAGTGGAGATGGAGTGCCCGAAGCTACATTTCTGGTACATAATCACTTTGACTGCAAGCCACATCATGGTTCTAGTTTTGCACCACAAACAAAATGACCTCTCTATTTCCTTAGAAAACACTGTCTTCTACTTTGCAAATGAATGAGGATTATGCCATCTGGTACCCAATCTGAACTACAGATTGGCAGCATCCCTCTCAGCAAATCTGAAAAGGATCAGATGCTGGTCTGACACGCGGGACATGCCCTTCAATGTAGACAAGTCTTATATTCTTATCCTTTTTCTCTGGAAGGATCATCCAGTTGACCCCACCTTTCTTTTTCCTTGATCAACCACTGAAAGCAGGACTGTCCGAACATCTCGACCTTAGCTGTGAGCTTTCCTCAGCAAATCATATATCAAAACTGGTCTCCAAAGCCAGTCACAGACTGGGCAGCTTCAATCGTTGCAAGTCCTTTCTTGATAAATCTGAACTCATGACCTCCAAGGTCTTTGTCCATAGTGATAGCTCAATGGAGTACCAATCGGCTGTCTCCTTTATGAGTTAGTGCCACTGATTCACACCTCCCATTTCTGGATGCAGTGTGATCCATAGCTCTCAACAACGTTGACATCTCACACAAATTAGCAGAGGCACGGGGCTTGTTACTCTCTCATCATAGACAGACAGGGCTCTCTCTCTCTCTCTGATTACTATCACCTATCTACTGGTCTTGCTCCCCATTTTATATCTGCCTTATGCCCCTACCCATCACATCCAGGACACGTATGTTCCTCTCCTCGATAACCATCCAAAATCCATGCTTACTGCTCACCTTCACTCTTTATTTCTTTTTTTTCTTTCTCCTTTTGGAATGAACTCCCTGAGTCAGTACAATCCCACTGTTCCCTCCAGAGTTTCAACATAGTACACCAACATCTCTTGCTATCTTCTATCCTCACCCTTTATCTTTTGGCCACCCGTCAACCACATCCATACCCACTCTTGTTTCCTAATATCTTTCTCTCTCCCTCTCTTTCCTCTCTTCTCATGTTTTCCCATTAGTTCATCAATCAACTTCTTCGTTACCTCCGCCACCGAAGGTGGACGGAGGTCATGCTTTCACCGCTGTCTGTCCGTTTGCCTGTGAACAGGATATCTCAAAGCATTGAGAACGGATCCGGACAAAATTTGGTGGAGAGGTTGGGTGTGTGACAAGGAGGAATTGTTTCGATTTTGGTGAAGATCCGAATCCAGATACGAGAATTATTTTAAAATGTTTTAAGTGATTCTTCACCATTGAAAGATGGGGCCAAAACGATATATACTGTATCGCATGATATCTCATAAAGTTATGGACAAGTTATGGCAAAACGAGGTAGATAAGTTAGTCAGGTGACAACAACAGATCGATAAGATTTTGGAGGTCTGGATGCAAATCCGACCTATCAGTGCGATACAAAACGTATGCTGTTCAGCCTGGTGGAGGTATGCACTCTACCGCGTGCCGTTCTAGTTTATGGTTGTTCCCCAGCCACCCGACACTGGCTGTCTCTTACCATTTTATAATCGGTTACCTTGTTCTTTCCATTAGCTTATATTTTGTACAGCAGAAAAATCTCCTATATTCCTAATCCTTGACCATACTAAAACAGAAGACTGTTCTTATCCATAAAGGCTCACCAGCATGCTACATTAAAATGGCAAGGTGTCTGGTGTGCTAATGCGAATGATGCAAGTCGTCATTTTGAGAAATGGATACATTAATCATTATTTTACACCCAGGGTTTCATCTCTTTACTATCTCCTCGAGCAACTGATGCATCTTGTCTTTTCTGAATAATGAAGGCCCAACATCAGATGAAGTATCACAACAGGCTAGTGCTCCATGCGTTCCCTGAGACCCTAACTCGTGAGAGGTCAGGTTGCTTGTTGACCACGAGCTGGGGTCGCAGGAAGCGTGCGAGGCACTCTGATGAAAGCCTCAGTCCGAAGGTTTATCTTTGTGAGTTTCTCATCACATGTAGTCAAGGCTGAAATTCTGCACGTTCGGTTTTGGGCCTCGATCGGGCCTGATGTATTTCATCTTATGATGAATTAAGAATTCATCAAACGTATGTTAAAATCAGAAAATTCGTTTATTGAATATGTGATTTCATGAAGATTAAGCTTGGAATACCAAATGAGTATCCTCGATCTGTATCTGTAGTGCTGGACTTTGTGAATTAGTTCATGATGGTTGGCATTATGATGAATGGTCGTACAGTCGTTCCAAGTAAACATAATTAAAATGCTATCATGATATTGCCTGCTGGAAAAAGAGGGGGATAGATAGGAACTAAAATAATAAACTAAATATAATACAATACAGTATTTGTTTCAGGTGAAAGACAATTGAGCAAAATTTAAATTGAGCACATTATAATAACCAGACTATGAAGGTTTGCTTGCTCATGGGGAAGAGAGAGAGAGAGAGAGAGAGAGAGAGAGAGAGAGAGAGAGAGACAGAGACAGAGACAGAGTACAGAGACAGAGACAGAGACAGAGACAGAGACAGAGACAGAGACAGAGACAGAGACAGAGACAGAGAGTAGTCTGAGCACGGCTCGTGATATTGGTGAGTGATCTGCTAGTTGTGCGACGAGTGGAACAAGTTATAAATCAAACTCTGAAAAGATTTTGTGATGATTAAGGGATAGTGAAAACAAGTTCACCTCAGCAGATATGAACAAATGAAAGAAGCTTTGCAAGTTCGATCTGTGTTTGGTGAAGGTAAATGTTCTTCTTTTAAGACAAAGCATTTCCAATAGTGCTCGAGGTCCTTTTTTTCCTGCTAATCGTAGCCTTCACCTTGTCTTGGTGCAGGGAGAATGTGCCAATGTGAAGAGAGCTGTGCTGGTGCCTTTCAAAACATTTACCAGGCTTGATGAGAAGCACTAGCTGCATCATGTTGATAATGCTGAGATTGGGTTGCTTTGGAGAAAAGATGGCCAACAGGATGCTCAGAGCACAGAATTTTTGTCTACACTTGGATGTAAGGCATTTATCGCTTGAAGTCTTTGTAAGAGTCTTGAAGTGGGAAAACCTGGAAAATAAAAAAGAGCCATGGAAAATGCTACATGGAGTTTGCTCTTTGTATTCTCATTGTGATCAACTGCTGCAGTGAACCAGGCTCTGTCTTCTCTTTGAGACCAGCCACAGCGGTGTATGGCTGTCTTGGCGATATGCTGCAGTGTAGGAGCATTCCTTCTGGACCTGAGACTTGGGGTCTCCAGAACAAGGCCTGTGCTAAACAAGGACCTTTTTGGATGGATCTGGACCTGTGTCCACAAGCAGTGTTTCTACCTAGTTTTACTGCGAAGTGGAGAGCATCCCGTAGACATCTGCTACCGCAGTGTGGCTCCCCACTATACAGAGGGTGAGACAGCATGCACCTGCTTACATCAGCTGTTCCTCTGAAAGGATGGAAGTGTACTGTGGTCAGGTGCTATAGGGCATGCTCACTGATGCATTCCCGGTGTTTCTTACCTTCACCAGGACTGAGATTCTCCCATGTTTCCAGAAAGAGAATGCAGTGACTTCAGCAAAGCTTGCAGCATTGACAAAAAATACCAAGAAGGAAATGCTCCCTTTGTGTGTCAAATGTCAATTGTGTTGAATGTCAAAGGATTTTGATCTGTACTGAGAATTAATGTAAGAATGTTAGGCTAAATTGATTTACTTGCTATACTGTACTAATATAAAGTGTAAATATGATGTACATTGGTAATGGTTGATTGTATGCATCACAGGTGATTCACATAACTAGCTGAATCTGTAATGTTTGTAAAGTTGTGTGTGTTGTTTCAAATAAATGGGTGTATTTGTGCAACCCTGGAATTGCTTTTACTTGTGAACCAATCATGTACATAGTTTGAGATGTTGAATAGTATAAAGTGAAATGTGTGATCTGACCACAGCAGAGAGTAAACCACTCAGCTCATTACTTATGGTACAGGTCATACAGGTCAAAAAATAAAACGATGTGAAAATCGAGAAGGTTAACTAGACTTCAGATTCCGTGTAATACCTAGGATTGGCAACAGGTCTTAAAATCATGGAGCATTGTAACATCACACATCCATTTTACGAGGCTATACTTTGTTAACATGAGAAAAGCAACACAAGTTTATTTCATTCAAACATTTTAGGTGACTGTTAAATTTACAAGTCACAAAGCCCTGCCAGTAGACTATTTGGCCTAAAAATAGTAAACACCCATAACCATTATAAACATGAGTAGCTAGCTATCATGTGCAGCCTGTGGCTGGTGGTTGCATCATTTTCTGGGGGCAGGGCTGTGCTGCTGATGTAGCACCCTCTATTACGAGTATACTGGTACTCATTTCACCAACCTCAGAAAAATGATAGACTGAGTCAACCTCACCTGGTGTTAATCCAACGCCGACAGGGGCTTGAACTTAAGACCCGAAGATCTTAAGCCAGCCACCTTAACCATAAAGCCAACCAACATCAGGCTTACAAACCTGATCGAGTTAGTTACTAAAGATATGAATTAACTAAATGTGTTTTCTATTGCCATTAATGACGTTCCCATTATATAATAAATTTCTAATTATTTACAGAAACAATAAACTTGTTAAAAACATGGGGATGAGTTGACTTGAGTGATGGTGATGGGTGAGGTGAGCTAACTTGGGGGTGATTTGGACAAATACAAACGAACCTTTACCAAACAGTCAAGTCTATAAAGCTAGAATACGGCACTTGGTATGTTCGTTAAAGGATTCAAAAACTGAGATACAAGTATAAAGAAAAGTTATTTGATGGAGTTTGAATTTGGCAATTCCTACAGAGGCATTTCAAGGAACTTCAACACTGGAGGTGGCCTCCAGGCACATCAAAGCCTGCATTATTATTTCCAACCTATGGTTCATTGTCCATGCTCTATCCTTTTTTTAAATGCTGAGCATCAAGCAAGGAAGCGCACGTACAATTTTTAGTCTTCCAAGACCACCGACCTTCCACCGACCACAGGCTCCGTGAAGGCACGTGACGAAATATCTGAAGTTGTTGTTGTTGTTGTTGTTGTGTTTTTTTTTTCTTTTCTTTTTTTAAGTCTATCACGAATTTTAAAATATATTCGGACATTTGCTTTTAAGTTTCGACGTCGACGTGACATATCCTCAAACAGAAAATATTCACAGAGGAGGAACTAAGAATAAACATGAGCAAACTCAAGAGGCAATCAGACGTGACGTAACGGCACGTGACGAAATATCGGAAGTTATTATTGTTGTTGTTGTTGTTGTTGTTTTTAACGCTGCAATACGCCATTATACGGTAGCTGTAAATTAGAAACATGTTCAGTAAGTTCTGTGGTCGTCCGGAAGACGTCAATCAAATACGTCTACATACGTCAATATGCGTTGGAGGTACATTACACATAGGTTCAAAGCACGTTACTCATAGGTTAGAAATAAGTTTTGGGTACGCTAAGCATTACCTCGACGTGTTTCGACTTATGAGTAACTTACAAGTAACGTGCCTCGACGTGTGTCAACGATCGCATAACGTGCCTCGACGTGTGTCAACGATCGTGTAACGTGCCTACACACTTTACTCATAGGTTATAAATAAGTTTCGGGTACGCTAATCATTACCTCGACGTGTTTCGACTTATGAGTACTTACAAGTAACGTGTGTCGACGTGTGTCAACGATCGCATAACGTGCCTACAACTTATGGCCAGCGTAGCGGAATGTGTGAGTCATACGCTGGCATACGTCGTAAAATTCAAGCATGCTAAAATTTGAGGACAACCGCAAAGTACAACGATGAAAGCCAGCGTACTACGACGTATGGCAGTGTTTTTCAGCGTGCTCTTAACGTATACAAAACTTACCCATAACGTATTCGACGTGTGCCGGCGTTTTAGACAAATTTTTAATAAGTCGGTATACGCTGGCTAAATCGTCAAGGTGTGACAGCGCCTTAAGAGGTGAAAGTGTGGCATCTGTGGCCCACCATTACAGGATCAATGAATCGACTGCGTGATAAACGAGAGTCAAATATCCGTGCAAGTGTTCCCACCAGCAAAGCACAAAAGTGTCATTCTAGTCTCATGGTCCTCATATTGAAAGGATGGAAAAAGCTCTTAATGTTTGGATCGAGGACCAAACAGAAAAAAGTATCTTAGAGTGGACTGGTGATGCAGGAGAAACCAATTTGGATTTACTCCTTTGAGTGGACCGGTGATACAGCAGAAACCATTGCAGATTTATCAATGTTTCCACGAGGCACCTGAGGCCAAAGGCTCCAGTTTAACCATGGCAGACCATGATGCTGTGAAAAACTACCCACCGCAGCTCATGGAACTAATCGAGGCAAAGGGATTTATGCTGGAGCAGGTTTTTAACGCTGAAGAAACAGGATTATTTTGGAAGAGGATGCCATCCTGTACATTCCTGTCCGAGCAGGAAAGATCTGCTGTGGGTCAAGGTGACTGAGGATAGTCTTACCCTTCTTCTATGTGGCAATGCAGCAGGCGGCTTCATCGTGCTCCTAATGATCCAACAACCGTCGTGAGTTCTACATCAACATTTTTCTAACCTCTACCAACACCATCATCATCATCCCGAGCTAAGTATTGTGTTTTCTATTTATGGCAGAGTACTGTACAAGTACATAATGTTATTACCCTCACCCATCTCGCTATTTTGGAATAACTTTAAAAGGTAAAAGTCTTGTTTTTATTTATTTTATACTGCATTTATTGTGTTTACTTGTTTATTTCAATGTTTTATATATTTCTTAGACATGTCTGTTTTTTCAATTGTGATGTGTTTATTTCTGGCTACCGTCAATCTTTCTTGATACTTTCTCGAAGCCCAGGAACCAATCCCCCCTTTTCCCATTGGCCCTTGATTTTAACTAACATGCCATTTTTCAGGAACATAACCCCCATAATATTTTAGGGTTTACTGTGTGTGTATATATATATATATACATATATATATATAATAATATATATATTATATAGTTATATATATATGTCAGTGTTTGTCCATCCGTCAATAAGTCTGTCCATCTGTCCATCAGTCTGTCTCCTCCATAATTTCAAAACCATGAAAGCCAGCGGTCCCAAACGTGCATGCAGACTAAGGGAGCTCCAAGGTAGTGCATGAGTGAAAATTGGGTGTTTGGGTTAATTTAAACACCCATTTTGAAGATAAATAATTAACGGCCTTATTTAACTATCCTTTATCAAGGCTCATTCATGATCACCTCGCTGTCCCTCGCGGGGGTCTTAATTTGCCATTGTTTTTGGCCTGCTCGACAATGCCTTGACTTGGAACAGGCTACAATGGTTTCTTAACGATAAAGATTTTTTTTCACTTTCCTCACTCATATCAATGAATGCCTGATCATCGTACCTTCAAATCGCTGGAAACATTGCAATGCTTATAAACACTTGGAGACGCCAGCGTTCGTGGCGTTATTTCATTTCCACACATGCGATAACCTCCAGAATCTCTTAATCTGAGCCAAATTTCAAAATGGAAACTTCTTTATTTACTTCAGAAGTAGTTCCAACTGCTAAAAAAAAGAAAGTGTTCATTTGTTCAATTCGGATATCGCTTGACATTCTGGGCATCTCCGGGTACATGATGTTTATATGACCCATCGACGATCGCTAATCGCTTGTCAAGCCAACTATTCCTTATCAACCGTTTTGTTGGAGTGTTTGCTTGAGTGCCTAAGCCACATGGTGAGCGCTCCACAATATTCGTACTGTCACTGAATATATCGATCAACTCAACCAAAGTTCAGGGCCCATTCGCCTGTGTTGGCCCTGCGTTGTCGGGTGGTGGCTTGCTCGCTGACACTGCAATTTTATTTTACATCACATTTCCCCTTTTTGTACAATCTTTCATTATATGACCTGTCACTTCGGCATAGATAGATATATATGAAATATTAAACGTTTCGTTTTTAAAAGTTTCTTCAACCGTTTTGTTGGAGTGCTTGATTGAGTGATTAAAGCACTTGGTGAGCGCTCTTCAAACTTTGATGACAATACCACGGCTCGGTTCTCCATCGGGACATCTCCAGAGTTAAGAAGGCAAAATAAATTAGATGATTACAATGAGTAAAAAAAGTTTTCAGATGTTAGAAAGCAATGAATTGCCATATCACAGCAGGATAGCCGAGAGGTACGCACACTCACTCAAAGCTGTCTAGTCTGGGTTCGAATCCTGACCAAGTTATAAACTGTCATCCCAGTGTTTCACAGGCAGCATGATTCAACAATGTGTCTGCCGTCCCTTGGATAGATGTTAAACTGGACGTCACACCGACTAGAAATCCTCTCCTCTCCCCCTCCCTTCTCCCCTCCCCACTCTCTCCCTCCTCACTCTCCCCCTCCTCACTTTCCCCTTCAATCCCCCCCACCCTCCTCCAATCTCCCTCTCTCACCAATCTCCCAATCATTAACCCCCCCCTCTCTCACCACTCTCCACCTCTTCTCTCTCTCTCCTCTCTCTCTCTCCTCTCTCTCTCTCTCTCTCTCTCTTCTCTCTCTCTCTCCCACCCCTCCCTCCTCGCTCTCCCCCCCTCCCTCCGTTCTTTCTCCTTCCCCTCCGGTCTTCTCCCTGCCGCTCCGTTTCTTCTCCCTCTCCTCCATTCTTTCTCCCTCCCCTCCGTTCTTTCTTCCTCCCCTCTGTTCTTTCTCCCTCCTTCTTCTTCTTCCCCCCCCCCCCTTAATATATCCATCAGCCAAGCGATAGGTCTATTTGCTGATATATAGGTGTATATATTTATATGTATATATATATATATATGTATGTGTTTTCTGTATATATATTTATATGTATATATATTTATATGTATATATATTTATATGTATATATATTATATACGTATATATATTATATATATATATATATATATATATATATATATATATATATATACATATATATACAGTGAACCGGATGGAAATTGACGATATATGTGACCGTGACCGTTGAACTATTGCCTCAAAAACAATGCGCTTCCATTTTGTCACTCCCTCTACTGGGTGGTGAAATTTCGTGAAGATCGGAGTAAAAATGTGACATGGAGGCGATTGACATACAAACAGACCGACAACAGACCAGAATAACAGACCACACTAACAAATGTAGTTGTGAATCTTCGATTTCGCAAGTAACAAACAGTTAAACAATCAGGAGTGAAAACATAACTTTCATCCACGTCCACCTTCGGTGGCGAAGGTAAAATTATTTGAATTATCTTCCAGCATCAAAAGGTGCTAACTCCAACCATTCGTTGGAGCTCTTTTGCTCTGATGAGGAGTAAAGCCCAAAAAGTCAGCACCTTGTGGTCTTTGGCGGTGAATAACTCACCTATTTTAGCGGTATGTTTTATTCGTTTGTTGTGACAGCACAACAAACTGTACTTTATAATGTAACGTCAATTTAGTTCACCACCTGCCCCCTGGTGGATCATTAATGTCAGTATAACCTCCACTCGTGATCATTTTGTGGATTGATCCATTTTATCTTTGAAAACAAGTTATTTCATTTTGAAGAGTATTTTCAGTTTTACCCATCACTGGTTATTCTATGCTTGTCTATTCATTGCCAAGGGAATGTGACATGATTTCAAGTTATTTCAAATTTTTGTGTGACAATTGCAATGGGTCTAGCAACGTCTGCACACACACATAGAAACACCAGAAATAAATACAAAAGTGGAGAATTTTTTTTAAATTGTGGATGAAAAAATGAAACAAATTCAAGATAACTAATGAGGACAAAAAAAACAAGAGTTCATAAGATGAGATGTACCATACTCTTAACAGGGCGTTGATGCTGCCAAAGCAGTTTCCTGGGAAAGGTTCTGCTGGGTGGTTGCCATTGCCTTCCCAGCAGTCAGTAAGGTCAGGAAATTGGAATTTGTTCATGTTGCCGGCGATGGCTTGCAAACTCTTTGCCGAGGTCACAGTGGGATCTTTAATGTCCACCAAATAATGCTGGCAGAGTTGGCACCTAGTTTAACGGCCATCCGAGGGACGACACGCACATTGGTGCCTCGCTATGCCTGTGTGCAATGAAGAAATATTATAAGAAAGCATCTCAAAATGCAAAGCACGTCCATATCCACTTTGTACTTTCTCAGGGCACTGTCTCAGAACATGGAATTGCAGATTCCTTCACCTTCATCGATGCCATATGGTCCGTCACACATCTAAACAAGAATTCCACAATGTGCTCATATGATATAGCCAGTCTATTCACGAATGTCCCACTGACAAAAGTGATCAAAATCTGCGTGCATCTTCTGTATCATAATGACTTGACTCCTCCTCCGATCTCTGAGTCTGTCTTTGTTGAATTGATGAATATGGCGACTCGTTCTGTCGAGTTCAGTTTCAATGTTTCCTCAGATCAATGGTGTAGTGATGGGATCCCCTCTAGGCCCGTCTTGGCAAACATCTTTGTAGGTTCCTGTGAAAAACGTGACTTTGCAGATCCACATCCTGGGGTTCAACCCACTTCCATCTATTACTGGTACATAGATGCCATCTTTGTTGTCTTTGAGTCAACCTCAGCATGTAAAGTCTTCTTGACATAGCTGCAATCTCTCCATCCATCCCGAGAGTTCACCTTAGAGATGGAACGCTCCGGCGTACTTCCCTTCTTGAATGCCTTAGTTAAGAAATCCGCCGATGGTTATATAACCACAGTCTACCGTATGTCTACTTTTACCAGACAGTGTCTCAACGGTTTGAAAACCACATCAAACAGACAGTGTCCAATTCTTACTATGCTGTTCAACCACGAGTGGTTTTCACCACCCACCGGTTGCTTCCGTCAGTCCAAAAAGATATTCTGCCTGCCTCTCATATAAGTAAGATTATTTACGAATTTCAGTGCTAGTGTGATGCTAGGTACGTGGGCCGAATATCTTTGAGACTGAAGGATCGTATTGAACAACACTTACCTTTGGGGATCAGACGGGGTCAGTCAACTGAACAGAGACGACCAACTCGGGCTTGTAAGAATGTACATAATACGACAACTATTCCCTGTGCCTCTGCAATTGGTTATCATTACTGAATAATCCTCAGTGTGCAGAGCAATATCACATTGGCTCGTTTAAAATCCTGAGTAGAGGACGCAGTTTAGCTCACATTCGTGCAATGGAAGCCACATTCATCAGGTAAACCAATCCTATTCTTTGTGGACAGAAATAATTTGTCCAAACTTTATATCTCTTTTGACTATGATGGCTTGACTGTGTGACAACTGTACCACAGTCAATGTTGAGTCATCATGAACCCCCCCCCCCCCCCCCAACTAGCCCTCAGCTAATTCGCATTACGTTTCCGCCAGTACTTTGGTGATTCCACTCTGCCGAATCACTATTCATGATGGTTCATTTCTGCCTACTCATGGTTCCACCAATCAGGTAATCCCGTCCTTTCTTTCTCTCAACCAAACTATGTTGAGGACATTACATTGTAACTTTATAAATGAGTTTGGTGCTTCTTCTTCATCTGCTTGCGGTTTTATCCTGAGGAGTGTAAGTCGAAAAGCTTTGATAATGTCTATTTTATTGAAATGCATATTTCTATTGTATGAAATTTCTCCATTCATTGTTATTTCCATTGTATGTAATTTTCCCTTTCCATTGCTATTTATATTGCATATAATATGACTTTTTCCATTGTTATTTCTATTGTATGTAATCTGACTCTTTCCATTGTTATTTGTATTGTGTGTAATTTGACTTTTTCCATTGTTATTTCTGTTGTTTGTAATTTGACTTTTGCCATTGTTATTTATATTGTATGCAATTAGCCCTATTCATTGTTATTTATATTGTATGTGAGTGCCACATTCATTGTTATTTCTATTACATGTAATTTTCCCTATTCATTGTGATTTGTATTTTATGTGATTTGCCCTTTTCATTGTTGTTTACATTGTATGTCATTTGCCTTTTTCCATTACTGAATAATCCTCAGTTGTTATTTCTATTGTATGTAATTTGACTTTTTCCTTTGTTATTTCTATTGTATACAATTTGCCCTCTTCATTGTTATTTATATCGTATATAATTTGCCCTATTCATTGTACTTTATATCGTATATAATTTGCCCTATTCATTGTAATTTATATTGCATGTACCTTAACTTGACTTTTTCCACTGTTATTTCTTTTCATGTAATTTACTCTTTCCATTGTCATTTCTATGGTATGTAATTTGCCACATTCGTTGTTATTTCTATTGCATGTAATTTTCCCAATTCATTGTTAATTATACAAGTCTTGAGACTGCGATGGTTCACGAGTAATGTACACGGTTCCGCTTTTCTTATTTTTTGACCTTCGAGGGACGCCACGGGCAAACTGGCGAATCGGGAAAAACGTAAATGATGAAAGTTGTAGTACTCGAAGAGCACTACTTGCATACCAACTTTCATTCGAAACAGTTGAAAACCCTAGGAGCTCGATGCCCATTTATTGATGTTTTTTGACATTTTTCTAAGTTCGTGACTTGTGACCTTGACCTTGGGATGAAATGAAAAATCGAGCTCCGTGGGGCTATGCAGGTGCCATTGGGCTAACCAAATACGAAACGCCTGCCAGATTCGACAAACCCCCTCGGAAAGATGTAACTTGAAACCGGCTACCCCCTAAAAACACATGTTTTTGGGGCGTGGCTCCACCCATAATGGCGCAGCATGCCCATTCTCAGAAACACAACTAGTCTGAATACCTCCCACCCAAATTTTATCAGGATCGGATCAAAACCCACCGAGCTATGCTCGGGACAGACAGACAGATAGACAGACAGACAAGCCGGTAGGCGGACATGGGTAGTCGACTACCCAATAGAACCTTATGCGATGGGCCTGTTCGATGGGGAATGACCTGAGGATTAAGCACAAGAAAATTCATGATTCTCGCTTCAAGTTATGCTGCAGATTGTTTTTTCGTTAAAATACCCCCACATTTAAAGGTTTTTTTGGCCTTGTAGGCAACGGAGGGGTCCATAGCAACGGTTATTTCTCACACATAACTAGGACATACATGAACCATACCAACCAGTTTCTTATATCTGACTCATAGTCTCTGAGATATAACCGAACTTCGTTTTTTATTGTTTCCCAGGTTCAGTTCACAGTCTATCTTCTCTGACAGTTTTCATAGGATCCGGCGGAAATTTTTGACAAAGGCTGAATGTACTGCCCACAGTCGCTCGTGGCCGATTTTTGATTTTCGAAAAAATTAATTTTTGATATTTTTTTGAAAATTTCAAAGTTCGTTGCTAGGCAACGGATGGTCCATAGCAAAATTCTCATTTGCACACAACTAGGTCATCTATGAACCTACAACCAATTCAATCGAAATCGCCATTGTATTAACGGAGCACTGGACCGAACAGACATACATACAGACAAGCTGGTAGGTGACTATGAGTCGCCTACCCAATAGAACCTGACGCAATGGGCCCGTTCGATGGGGATGACCTGATGATTAAGCACAAAAAATTCATGATTCTAGCTTCAAGGGTTAATACTGCAGATTGTTTTTTCGTTAAATACCCCCACATTAGAGTTTTTCGGCCGTTGCTAGGCAACGGAGGGTCCATAGCAACGGTTCTTTCTCACACATAACTAGGACATACCATGAACCTACCATACAGTTTCATGTTATCTGACTCCTAGTCTCTAGATATAACGAACTTCGTTTTTTTATTGTTTTCGACCAGGGTTCATTCATATTCTATCTTCTCTGACAGTTTTCATAGGATCTGGCTGGAAATTTTGACAATATGGCTGAATGTACTGCCCACAGTCGCTCGTGGCCCGATTTTTGATTTCGAAAAATAATTTTATGATTTTTCAAAAATTCAAAGTCCCGTTGCTAGGCAACGGTCGGTGTCCATAGCAACGGTTCTCATTTGCACACAATAGGTCATGATGAACTTACCAAACAGTTTCATCGAAATCGCCATTGTATTAACTGAGCACTGGACCGAACAAGGCAGACAGACAGACAGACAGACAGACAGACAAACAACCGGAAGGCGGACATGGTAGTCGGCCGTTGCTAGGCAACGGAGGGGTCCATAGCAAGGTTCTTTCTCACACATAACTAGGACATACCATGAACCTACCATACCATTTCATGTATATCTGACTCATAGTCTCTGAATATAACGAACTTCGTTTTTTTATTTTTTCGACCAGGGGTCATTCAAAGTTTCTTCTCCGACATGTTCATAGGATCCGCGGAAATTTTTACATATGGCTGAATATACTGCCACAGTCGCCTCATGCCCGATTTTTGATTTTCGAAAAAATATTTTTTTCATGATTTTTCAAAAATTCAAAGTCCCGTTGCTAGGCAACGGTGGTGTCCATAGCACAGTTCTCATTTGCACACAACTAGGTCATGTATGAACCCACCCACCAAGTTTCATCGAAATCGCCATTGTATTAACGGAGCACTGGACCGAACAGACAGACAGACAGACATACACACAGACATACAGACAGACAAAACATATCGACGGAAAAAGTGAAAATAAGTAGATCAAAAAAAAAATTTTTTTTTTTCGACTTTATCGACTACCCAACAGACAAACATATCGACGGAAAATGATAATAAGGTAGAACAAATTTCAAAAAAAATTTTTTTTTAATTTTTTTTTCCGACTACATCGACTACCAACATATTGACGGAAATACTGATAAGGGTAGAACAAATTTCAAATTTTTTTTTCGACGAGATCGACTACCCAACAGACAGACAGACAAACATATCGACGAAATACTGATAATAAGGGTAGAAAAAAAAATCTCAATTTTTTTTTCGACGAGATCAACTACCATACAGAAGACAGACACACACCCATAACGAATATAGTGGTCACTTACTGACTCGTGAACCAATTATATGTGATTTGACCTAATCATTGTTATGTCTATTGTATGTAATTTCCCTTTTTCCATTGTTATTTATATTGTATGCTTGGTGTTGGCTTAATGGTTTGGGTGTTTGGGTTTGGGATCCCTGGAAGAGTTCAAATCCCACTTGGCTGTTGAATTAATACTAGGCAAGGTTGACTCTGCCTGTCATCCTTCTGAGGTTGGCAAAATGAGTGCCAGCTTGCTGGTATCCTGTGTTGGAGTGGTGACCCGTCCAGGATTGTGCCCAATGGCCAAGGAGATTGCTTAAGCAGCACCAACGCTCTGCACAGAGTATGGTCCCAATGGATGGATTTATATTGTGTGTAACTTGACTTTTTCCATTGGTATTGCTATTGTATGTAATTGGACTTTTTCCATTGTTAATGCTATGGTATGTAATTTTACTTTTTCCATGGTTATTTCTATTGTATGTAATTTGCCCTCTTCATTGTTATTTCTATCACATATAATTTGCTCTATTCATTGCTACTTATATTATATGCAATTTGCCATCTTCATTGTAACTTATATTGCATGGAATTTGACTTTTTCTATTGTTATTTCTATTGTGTGTAATTTGACTTTTTCCATTGTTATTTATATTGTATGTAATTTTCCCTATTCATTGTTATTTCTATTTTATGTGATTTGCCCTATTCATTGTTATTTCTATTGTATGTAAGTAGTGTCAAAAGGGAGGCTTTGCCGCAGTAATGTCTACCATTCCTCAAAGTCGCAATATCCGCTCGCTTACGCTCACTCATATTTCTCCTTTTCAAACTGGTACACATTACTTCGTCATAGTGCTCCCTTTGACATAACTCTCCCTGCCGGGGGCTGGGCTTCGCCCCCTTTCATATGATCATTTCTTTAATCAAATTGAGTAGTCATAATAAGAGTATGTTTTTTCAGGAATAACTTAATTTATTCATAAATTAAAAATAATGCAGCTGTAGCCTGTTAAAACCCCATTTTTTTTATTAATACCTATACTTTAAACCCATAAGGTAATGTATTTATTCCATTGCTCATGATATATCTTTTATTATCAAATGCTGTTCGAGCTTTCTTACTAACAGTCTGTCAGAATATTTTGTGTTTATATTTTTGAACAAGATTCATCTCTCTATAAACATCCTTTCTCTTCCACATACATTGAAGGTAACGTTGAAAGTTCATGGTCTCCTTTAATACACTCTTCTTTAATAGACGTTTAAGTTTATTTTCACATTTGAATTAATTTAATCCTCTCGTTAAGTATTTATAAGCATATGCCTTTGATCTAACACCTACAGAGAAGATTCTATCATTGCTTATATTATATGCATTGCCATCTTCATTGTATTATATTGCATGGAATTTGACTTTTCTATGTTATTTCTATGTGTGTAATTTGACTTTTTCCATTGTTATTTATATTGTATGTAATTTTCCTATTCATTGTTATTTCTATTTTATGTGATTTGCCCTATTCATTGTTATTTCTATTGTATGTAAGTAGTGTCAAAAGGGAGGCTTTGCCGCAGTAATGTCTACCATTCCTCAAAGTCGCAATATCCGCTCGCTTCCGCTCACTCATATTTCTCCTTTTCAAACTGGTACACATTACTTCGTCATAGTGCTCCTTTGACATAACTCTCCCTGCCGGGGGCTGGGCTTCGCCCCCTTTCATATGATCATTTCTTTAATCAAATTGAGTAGTCTAATAAGAGTATGTTTTTTCAGGAATAACTTAATTTATTCATAAATTAAAAATAATGCAGCTGTAGCCTGTTAAAACCCCATTTTTTTTATTATACCTATACTTTAAACCCATAAGGTAATGTATTTATTCCATTGCTCATGATATATCTTTTATTATCAAATGCTGTTCGAGCTTTCTTACTAACAGTCTGTCAGAATATTTTGTGTTTATATTTTTGAACAAGATTCATCTCTCTATAAACATCTTTCTCTTCCACATACATTGAAGGTAACTTGAAAGTTCATGGTCTCCTTTAATACACTCTTCTTTAATAGACGTTTAAGTTTATTTTCACATTTGAATTAATTTAATCCTCTCGTTAAGTATTTATAAGCATATGCCTTTGATCTAACACCTAAAAATTCACTTTGTATCTTTTCACCTAATTCATCTTTAAATTTACCAACAACCTCTTTAATCAGCGCGTGCGCTGTATACAATTGCACCGAGTTTGAAATGTCCGCGTGTCGTCTACCACGTCTCCGGTGGGTCCGGTGTCCCCCCCCCCCCACGTGCCTCAAGACAGCCAATGACGGCCGTCCGATAGATGCAGTGCGTAACCTCGACGGAAATGGTGACAATTGACGGAAATACCAAGTATTTCAATGGAAATTTGTGAAACTAGTGCTATATATGTGAAAACCATTTAATTTATTGCTTGACGGAAAAAAACGAGAAACGCTCCCCCCTCATGTACGAACGAACGAAAGACGTCACTTCCGCCCACCATCGCATTTCGCGCCGATCGCCGAATGCGTAAAGCTAAGTTCTTCTTATGCTATCATTCTTTTGCGGTCCCCTGCCACGCTGTATCGAATTTGTGAAAGTAATGTGTTGTATATGTGAAAACCATTTAATTTATTGCTTGACGGAAAAAACGAAGAAACGCTCCCCCCTCATGTACGAACGAACGAAAGACGTCACTTCCGCCCACCATGCATTTCGCGCCGATCGCCGAATGCTGAAAGCTAAGTTCTTCTTATGCTATCATTCTTTTGCGGCCTCCTGCCACGCTGTATCGAACAATTTCATTCCTTCTGTTATATATAAAGGTGCTTATCACAATAATAACAAGATTTTTACATTTCAAATATTAAGTACGCTTTTTAATTGTTTTTCAACTGAAAAAGCATAAATTGCATATTTTAACATTGTGTACTCATTTGCTTCACCACACGCGCTGTATTGAAGGATTTCACTTGTTCTTATTTGAAAAGAGTGGGTTATTAGGATCATAATTACTGTTATCATAAATATCTTCATCTTCTTTCATATCCTTTATAA